>VWZS01007500.1:627816-1037069 GCA_013397075.1 Rhabdornis inornatus
CTCCTCTCCTCTCCTCTCCTCTCCTATTATTTTCCAAGGATCAACAATAAGGAAACTCAAGTGTGGACGTCTAACCCTGTTTGATTTGCCCAAGGTCAGACACGATTTCTGGTGCAGCAGAGAAGCTATGCCAGAACTCCATGTCCATAAAATTGTAAGACCTTCCTCCTCCTTCTTGTCTTATGGGAGGTTTAATTCTGATTCAGGAAAAAATCCTCACAATTGGCACAACCTCTGTGAAAAATGAAACTCTGTTCATTAAGAGCTTTGCAGTGGCCAGGGACTACTTGAAATATACTGTGTGGGGAAACAGCCTCTGTATTCCATAAACATGCTCTGTAAAAAAATAACAAGTCCAAGAAAAGCTCACTTAAAAAAAATAGCTATCAGACAAGAAGGTTACAATGAGAAGCAGAAAAAAGGCTGAGTAGTGGGTGTTTTCTTGGCATAAACCCATGCATGATAGACTTCACACACAGGCTGATAGACTCAAAGAGGTCAAAGCTCTAAAAACCCGGTTTGCTGCATTTTCCCTCACTGCTTTTCTTTTACTTTCTACTACCTCTACTATGCACTGCATAATATTCTGTTTGCCAAGGTCCTGGAGAGTTTTTACTTCCAACATCAGGTCAGCACCCTTGAGGGGCATGGATACAGAGAATTATGCCATGCTTACAGAAATAACAGAGTTCAGAGAGCATTTTTTTATTTAAGACAAAGGTTCTGTTCAACTGTAATCAGTTATTCTTAGCAAAACTGTATCATTCCCCATGGTTTTTTTTCCCTGGATTCTGCTACTGCTTTTCTTCCAAACACATAGTGCAATTCTGCTCCCTCGGAGTACAGTCTAACATTGTTTTTCCCAGACTAATTTAAGGGAGTGTGACAAAACACAAGTAACTCAAAATGCAATCCTAGAACTTGAGGTGAACTCAAGTAACCATTGCTTTCCAAAAGGCACCAGAAAAGCCTCCAACCTGTGGGAAGCAATCAGTGAGTCTGTAAGCATTACAGATAATATTGCAGAATGCATCTTTCTGACTTTAGCATCTTTATCTTACCACTAATACCAGCACCTGAAAAATGTGACAGACATTATTCATGAAAACTGAAACATGATGTCTGTGCAAAGATAACATAACTCGATTTGAAATGAATGCTTATCTAATTTTGCCTCCTCCCTGGCACCCTTGCTGGCTGCCACACTTCCAAACGATGCATTCAGGTAAATCCCTCCACAATCACAGACCAGCATTCTCTGCAGAAAATAGACTGGAGCAGGACCACCAGGAGAAAAAGTCTGCCCACAACAACCTCCCCTGCAGCACTGTCAGCCCTGCTGGTGTTGTTAGTGCATGGGAATCTCCAAGGGAAATTACTCAGTAAATGACTGAACACAACCAAACAGCATGACACTTGCCTTGACCAAGCTGAAAGAAGTTTTGCATCAACGGGAATGAATATAAAGCATGGGTTATGCCCCCACACTAAGGATCCTCCTCAGACCAGCTCAGAGAAGGCCAGGCAGGGCAGGCAAGGCAGTGGTGCTCCCAGGACCCTGAGCCACACACAGTCCTGGTGCTGATTCAGTTTCCTGCATTGGGCACTGGGTGGAGATGGATTTCCAACAGCTCTGCACTCATGGCAGCACAGCTGCTGCTGTGACACTCCACAGCTGACAGCACGCTCCTTCTCTGCCTCCCATCAGGCTGTCACTGAACTGTTCCCTTTGTACCTTTTCTCCCAGTCCTAGAGAAGACCACTGCTGGACAGAAGGCCCCAGCACAGGTAGGTGCTTCAGCTTGCTGTGAAGTGGCTGTTCTCATATGACAGCAGGTGACTCTGCCTTTCCCCCAGCTCCTACCTTGGACTCTTGAGGGGTCCTTGTAGCAGAAGCCCCAGCAAACAGTGCTGCAGCTCATACCTGCAGATGTGTCTGCTTGCATGAGAGCTGCTGGGCTGTCTCCCAGGATATGCTGCACAAATTACTGCATCACCTGACCTTATATTCTGAAGTCCCCTCCATTTGCAAATCTTAATACCAGATATGCAATCATGAGATAACATAAGCATTATCTTTACACAAAAATCACGTAAATTCTAATATGCATGAGCCCATTTATATCCAGAAAATAGGTTTCAAAGACTGGTTGTCCATCAGTACTTTGTCAGAACTCTCAATAAATGCAAAGGTCTGACCTTTTCCCCAGACAATTTCCTTTTCATAATAGCAGGAAGACCCAACCAAGCAGTGAATTTCTGTGAGGATTACTGCACTTCTTGGGTGGCTGATACGACCTGGCCTCTGGCAGTAAGCCATGCTACGTACTCCAGAAATGCTCTGCATTTCAGAGGTTATTGCTTGCACATTACTGCCGGGCAAGTGAACGCTCCAAACGCTGGAACAAATTCAAATGTCTTGAAAGGAGATATCTTCCTCAGCACTGGCATTCGTGTGCCATGGCTGTAAATTACGCCCAGAGTGTTCATTTTCTTTTTAAATGTGTTCTCATCTTGTAATAATTAATGGTGTTAGGTTACTGGTGTGAGAAAAGCCTGACTTTTACAACAACGATGGATTAATGAAGAACAGTCATGGCTGGAGTAGCAGCAATAAATTGTTAGAGGAGTGACATACCTGAAGCAATACTTTCAAAGGCCTTAAATTATTTAAGTTTCAATGTCCCTCATAAATATTGGCTTTTGTTAATATTTGTTTCTGCGTTAAAAATGGAAGTCAACAGCTCTGGCAAGAACAATTTTCTTGCTGATGAGCATGTGCATTCCAAGACATCCTTGTCTTCCCCAGAGATGACACATGTGTAGATCTCTGGGCTTCTCTATTTGGGGATGTGACATTCAAACCCCACAAACTCAGAAAGGTCTAGAAGCCATAGCACTGAGCTCACAGGTCCAAATATCTGTCTTTAAAACTTATATTTTATGTTTAAAACTTATGTTATGAAGTGAGAAACTCTTAAAGCTGGCAAAATGGGGGAAAAGCAGAGTAAGCAATTTCCACTTTTAACAAAATTTTTTATTTAATCCATTTTACTATTCAATATTATAAGGTATGAAATGGAAGAAGAAGAGGGACAAAGCCCTGCACATCTATTGGGAGGGACGAAATATCATTTAAAACATTGGGAAACTTATTTGATGTCAAATAAACACCGGATCAGGCTTTTGGAAACCATACTAAAGGGCAAGGCAAAGGGAAAAAAGTATATTCTCTTAATGTGTCTGACAAGAGATTCATAATTGCTGGCATAAACTGATATTAAAAATTGACTGCTGATATCAATGGAATTAGATCACTTCGTAACAGATGAACACGCTGTGTGCATTTCCCAATACTTACAATCAAATAATTAGGTGTTGTTAGTTATTGTCAATAAGACTGATGATTGATGACAAAAAAAAATCCTCTGAAAATTACAGGAATTCTGCCAAACACCAGCTCAATTCAAACCATACAGCAAAACTAATATTAAACCTTTTTGTAAAGCAAATAGGACCTAAAGAAAAGACACTAAAACCATTGAGAAGCTTCACAATGAAATTTTAAAAATTTTCTTTGTCCTTGAATACTTTGTTTTCCAGAGATTATCTTCACTGTAATCTCATCATGGCCTCACACTCTTCCTTTAACTCCATCAAGACTTTCATCAGGCTGTGATCTGTCCCATGGGTCACCTTCATAATATTATAGGCCTTTAGGAAAGAACAGAAAGGAACATGTTAGTCATTGTGCAGACCATGCAAAGGGGCTGGACCCTGGAGCAAGGTGGGATTAAGTACTGGTCCTCAACTGGCAGGCACCCACTTGAATGCATGGCATGGCTGAAATAGGAGTGAAGCATCCCAAAGTACATGGTGACTTGTCCCTGACAGAGGAGGCATTGACACATGGTTCTTAGGTGTTAAAACCCACAAAGATGTTGCACAACTGGATGTTTGGAATAGCAGAGAGAGATACTTTTGCACTGAGACATGAAGGCCGTTTCAAGATTGGTCAACTACAACAGCCAAGGTTTTGATACATTATTTAGAAGATGACTGACTTCATGATGTTAGGAGCCTGGAAGTCCTGTAAAAATAGAAATGGATTAATGCTTAACCCATGGAATGAAGTACCTTAACTCTATCAGGAGCAACTATACATAGCATCAAGCAAATGAGTGCATTAATAGTTTCACTGTCAAAAAGCATGCAGGGGAATGGGTCTTTGCTGCTTTTCTCAGGGATTATTTTCTCTCTGAGTTTGTCAACTTCTACTGCTGGGCTAATTTATGCTTACTGATATTGCCTGTAGTGTAGCTGATTTCCTGCCACAGATATGTCTGCAATGCTCTTTGCCCAGCTCATGTTTAGATCATCACTCTTCATATGGCATTTCTGCTTCTTCCTTCTATTAAATTCCTCCTGCAAGGAGGGAAGTCCTAGATGGAAGCTGATTCAGCACTTCTGAAGATAGAACAAGGGAGCTAGCAGCTTACTGGCAGGAGAAAAGATCACATATTTTTCATCATCCTAAACTGAAGAATTGCAAAAAAATAAATGCAGCCTGTGTTTCAAAGGGTTCCTTGTCCAGTCGGCTGACAAAATTCAGCTAAATTGGCTTTGAATTGCAGAAAAAGTATGTTTTGGGAAGAAATTTTGAGGAAGGGGCCTCATTTAAATTGGATTGATAAAAGTAAACATATATTTTTGTGGAATGAATGAAAGCCTACTTTCAAATTATAGACACTGGCAAGCATATGGAAATTCCAGCACAGTTCATTTTTGCTTCAAATTCACTAATACTTAAAAGAGGGAGGCAGCACAAGATCGGAAGAACAAGTTGAAATATCAGTTAAAATGAATCATAGTGAGCAAGGAGCTCTAAAAAGAGTCAAATATGTTTTAAGCTACCACAGTGCCCTACTACTAAATGATAAAATATACCTGGTTAAAAAGAATGATGGATATACTTTCATCACTTTTAGAAATGACAAAGAAATGTGACACAAAATCAGAAATACTAAATTTTTGTAACATGCAGCTGCACCCAGGCTAACTAGGAGGGGACAGGATCACCCTAGAGCAAAGTGGCCAGGTGAATTGGCCCTGGATCCTGACACATTGGTGCACAGTGCTTGCATGCCCTGTCCCAGAAAGCTGATGGATTTATTGTGAATGATGTATGCTAAGAGCTGTGCATCTGAGTGACAGCTCCTGGGGCAGCTGACCTGGATCTTCAGCCCCACTACAGGATAGAGGTCAGGCTCATAGTGATGGACTTAGACCCTGACACCCTGAGATGCACAGCCAGAGATGTCTGTATAGATATACCTCCATTAAGAACCAATAATCCTTAATATCAAACTTAATCTTGAGTTAATGCTACCATTGCTGCCTTTCTCCCACCTCCATTTTCTTTCCACTCCTTTTCTTTCCTAAGTATGGCAGACAAAAGGACTCAGTCTTTATCCTTTTGTTTCCTTGGAGGAAATAATTCTTATGCAATGTACCATCTCACACACTGCTGTATGAGTCAGAACGAGCTGAGAACAACAATGACTTGTGTAATCCCTAAATTCATCTGGTATTAGGTTACCTAGATGTTCTAGAAAAGGTCAGTGCAAAACTGGGGATAATTTCAGCTCCAGTGCAGGGAATTGTTTTACTTTAACGAAGCAGGAGCACATGGGCTCTCTGCTGTTCTCCTCAATCCCACAGCTCACCAGCAGAGCTGAGGCTCAGCAGATTCATGTGGTCTGGTCTCCCTCCCAGCTGAAAGAGCAAACCTAATTATGAAAAGCTACAACACAGGCCATGGTGTCATCAGCCACCCTTTCCCCCTGGAGAATAAAACCCCCATTAGCTCAGAGGCAGGGCTGCTGCTCCATGGATGTAAATGAGGAGCAGTGCAGGTGTTTGTGCCTGATTTGGGATGGGACACGATGCCCATGGACATGGGGAAGCATGGGCAATGCAGGATGGCACAGCTCTGTCACAGGGAAAGCAGGAAGCAAATGGCTGTGTGCCAGAGTGGCAGGAAGCGTAAGCTAGTATTTCAGAGGGAGTATCTGTGGTTTTCCATCTCTTGATTGAAAGGGACAAGTTGTTAAAGCAGGCACAGGAATACTATCAATGACAGCTGGTAAACAATTCAGGGCTTGAAGCAAACACCTAGAGAAAGGATTTCTACAGTGTTGCTGAAGGGAACAGTGTTGGGAAGGATTTTACCCCAATTCCTGTGCTTTCTGCCTCCACAGAATTTCTAACAGGGATTTCTATAAGAAGAGAAGTTGTACAGTAGCTGTTGTAGACGTTCATGAGACAAGACAGCTGTACCCATCAGCTCATGGGGGACAGAAGTACTCCCATGACCATGCCATGCCAGGCTCTTCAAACTGTTTTCCAGACTGGGCTCCAGTTCCTGTCTTTTGCTGACAAAAGCTTTCCAGATCTATAATTCAATCTGTCCTCTATTATATCTTTCATATATATGTATATAAATTCAAAAATAATATGTTGGTTGTAAAATAAACCAAGGGCTACTTTCAGTTTTTATTCCAGAGAAGTATTGCCTCTCTGTAAAACTTCTATTTCAAAACCTAGCAAATAAGATTCTGCAGGGCCTAATAGAAGTTTAGGGGGTGATTTCTTTCTAATGGGCAACATAAAGCCCTCCTCATTATTTAAGCCTTCTTCGGGGGTGCAGGGCAGAGAGCTAAAGCCATAGGGCCCTAAGAGCAAAGTGGTTCTGATAATGATCCATTTTCCTGTGGCACAGAGAGCAGCAGTGAGGGCTGGTCTGCAGAGCCACGTGTGAAGATCTACTGCTCTTAACAGACCATGTATCTGCTGCAGAGAGGCTGCCAATCCCCAACAGCTCTGAGGCTGTGCCTGATTAAACATAATTTATATATGAGATGAATTCTGCTCAGGTCCCAACTCCTCTGCACCTTCCATATCCTTCTTAATGCCACAGTGAAATTAGTCTGACAAGGGTTCCAACAGGGTGCTGCTAGTCAGTGTCAGAGTGTATTAAGAAGAGTAATGAAGCAGAGAAGGTAATCGAGTTTCTGCTCTGAGCATGTGGCATGCTCTGTTGACACATCTAATCACAAAGGGGCAAATTGTGTTCTCATATAACTCTAGGACATTATCTGAGTAATATTAGGAACCACATCCTTTAGTCACAACAAACTGGGAATTATATCTTCCTCTAATTTGTTCCAGTATAGACAGCAAGGAAGTGAATCAGTTGCGGAGCTCATCTGAAGAAGTTTCATGGAGAAACAGGATGACAAGAAGCTTTTCCTCCTCTCAGGTGTGCTCCCAGGGAGTGGGAGTTCAGTCTCTCCTTGTCCCACACTTGGGTGGAAAAGGGGAGACTGAATAGGGAATAGGAAAAGCCATGACAGCATTCTACACCTCAGTTGTAAAGCACTAACTGCGTCCTTGTGGAGCACCAGTGGCTTGGAGCCTCCATTAGAGGCTCACTGAAGTATGACAGGGCAAGCAGCACCTTAATGTCCCTTTGCAGAGAAAGGGGGGTCACAGCCTAGGAAAGGCTTCCGTACTAGGCATTGCTCAGTTTCCAAAGGATCATAGAATAGCAATCTGCCTTGCAATGGACAGCTTCTTCACCAAAAACATATAAATCTCCATTGCAATGTCCACCTTCACTGACCAGCAGCATTTGTCTCTAGAGGAATTCACTCCAGTTTAATCTAATGCAGTATCACATTAGAAATGCAATTAGAACAATGCCTGTTGATGTAATTGTAGCAGTGTCAATGAAAACAGAAGCTCCTCTGTCTGGAGTCTCATTCCACTGCTAAAAGGGAAAGTCTGAATGTTTGGAAATTATAAATATTTTGGGGGAAAGAGCAGAGGGATTACCTGGCACATGACAGATATATGACATACTTCTGAATAATGCATAAAAATAAAATTGATTACTCTTCTGTCTGCTTTATTATGATCAGAATTGGCTATAATTTAAGTAAAATATATCAAGTGAAGATTTAAGTTATACCAAGACTTAGCAAGAGTGGCATCATATTAAATACTAATTTATTACTTCAGCATATGAAAATTATCATTTTTTTCAGCCTGCATCATTAATCAGATGTTAAAACCAAGGAGATATAGAGGTTGAAGAAAAGGTAAGTACAAAATACTAATACCTAGAGAGTCATGACTGATATGATCTTTACAGGAGACCTGGGAAGGAGTGGAAAAGCACCTTTCCCCCACCTCCAGTGGAGATACCCACCCCCTTCCATCCCAAGCAGTTGCCCCAACTCTTTGCCACAAAGAGCTTCATATAGCATGGGCATTAATCCATAAATCAGAGGGAATGAGAACCTAATTCTTCACTTCTTTCCAACACTGGTGCCAGAACTGGGCCTGCTCCTGCCCAGCAGATACAGGCAAGGAGCTGGGCCGGGTGGCTTTTGGCAGCACCAGCAAAGGCAACGAGGATCTGTGTCAGGAACTGGAGGTGAGTGGAGAGCCAGGACAGGGAGCCACATGGAGCATGTGGTGTCTTCAGGGCAAGCTGACCACAGGACAATCAGTAACATAAGAGAGTAAGATCTTTTTGAGGGAAACTAGAGGTAGCACATCTTCCAGGGGGAGCAAAGCACCCCAGCAGTGATTGAGGGCTTAAGATGGGAGGCAAGATTCTACATCCTGAAGACATGTTGCACATGGAAAGGGATTATTTAATATATTTAAGATTTAATATATTTAAGATACTAACAGCATTATAACAGCAGGACAAATAAGAGCCTGAGGTATAAGGAAATGAATATAAAAGTCAGCTCAGGTACAAGAGGGAAGGCTTAAAGCTGAAATGTAACTAACAAAGCACAGCTGCAAAACCAGATGAAAGATGATGAATGAGAAGAAATATGAGGGATCAAGAAACATGCCTGTTGATTTCAGTGTGGCTCACAATAAAATACACACATTAAAGACAAAGTTTTCCAGCCTGAAATCACAGAATCCGATAGGGAATAAGGAGGGTAGAAACTGCAGCTCTCCTCCTCTTCCTGTACTTTCAGTGCTCTCAGAATCACTTGGCTATGGGAATAAGGAACACATGAAGCATTGAGATAATTTTATCTCTTCAGATCTAATAGTAAGTTTTCATCCAGGCACCTCTGAGCTATCAAACAGTAATTAGCTGTGACTGATGCTGGAGGATGTCAGTGCCTGAAATGCTGTGCTGAAGCAACAGTGACCCATCACACTCAGCTGCAGCCTGGGGGAATGCCACTGATGGAAGAAGTGGTGAGGACCATCCAAAGGTATGAGGGGGGAGTCACACAGCAGTTTTGGGGGAAGCAAGGGAGGAGGATAAGAGAAAAAATATTTCACCATACTGACCTGTTTCAAGGTTTCCAGTGCCTGAGGAAACATGCCTTGGCTGTACTGCAGTTTGCCCACTCTCATCAGCTGGACAGCCCTCAGTGGATGGAAACCAGGATAATACAGTCTGTAGAGAAAGGAGGAAAACGTGTCACTGTCAGCTCTCACCTTCACAGTGACTGCCTCTGCAGAGAGCTATTAGGGTGGGACTGCAAAGTCATTGTGAATGTTAATAAGGTACTCAGAGAAAATTAGCTGCAATACTGAGAAGCATGAAATACTGAGGGGAATTAGCAAATTATTACTCTCCATCCCAGAAGAATGCCTTTAACTGTTAGAAAGTGACAGGAGTTGGATTATTTAATTTGCTACTGTTGGATAATACAATAGCATTTTCTGTACTTAGTGTTGCTAACAGAGGTCCTTGACAATCTCAGGTCTCTGGAGAGACATAATTTTTTAACCCAGTCCTGGATTGTCCAAGATGAAGGAGTGGGACTGCAGTGAAAGCAGTCTGTAACATCATGACCACTGTATCTGAGGGTTTGTATGCTGCTCCCTGTTGCATAAAAAGAACTGGTTCTATACATTCAAGAAAACATCTCAGACTTGGCTCGTTCATCTACACAAGGTATCTGCTAGTATGAGGATACATTCCTGTTCTTGATTAATTTCACAGAAGCAGAGGTTCTGTTAAAAAAAGCAGAGAGGTGCTCTCTTTATTCTAGGAAGTAGATGGAGAGTGGTATAATCATTGATTTCTCTCAAGATGCTCTCGAAATGTTCCTAGTGGCTGCTCCACATTTTTAAATTCCACTGGCCCTTGGCTCATCATATGTGGATTGCACCCCAGCCCCATGTTCTGGATGTGCAGATCACGATATCTTGAAAAAAAGCATCTTGGGGACTGCAGAAAGCCATGGATGTAACTTGCCTGGAACTGGCCATCAGGAAACATGAGGTGAAGGGACACATTTGGGAGGTAGGTTACTTACAAAAGACCTTATATATTTTTTGACTAACTATCCCAGAATCACAAAATAGTTAGGGTTAGAAGAGACCTCTGGAGATCACCCAGTCCAATCCTCCCATCAAGGCAGGGTCACCTAGAGCAGGTAACAAATCCAGGTGGGTTTTGAATGTCTCCAGATGGAGAATCCATGAATTCTCTGGGTGGCCTGTTCCAGTGCTCTGCCAATTTCAATGGAAAGAAGTTCTTCCTCATGTTTTAGTTTATGGCCAGTGCTCCTTCTCCTGTCACTGGGCACCACTGAAAAGAGTCTGGCACCATCCTCTTGGCACCCTCCTTTGAGAGGATTAAATGCATCAATGAGATCCTTCACAGTCTTCTCCAGACTGAACAGGCCAAGCTCCTGCAGTCTCTCCTCATAAGAGATGCTCCAGAATCCTCATCCTCTTTGTGGCATCCATTGGACCCTCTCCAATATCTCCTTTTTTGTGTCTGGTGCTGAGGAGCCCAGAACTGGACACAGCATTCCAGATGTGCCTCACCAGGGCTGAGTAGAGGGGCAGGATCACCTCCCTTGACCTGCTGGCCACACTGCTCCTGATGCACCCCAGGACACCACTGGTCCTCCTGGCCATAAGGGCACTGCTGGCTCATGGACAACTTGTGACCCATCAGGACTCCCAGGTCCTTCTCTGCAGAGCTGCTCTCCAGTAGGTCAGTCCCCAGTCTGTGCAGGCACTTGGGGTTATTCCTCCCCAGGTGCAGGACCCTGCACTTGCCCTTGTTGTACCCCATTATGTTTCTCTCTGCCCAATTCTCCAGCCTATTGAGGTCCTGCTGAGTGGCAGCAGAGCCTTCAGGTGTATCAGCCACTCCCCAGTTTGGTGTCAGCAGCAAACTGGCTGAGGGTGCCTCCTATGCCACTGATAAACAAGTTGAATAAGAATGGACCCAGTATTGATCCCTGGGGAACGCCAGTGAGTCCAGACTATGCAAATGAAAGAATAAAAGCCTTAAGCACAGCTCACCAAAGACAAACATCCTACTTGATCAAAGAGCATTTTATTTCCTCAAGTACACCAGCAGTATGCTTGAGCAGTGTCTAAAAACACAAAATGAGTCACAACTTCAGGAATAATCACCAATAAGCTTTCCAAAATCTACTTTTTGGAGAAAACCTTTTTTTGTGTTTATGCCAAACCTATGATCATCAGAGTTCAGGGTAACTTAATGAATTATACCACTGCAGTCAGGAAGACGCTTAAATCTGCATGAGTATGATTAAATGCATGCTAAGACATTAAATCATGTAAATTTGTACAATGTACAGAAATCTTCTGATAAGTCTGCATGCAAATTAATAAGTTATCTTTCTCAGTTATATTTCACTAATGAAAATGCAAACACAATTAAATACAAGTAATTGTTTAAATGACAGCATATCTGGCTGTCCTTATAAATCTCTAATTGGGATGTGTAAACATAATGAAAAATGTTTTCATACCCAAATTCCCCTATTCCACCGATCCCACGCAGTTTCAGTGAAGACATACAGAAATACATGGAAAGCATGCCTGGCAGGATCTCAGCAGCAACAGCTTTTGATCTGCCAAAGCCTCTCATGAAACAGCAGAAGCCAATTCCTCAATGAGAATAATCCATCCTGAATTGCCACAAGCACCTCCTGCTCAGCCCCCTTGTGGGTTGCATTACAAAAAGGCTGAAAAGCCAGCAGACAAGAGAGAAGAAAAATGATAGCACTTATCTCAGTCCAAACTGACCACTCAGGAGCTTCAAGGGTCTGGTCGAACAAACACTAGGAAATTATCAGTAGGTTTATTTTTAGAATTTGTTTCTGGTTATTATATCAACATGGTGCTATCTGATACTAGTGAAATAAGGAGAAGATGCAGAGATTTTGGTGTGAATTAATGAAGAGTAATAGAAATTCCAGCACTAACATGGACACAAATGGAAATAATGAGCACATGCACACCTTTGTAAAAATTGAAAAGAAAATGTCTACATGATTTCATCCTTCTGCTCTCTGTTACTGCTGCAAAGGAAGGAGTAAAAATGTCATTTCCTCTCCTCTGTGCCACCAAAAGGCCAGGATGCCTGGTGAAGGATCATGGCCACAGAAGAAGCTGGCAGGGAGACAAAGATTTTTGCATGAGATGATAACCCATCTCTGTAGGTCCCATTAGACTGTTTCTGCTGTATCCTGACAGCTCTGATTCTTTTGCCACTGTTCTTTCAGAGCTGCTTCACATCTCTATCATTCCACACCTTTCTCTTTAATCCTGTCAACCATCTTTTTAATCTTCCTTTCCTCACCCTTCTGAATAACCAACCCCCTTCTGATACCAACATGAAGAGGAAATGTGGGTCCTGCCTCATCTGCAGCCAAGTGAGGGGTGGCAGCTCAAGCAGGAAACTCCAGGCTGTGCTTTAGTTCAGCAATGTGGTGCCTGCTAAACTTCACACAACACAATGTGGGTCCATCAGAATTCAGAATGTGCTCCTCCATGCAAATGTGTTTCTTTCTATAGATCATACACCTGCAGTCACTAAAGGTCTAGGATTGTGGTATATGCAATACCAGGGAAAAAAAGCAGCAATTTATCAGTCAGGTACTCAGCCCAAACTACCAGCCATAAACTAAAGCAAGTGAAAACATAAGATGAGGACAGAGAAGGAGCAAAATGTGTGAAATGAGGAGCCCTGTGCTCATAAATATTTACAAAGCTGTTTTACTGAGCTGATTTATGCTCTTATCTTATGCATGTACATAGTTCCATTTTGCAAGTCTTAAAACTGGCATTTGAAACAACTGTTTATTTTCATATTCTGGAATAAATCTATTAAACTATTGGAACACTGTTTATGGAAGGACATCCATTGAGTGAGTTTGCTAGAGAAATCCAGGCAGCTTGCAGCTCTTCTGGGAGATGTGCAAGTGGGGAAAATGCTGCTGGCTTCTTTGAGACATTCCTAGGATTCACTATTATGAAACACTGGTGTGACAGAAAGAACTAAGCAGTGTCAGGCACTTGTGGGCCAAATTATTATCCCCATGCATTGCTCTGAACAAAACCAAGTGGATAGATTTAAGAATAAGGAAGATATTTACCAGCCAAGGAACTGATACCTAAAGACTGTCAACAAGAGACTAAGATAGCTGCAGAGAAATACATGCTGTAAAACACGTTACAGCTTGGGAAGAGTAGGATTTCAATCTGAAAAGGGGTTTATGAGATTTATGAGGGCCTGAGGGACAAGAAGGGAAACAGCAACATACTGAAAGCTGAAGTAAGCATAGTTCTGGGGAGTGATGCTTCCTTGCCCTTGGCACTGGTCAATACCCAGTAGATCACTTGCAAAGAGAGATTAAACAAAATACAACTAACAAGTAAAGCTGCACTGTAAACAAGACAGCTGGAGGAGACTGAGAAAAAGCTGTACATTTTGTATCACATCCTCTGCTTTTATGAGGGTAGCACAGCTTTGTTCCCATCTACGCCCAACAGCATCCATGCTGGTCTGTTCCTCCAGGCTGCCCTCCTGCCTGTCAGCTGGTTCCCCCAGTTTGGTGTCATCTGCAAACCCCACAGAAGTGCCTTCTGTTGCCTCCTCCAGGTCACTGAAAATGGTGTAAAACAGGACAAGCCCCAGGACAGACCCCGTGGTACCCCTGCTGTTACTGGCATCAAGCAGGGGACAACCCAGCAACCATGTCCTCTCACCACACCACCCAGCCAGGATTTTACCTGTGAGCTCTCTGCTCACCTGGGCCATTACACCCCAACCTGCTGCTGGCTCCCTGATCGTCTCAGCCTTGCAAAGATACTAGTGAACATGCTGGCCAGCTCTCTCAGTGCCTCTTCTGGAGGTAACCATCCAGTCTGATGGAATTGTAGGGGTCACACGTTCTCAGATAATCCCTGGCTCAACCCTTATCCTGGGACGTGCCTGGGAGACTTCATAAGTGACCAGGGAGGCAAAGAAGGCACCACCTAGCTAATTATTCAAAACCACAAATGAAAGTTATTTCCCAGTCTTCAGGTAGCTTGCACCAGTGCTTCACTGTTCCAAGCAGCAGCAGTTCCTGCATTTCATTCACAAATTACAAGGATACCAATTTTCACTCAGCAAATAAACAGCCCATACTATGTAAAACAGTAGCTGTTTCTAAGGAAATCAACTGCTCCTCTTGGTAATTCAACCTCAAGGTTTGCCTTGATTAACCCCCACAGCAGTCACTATTCCTATACTTTTTAAAGAAAAGTATTTTTGTCTTCATTCTGTCTATTAGCTCGGAATCTCTTGAAGCAATCTCTTGTGTTTCATGTAAGGGGCAGTGTAAAAATCATGATCCTTGACAAAATTTAGTCAATTCCTTCTATTTCTTAATAATGTAGCTCCATTATTCCACTCATCTCCAATTACAAGGTAAAGAGTCAGAGCTTTTGTGTTCTCTTGTGAATTAAAGCATAGTATTAAAAAAAAGAGACTATGCAAAATCACTGCCTTTTCTGATGGCTCATATTTTAAAACAGATGTCTACCATTCCTTGCAGATCAATCTGTGAGGCTAACATTTATACTTCTGTCTTCAGTCTGACATACTTAGAAGCAGGAGGATTTATAAAGCCTGAAATAAAGGTTTGAAATGGAACTGTTACAAGTCTCTTTACTAAGATAACATGTAAAGACATAACTGTAAACTGGTTTGCATTACCTTTCGGTGCCAGTAAATATGACAGCATAAAAGACATATAGCAGTTTCAGGAGCCCCAACAACACAGAAGGGATAAAGAGGCTCCAGGGCTTCAGCAATGGTGGTGAGGAGAATGCAAAGAGGACAGTATCAGCTTCACAACAGAAATGTACACCACAAATACAACACCCAGTAAGTTCAACCTTCTCTTCTTTCTCTGACTTGTTCTTGATTTCTGAACTCATCAGTATTTGAGTACATTCATTAAAGCTGTTCACTGAACTGAAGCCTAGGAATTGGTTTTATGTTGTCCAGTTACTAGTTTTTTTCTTTTAGTCAATGATGTGAAACTGGTCAACTAATTCACATATTATTTCTACTCCTTGGCTGGGATGCTGAATGGGTTCTATACACGAGAACCATAATAAATATTTTTAGGAAAAATTTAAGGACAAATTTTTATTTGGGGTAAACAGCATGAAATAGTCAAATCATATGCATCAGGAACAGAAGACAGGTAAACTAACTATACTAATTTAGGAGTTTACAGGTCATAAAGTCAAAGGTGCTGTTCAGTCTGATCTCCTGTACAGAATTTCACCTAGCAATTCCTGCTCCAAATCCAGGAATTTGAGGCTAAAGTAGTGCTTAAGAAATGCTCTATTTGTAGAAAATAACCTTAAGCAGCTTTATACATAATTTGGTCAATTTTTTTTTTTAAATGAGCATGAACCCCGTGCAGAGTTTTGCCTGGAATGAACAAGGCTGCAGGGTTATTTTTGAAAGAAGTGGGAATGTGTCATTGATACTGGACTAAGTGACTGTTTTCAATCCTAAGTATTAGAACTCTGGTTGGAACTTTGAAATTTTTAAGGGCAATATATCTTTATTAACCTACGTAATATATTTAGGGGTCCCTGTGAAAGCCTTAAAAAAAAATACTGGCCTGGCTTTCATGTTAATATTACATTTTTCTATTGAAATAATAACGTTAACCTATTTTTCTCTCTGTTTTTTCTTTCTCTTTCCCCCTCTCTTTTTTTTTCCCCTTAACAACTTCCTAACTATCATGGATGACCAGGTAAGTTTAAATCACTTTAGTGCTTCACAACTCCCATTATACTTTCTGCAGCCATGCTGTTTTTTGAGTAGAAGACTAAATCCTTTACCTGTGCCAGACCTGATATACTCCAGCTGCCCTGGAATGTTTGTTGTCCATCTTATCTCCCATCACAGTGTCTCATGGAGATGATCAAAGCATCAGTGAACAATTTAATTCTGGCATCAGACTTTTCTACTTTTTCCTGGATTTGACCTCTCTCACTTGGATTTTGGGATCAGCTCTTCAGCACTAGCAGGGAGGTCTTCCTGGAGGAAACCACTGGTGTGCATCTTTAAAGCATTATAAAAATGCTTTGTCAGCAGTGGGAAAACATTATTAGAAGAAATTTTATGCTGGGAAGTCTCTTAGAAAATAAAGCAGGAGAAATTACTCTGTGATTACTTTGCAAAACTACTAATTATTGCTAAAAGACTTCTTCTGGTCTAACCAAATAACAGCAGAAAATTGGCATCATTTTCTGAGCCAGCTGTGGCGATATCAGTACAGATGTGCAGACCTAACACCTGTGATCAGAGTTCATTTGGAAGACTCCATACTCTTATAAATATATCCTGGCTGTATATTTTTGCAATCCAATTTAAATGTGCTCTCTCTCTCTCTCTGGATTGTTTTGTATTGGCAAAACTCTTCGTTATCCCCCAGGTATTGAGATTTTCACCAATGCCCACAACTTATGTATGAGCCTCATCCTACTAAGCAGCAAAGTGCATGGCATGACAGTCTAATCTGAACAGATAAGATATAGAGGGCCAGGCAAATGAAATAGTTTGTCCAATGTTACAAGATAAAATCTCTGGGAAAGTTAAACCTAGATTTCATTGTAGCTCTAGGATGGCTTTTGGTTCATGCAGAGTCTGGGTCTTGTGTCTGTGCTGTCTTGCCTACCTGTCTGGCTCTAACAATCCAAATGAAAGCAAACATAGTTTTACAGGCTTAACAGGCATGCTGTATTTTGTAAACAAAATGTAGAGAACGGTAACCATAGTGAAGAAACTTTTGTGCCAGATTGGCAACTTATTTTTCTGTCTCTTTTTTTCTATTCTCCTGTCACTCAAGAAACGTCCTGTTATTTTTGTGGAAAAACTGCCTCTGGAAACAGTTCAGATTTTGGATCTGCGAAATAATGCCTCAAAATATTTTCATCACATCTGCATCTCATACTATTCCATTACTATTTGTTTCAGCAATTTAGCTGATGTGATCAAATAAGCAATCATACTTCTTAATTGACTGAATTCTCAATAAATGTTAGCTATCCATCTCAGAAATTATTTTTCTGGCTGCTGATCATTCTGCCATATTCCTTATGATGACAATTTATGTCACATTAAAATGAATGTTGTTCCAGATGTTGTCTCTGCCAAGATTTGAATGATAACTTCAATAAAACGAAAAAATGGGATAAACTGCAATTTCCATCTTGGCTCTTGATCTGTCTAACTCATCCACTTAAAATACTAACTCTCACAGTTTGAACTGTCCACTTCAATGTTCTCTCCTCTCTGTTATTATGAGATGTTAAGGAAATAAAGAGTGCCCAATCTGGAATGGAAGTAGGAAAATATTTTTTATATATATTGTATCTGTGTCGTGGCTGAGCTTCAAAATGTCTTGCAGCTCTTAGGGCATTTTTTGTCCTGAGTTCACCACCTCTACAGATAAAAATGGCAGTGTGGACTGTCACTGCAGATAGGAGCACGCTGTCTCCACCCTTGCATAACCAGGGGAGTAAGAGATTAAGATCAACAGTTTAGTTCAAAGGATTTATAAAAAGATTTTAAAAGCCATACAGATTACATTGGGAGAATGCCAGAAAACACAAGAAGAGTAAGAAATGCAGCAAAGGAACAAAAAGAAAGCTAATTAAAGAGAACATGCATGGGAAGAGAAGCAAGAAACTGAAGGGAATTGTACATTAGAGACACTGTAATTTGTGACAAAGATCTTGGCATCACCTTCTCCTCCAGCAAAGAACCTCTGACCAGCTATTCATGGTATGAAAAATGACTCACTTTCCCTATCTCATGCAGCTGAGAATACAAGACTGCAGGTACAAGAAATGCAAGTTTAGACTTTGGTCTTAATCAGAGACCTACAGGTTTGCATGATCTCTCTTCTTCATCCACAGAGAGTGACAGGAAAACATAAAGCACTGATGGATCTCTGTGCAAGGCACATTGGACTTTCCTCTAACTGATTCCCTCTGCTATGACATCCGATATCTGAGCCACACACATCTAAATACTACTGGTGTCAGCAAAGCTTGGAGAAGTCAAATGAGTGTGTATGGGTGTTCACAAGCTGCAGAAAGAGGGACAGAGCTGCTAGCACTGACATCTTCAGTGCAAAATGTCTTCTCTGTACTTACCAGTATCTCAGATCAACTCAGAATTCTGTTGTAATACAAAAGTGGTAACATGCTCATTTTTGACCACACAGGTGTCTTACAGGCTCCCCTCTCTTGTGCTTTTTTTTTTTCCCTTCTTTCTCCCACCATGTTGTCACCTTTCAAAATTTGTCAGACCTGTGCTTTACCTGCTGCCATTTCAGTTTGTCTGTAGTGTTGGACACAACTCTCTTGTTGTCAAAAATAATAACAACAACAAAAACTGAATTAACATTGGCAAAATTTAGTGACATTCTCATGCATAACTTGTTATCAGCGTGTCTGAACAACAACTCTATTACCTGATGTCAGATATCTCCTTTAGACAACTAGCCTTACTCCTCCTTGTGTCTCAGCTTTTCAGTCTGTAAAATGAGAATACTGATCTCTCTATTCAGTAGACTAATATGAGGGCTAAATACTGTCATGTTTGTGAAGAGCTTCAACAGTTCCATAGGAAGATTCCATAGAATCTATATTCTAGGCGCTCAAAATATTAGCAATAGTTCTGAAAAGAATGACAAACCCTTGTTAGGCTACAGAGTTAAAACGTGACAGCTAAACAAGACCATCTGTCTGAGCTGGAGAACACGTAACTTCCATCCAGTTGCTCAGCTGGCTACAAAATTTCTTGCATGACCCAAAAGGCATGTAAATTGCTCCAGAGCTTCCTAGGAAAGCAATCTGGAAGTAATGTAAGGGGGAAAATAGCATTCTTTGCCGAAAAAAAGGAGACCAGCTATGAACTTTATGAACAGCAATCATGAGCAATAATCTCTCCCAGGCTCCAAAGTGCTGCCTGAAATGCTAGCTGAATATAAAGGAGAGATTTTTTTCAGGTAACACATCACAGTGCCTCTTCACAGCATGGCAAACAGTGTGCAATATTTCAAATGACCAAGGAATGCTTGAACTCTGTTTGTAATTGAAAGTAGCATGTTCACTGAGCAAGCATTTTTCAAGGAAAGAGGTTTGTGGTACACCTTGATTAATGGGTATGTTTGTACCTTGGCAGTACAGGCACGAGGTAAAAATTTTTAAAGGGAAGCTCTCAAGCCACCATTTTGTAATTATATGTTATTGTCCCAAAAGATTGTGAGGATTTTCAAAATTACACCTAGCTATAGTTATGTGGCCCAGCCACTCAGGGCTTGTTTAGAGACATGAGAGTTTGAAAGATACTCTCCAATAGGCACTTTGCATCAAGTTCCCGCAGTATGAGGTTTCAGATTGAATTTCTAGATTAGGTCATTAGAGGTCCATGTCTTGACATGATGAGGATATATTTCTATAGGCAAGATAAGGGATGAACAATTCATTTAAGCTAAAGTGCAATGCATTCAGGGACCTACTGAATAAATCCCTTGTATAAAAACAGAAATAAAGCATTCCCAGACAGAAAATAAAGGGCACAACACACAGGAACCCAGTTCCCAAAGAATTAGCTGTTTTTTCTTCTACTTAGTGCCAACTACATAAAATACAGAATGGATCTGTTGGAAGGATGTTTTCTCCAATCGTGAGAACTCCAGCCCTTTGTAAGGAGAGCCACGGCCACCTCTCTGGGCCAGAACCACAAGTGCAGTGGCTGAACATGTCACTGAAGCATATGGCCTTGAGCCCACCAGAAGGACAAAACCAAATCAAACCAAGCCCCAAGCAAATAAACAAACAAACCAAAAAACCCCAACCAACCAAAAAAACCCGCTCTGGAAGCTGCACAGGAAATCTTTTGGAGTTTCTTGACAGAGACTTGATTGGTCCAGCCCTTATAATGATGCTTGCACAGGAACCAGTGGAGGCACAGAGGTTGTGCCCAACCTCCTTTCCCTAAAGGCCATGGGTAGGTGTCCCACGGTGGAGCACAATTCAAACCAAATCTCCCTGAAACAATCTGGTAAATGTTTACCCTGCACCCCACTCACTGAGGGCAGTATAGGCAAAAAATGAGCTACAACTGCACTATCATGCCTAAAGCACGAGTCAATGGCTTGTAACACACTAAAATTATGAAACAGTGAGCAACCACATTCTCTCTCAGCTGATTGTATGGAGGCAATTACCACACTGATTTATGGATGAGTGGGGATGGAGGAGGGGAAAGGAGCAAAAAAAAGGCCATATGTGGACTCTGTCAAATATTGGTTTTTTCTATCAGATATTATTCAGGTCTTGCTGAGCTAAAGAAAGACTCTGCAACACTTGGCCCACAGTTCCCAGTAGTGGACCTCTGTGCAATGAGATCAGGTTCACAGTTCTAGCTCAAATACTGGCCAGTACATGGGGGAGAGCTCTAGCAAGCTGCTGTGCAAGTGCAGCAAAGCTGTCAAGGTAATCAATTTGTGGGTCTTGGACCACTATTTCATCCCATGTCCCAGGTTATACACTGTTGTTGGCTGAAGCTCTCTGGCATAATATTTACTTTTGGCTTCCCATTAGATATACCAGCTGTGTTTGAGGCAGAACTCCAGTCTGTCTCACAACTCGTTATTTCAAACAGTAAGAAGAAATTCCCTTTTCTCCCCCTTCCCAGACATTTTTCTTCTGTTTTCCTCTTCTAGTTTTTGCATCTTAATTTCATAGTTTCTCTATCCTTACACTTATATTTTCTTCTTTCAGTAGTCTCTATCCTAACAAGCTGCCTTTTCCCCCTCTAACCAAATCTTATTATATTTTTATTCACAATTTTAATATTTTTTCACTTCAGGGTCCTGTCTACCTACATATAACCAAAGTGCTAAGCCCCATGTAGGCCAACTGCTCATCTGGATATGCAACATGCAAGATATCCATCTTTGAAGGAACTGCTAGACCACTAACAGCTGTTTCAAAGTAAACTCCCTTTATGCACTGCAAATTACATGTTAAGACACGCAATGGTGTACTGTGCATAAAGCCTCAGGGAACCACCCATTGATCTATGATATACCCATTAATCTCTGCAGCCTAAAGGGCATCTTTCTAAATTCGTACAGGAGCCAGGCATGAGAAGAAATCTGTCAATACCCTTTTGTGAGGCACAGGAAAAACCACATACTGAGTCTTTGCTATTAAACGTGAATCCATAGAATGAGGTAGTCATCAAATTCTAAAATGGCATTTACTTGCCTCAAGCAAAAGTAAAATGTCATGGCTCCTTCTGATTTTGAAAAGTACCACAGTTTGATTGTCAATTCGTGATTTGTCTGAAATATGGCTTAGATATCTCTTGGCTTTCATGGCATCCGTTCTGAGGATTTTTGTATCGCTTCCAGTTTGTATTTCATGCTGGACAAGATGTATCTTAATAGAGTGCAGGGAAAGGCCTCTGCTAGGTGACAGCTTCTTTTCCAGAAAAATGGAGATCTTTCCTAGAATTACCCTGCAAATGCAGATCATGGCACTGCAAGCTTTTGTAATAAAAAGGATTTTATGCTGCCCCTCTTATCTGTATTTCTTTCTCTGCTCATGCTGGTACATCAAGTAATGTTCTTGGTCCACTTCCTCCCCTTTTTCATGAAAGTCACTTCTTTGAAAGGGGTCTACTAATTTATTACTGGCTTTCAGCAGATATTTTGAGAAAAAAAAATATACCTTATCAGAGTCCTTGCTATTGAGTTATTTACATTGTCCCTCATCAGGGACACCTGATGAGAGTTGTACCTTCAGGTAAAAAGTTCTTACAAGTTTTTAAAGTTAATATAAAGTACAAATAATGCTAATAATGTACATGGGTTTTGCAAAATATGTACCTTTTGCCAATGCTGGTTTGAGGCACGATACAGTAGTTTCCATAAAACTGCAGCAAATTAACTTCTTTGTGACATTTGTTTATGAATAGAGATGAGCCAAGAGGGAAATTTTGCTGTGCATGGATGTACACTGATAGCATGAATACTACTGTGTAGTAAAAGTATTTCCATCATGACATAAGTAGATTTAAAATGAATGCGTGCAGATATGCAGATTGCCTAAAAAATGAGCACAGACAGATTAAATATACCCATGCCACATTTTTTTTGATTCCTGCATGATAAAATGCAGATCACTTCATTTAATACAGTATGTCATACAATATTATACAACACACAAGACATAACAGTTAAGCCAATTTCATGTGGAAAAATATTTTCATCAGAAAAGAACCACTGAACGAGGCTATCTTCCCCTCAACAGAGAAGCCATAAATCGAGAGATTACTGGGTTAGAGTACAGGAATGTCTTGTTTTGTCTCCATGCCAGAGCACATACACTCACCTCTTCTTTTTCTCTCTACCTTACAGAGAGAGATTGAACAACTAAAATAGGTTAAAGACAATTTAAACATACTTTGAAGAAAGAGTGCTTGGCCAAAGCTCAGATTTATACTTGCCAGTGTACATGAGACTATCACCCTTGATTAGAAATTGTAACTGCAATATGAAACAGCTCTCAAATTACAATTTCAAATTTTCAGCATCTACAATATAGGGGCAAGCAGACTGATTTTCAGGAGGAGTTTGGAAATAACTGCAATTCTTGGTAGACATAATTATTCTGCATAATATCTGAGAGACAGCTTGTCTACCTATAGACTTTCAAGGTTAATTTGAATTCATTAATAGTGTGAATTTAAAATTAATCACTTAATAATCACTTCAGCCATGTTGTACATTCTGTCACTGGAAACTAAGACAGAGTTATTTCATATTTAGGTTGATTCATTTCCAAAGCAAACTGGGCCAGACTACAGCAAATTGAGAAAAACATGGGTATTTGAAAAGATTAATTAAAGCACTCTAAAATCTATTTGTGTTATTTACCCTTGAGGCAGAAACTTTGGTCAAACAAAAATGGTACGCTTAAAAAAGAAAAGCCCTTCACTCTTGTGAACATTGGCCCAAACCACATGTAAAGATAAAATCCTATGATGAATATCATGTAATTGTCCTCTCCTCAGAACAAAACTGGATGGTTTTTATATGACTTGTTCAAAACAAACAGGAGGTAGCTAAGAAACTGGCTAATCTGGAAGGGGGGAAAAAAAGATTTTTTTCTATAAGATACTAGACAAAATGGGGCAAGAGTCAAACTAGACACAAGACTATACTTCACGTTATTAGGTTCATAAACTTGTTGTACTACATTTTGATCCAATGTTACGATAACTATAAATTATGAAGTGTTAGTTAGAAAAGGCATATTGTGCTTAATGCACTAGCAAATACTAACCCACCAGCAAACACATAATCAGTTGCTATAGTAATTTTAATCTCCACCTATGCCTCAAGAATTGTTAAGGGATGTGACGAATTCTGTCCCTTACAAAATATGTACTTTCCCATAATCATGTTTAGTGGATTTTCTGCAGAATCCCCATGTGCATACTGCACAGATCACACAGTGCCTTATCAGATTCAAATGACTGATCTGAATTTTAATTGAGCACTGACCTTTCCAATATACATTTAATTTCTGTTTACATCTAATATATATATCGTGATCTCAAATATTCCACTCTGCTTGTTTTTAAACAGAAGGCAGCATGAAAGCAGTTTACTAGGAAAATGGAATCTGATAAAAAAGAATAAAAGGAAAGTACAATAGTTAATTATTTCAAGCCTAAAAACTGGAAGCAATTCTCCCATGTGTTTAAGGGCCTGTACAGGTCCTGTACATCAATTAGGCCCACTTAAAGCACATTTTAAAAGCTTAGAGAGGATTTATATGGTGCATAAGCCTGGGGCTGTCTGCATGTGAATTGCATCCCCTATGAATATGCCTGTCAAGATAGCTGAAATCTGAACATTAAGGAGGTTGTTAGTAAATCAAAATCTAAATTTGCAGACATTGTCACCTCAGTTGTATTTGTCCCTTCCCTTTCTCACAGCAAAACAAAGTGGTTACAAGCACAAAGCAAGTGCAAGAAACAGTGGCCAAAGTAATAAATTTTCTCATTTAAGCTGTCCTTAAGAGGAAGATGGATGGTACTCTCTGAAGAAAAAGATTTTTTCTCTGTCTTGCTCTTCTAAAGGAAGAGCTTTTAGCTGTAGTCCATGAAATTAATTTCTATGTCAGGAAATGCAGGGAACAACAAATACTGCACGAAGCTCACAGGGTCCACAAGCCTTCGATTACTTGTTTTGTTCACATAAATATCAGACTTAAGATGCACGATTAAATTTCATTATATGTGGACTTGGAATTTAATCCCTGATAAGCAATTATTTAGGATTCATGGATTCTTAGTAATGACATGTTTCTCCATCCTTTACATTTCTGCATTAGTCACCATTTCTAAGGAAGGTAGAATCCTGAAATCTGGAATCTCTACTTACTTCCAGAATTTTAGCATTTTTATTTGAGACATGAAATATTTTGACAAGTATTCAACTATTTGGATCTATGCTAAATTATGAAATAGAGGGAAAACTACTGGAAAAATTGTGTTCATAATTCCTAGAGAAAATTCAGATACTTCATGTGTGAAATTTGCTCCAAAAACATACAGAACTCAGGATTTGCATCCTGTTGGAAATTTCTCCTTTAAGATCCTATCTGATCTATCAAGGATACCAGAATTGAGAAAACTTTTTATTTTTTCCGATTTCATTTCTGGGCATTTCTCTCTGGATCTCCTGATTTTTCACTTCATGTCAAATTGCCAAAGTATCACCATTGCCTCATTTTAAACTCACTTGAGAAACAACATATTGTGCAGTACCTGAAGAAAGCAGAATTTTTACCTTTTCCCACCCTTTAATAGCGTGTCCAACTCCTTTCCAGAGCTTCCTGCAGTGGATTCTAAAGTGTTAGCAAATAATCAGATCAATAACTATACTTGAACATGACTTCAGAAAACTCTTCCATGACAGCAAGTGTAGGATTTATCCCAACAGTGTATTCACGCTGACAGCTCACAGGCATCTAACTTTAGATGCCAGGACAGGAAGCTTTATCTTCCCAGTTTCCCAGTGTATGCAGTGCACAGTCAAGGACTCATTGAGAAAGAAATTCAGAATATCCAACTCCCTCTGGTGAATATTCCTCAGCATTAATAATTCATGATCACCTTATGAGCTCAGTTTCCTGTCAGGTCGGCTCAGACTCCTAACTCTGACATAAATTGTGTTACATTTTGATTCTCCAAATTGAAATGAGGATGCAGAATGATTGATTTTGCTTTTCATTTAGTAATCTTTGTTGAATATGGAAAACTTCAGTACAGTGCACTTCTATAGGAGCAACACACTTCCAAAGAGAAAAGCCACCTACACTATAAAGTACATGGAATGTGAAAACTTCGTCAATGATCACATTTACTACATGCTGTAGCAATAAATGTCCAGAGACTAAAAGCACAGTTCTCAAAGGGTCACAGTTTCTAACTTATTTGGAAAACAAACACAATCTACCATGAAAAATTTAATGGTACTTTAATTATCAGTCAGTTGAATACCATGAGATATGCTTCCCTTCATTTTTTAATACCTTCTGCCATTTCCAGCAAACTGTAGAAAGAAATAATGGATGCCTTGAGTATTCTTCCTGTCTATTTCAGCTACAGTAAAAAAAAATAGTAAAACCCCCCCAAATTGAAGATTCAGATTCTTTTGGATCAGTCATAATCCAGGAGGAACACTAGCAATAATGAATATGGATACACAAACGCAGCTGCAGCATTCACATCAATAGCAAAGTAATGCAAAAATCTGCCCCTTTGGTTGAGTTCTGCTGCATTAAACTGCTAAAAAGCTCTTGGCTGTCTGACTCAAGGTTGCATCTTTGTTTCAAAAGGTCAGCACTCTAGCATTTGAAAAATATTTTGTATTTTGCAATATTTATCTTATTTCCTTCTCCAGAGATGTTGTAATAATTCAGAAATAGCAAAGCACATTGCATATATAAGAAAAATCCTTATGAATAAAAACATTTGAGCATTTTGAAGAATTTCATTAAATGGGCAGAGACCTAATGAAAATATTAAGCTGCCTACAGTGCAGTCTAGGCTGGTTTTATACCACACCCCACACACATACAGTGTCATCTGAACAGCAGAAAATTTTACATCATATTGGCAGAGTCTCTGTTCTTAAATCTTAAATTCTTAAATCTTCTCATAACTGAAAACCAACTTACACTGAAAGAGTTTCTGTTTAAGAGTTATAGGGAAATGGGCAAACCAGACCAAATGTCTTCATTTGGGTCTCAATGGCTTTTGTTCATGCTGACCTCCAGCACAGAAGAGCTTCCTAAGTATCAAAGTGGGGCTGAATTATTTAATTGAATATATAGTTATATTTAGTACATAGCACTGAGGAAGTAGCAAGAATATGAAGTGTGAGATAGGGAGAATTTTTTTTGTCTACCCATGCTCCTAGAAAGAGGATGGAAGAAAATGTATGTGCAAAGCCCTGTGCTCCTTGCCATGATAACACTTTTGATGACAGGACACATGGATTAGCTACAAACAAACATTAGAAATACAAATATACCTCTGCGAATGAGGAAATTTTGTCTTTGGCAAATGTGCATCAGGCATAACAATGTAAATATTGTTATTATTATTATTATTTATATTTTAAAATAATTAATTAAATAGTGACACAAATTATAAGAAGAACCCATGCTACTTACTGTGACAAATCCTTACTCTGCTTTGCTGGAAAGATACATCTCACAATAAAAGGTTTGGCCTATAAAGATACAGTACTGTCAAAACTGAAATAGCAAAATGCTCTCACTTTGTTGTCACATCGGGAATTATTATTATACTGAAAATTTAAATGAGGCAGAACCAGGTATTTGGTTAGCACATTTCAGACTAAAGTTCTTGAAAGGATCCTTTCAGAGGACATGATCTTGAATTTTTTTTCTCCATATTCCTTACTCTATATTATACTATGCAGCATTTTAAACATCCTGTTTTGATGAGAGCAGTGGGAAAATAGCACATAGTAACTATGGATAAAGCACCTATTAAAATAGAGTTATCCAAATTGATAATGCATAGATAAGGAATATTCACTGGAAATAAGTAATTCTGAGTGACAGCTTGCATATATATTTAAAGCTCTCTAGTTTCTCTTGCAACTATTATCATGATGAAAGAGTACAAAATAAAAGAAACCTGTTATGATTTTTTTATCTGACAACTGTGAAGTGTAAGTTTTTAAACATCAGAATATTTTTTAAAACAAGCACCTGGAAAGCCTTGATGTTTCAGTGGCATTTTAAAATCTGAGTAGAGGTTTCAGAGAGGTTAATATTAGCCATTGCTTTCTTACTGTTGTGCTCCTTTATTCCCACAGGTTTTCCATGGACAGCATTAATTTGCATAGACAATACAGCACTGAAGGAAGAGGTTAGAGCATGGATAGCTTAAAAACTGTTACATGAAAAGTCAGAAACATTAGTTGGTGTTCCTTAGAACACAAGTATTTCTTAGAGAATTTGCATTGGAAAATAATATTCTTCTGGAGCATTTTGCTCTATTTCCACTGACCACGATGACTAATCACAAAAGCACTGGTATTAAGCCAGTTAGCAGAGCTGAAACCCAGGAAAACATGTCAAAAGTAGATGAATTTAACCTTGCAGTATTCAAGGAATGGAAACTATACCCTGGGGCACATTAGAGAAATACATGGATAGTAATTATCTAAAAGGAGATAACCATTGTGGATTTAAAAAGGCAAGAGCCTCCCTAACTAATCTACTTGACCTTTATCATGAGGCTAAAGACAAGGCTGATAATAGGCTCTGCAAATAAGAGTGTGTTTGTATTTTCAGGGGGTCATGTGGGCATCCACAACAAATAAATGAAAGGGGTGAAAAGAAAATAGCTCTATAAAAAACCTCTGAAAACTCATAAGAAAGCACGTACTGCAAGGGAATGCATTTAACTCTCCATCAACCACACAATTGCACCAACCCAACAGCAGCACTGGGGGAGCATTTGTTGCACCATCCACGTGGTGAGTTTGCCCAGCAACATAATGGTAACCAGAGTCTGTAGTTCCATGGGAGCTGCTGGTCCTTTTAAATGTAAGTAAAGGAGAAAGTTATATAGAATCCACAGGAATCTTAGTACAGATAAAAAATTGACTTGACATGCTAGCTATAGTATGTAAATCCCTTTCTACACTCAGTCTTTATTTTTTAATTTTTTTTTTTTGTTCTTTTTTTCAAGACAGCAGATAAACCTAGGGAAGGTAATGCTGTGATGGGTAACAAAGGTAGGTAAAACTACTCTCAAAAAAAAAGGTCTTTCTTGAAACAGCTCTTATAGTTCATGACAGTCTGCAGATGCTTTGTGCAGAGAATGCTTGGGCCGCAGTGAATGTCTGCCTTCTGACAACCACTTTCAAACCCCATAGAAATTAATGGCATTTGCAGAATGCCCTTGCAGTTTTATTTCCCTCTAACCAGGTGCCCAGGTGTTCATCTGTCCATTTGGAACAGAGCAGCCAAGCTCTAGTGAGCTGATTATTTTTGTCTTGCCTGCACTGGCTGAGCATGGGACATAGTTCCCCTCTCCATGCTTGAAAGATTAAAAAGATGAAAAAGATAAAAAAGACAGCTTGGTTAGAGGAATGACAGTTTATGGAGGGAGGACTTTGTGTGTCAGGGGCAACCTTTTCATTGGACAAAGGAAATGTTGAGTTCTAGGGTCTTCATGCTTTTCCTACTGGAAGGAGCTACTGGAAGGAGGACTGGTTTTCTATCTCTTGTAGTAAAAGGAGAGGCCATCGGTGATGACACATATTTGTACTCTGAAGCTGCTGAGGAAATGGGGGATAAAGGAGAAGAAAATACAGAAATACAGCCCCCATTCACCCACCCACACACTCTGCAACTCATTATTCACCAAGGAACAGAGAGAGGAGTCAAAGAAATGAAGATAAATAGTTCACAGTCAAAGAAGCAGCAAGGAGTATAAAAAGGATTTGGGAGAGAAAAGGACATGATCCAAAACGTGTCCGTGTCTGAGTTAGGTACCAAGACAAAGTGGAAAAAGAAGAACCTGAACTTAGGGATTGTAGAAGACCCATACTGCCTCTAACGCCAAACATTCACAGATCTTTTCACCCCAGAATAAAAATGCAACATGTTTTTTCCTGGAACATTTACTATGTCCCCCTGCCTTTTTTACTGAGCAGACAGTGGCCATTGTCAGCTCTCCTCGATGGGGTCATGAATTCACTTGCACACATCCACTGCTCTCTTCTTGGGACGACAGGCTAAGAAAATATACCTGAGTCAGCAATCTTGCATGTTAGCATGTGCAACCACTGAATCAACTTTCTCACCTCTAACACCAGGTTTTCACCCTCAACAGAAGATTAGTTTCCTGTCCTGATCTCACCCTGAAGTTAGCTAAGGGATTTTGAATATCTGGATTGCTACATTAATCTCTGTTGCTAGTGGTACACACACCCCATGCATTACACTTTTCCTTTCTTTTCTCTGTTTCAGAATGAATGGCTTAGGTAGACTCTTTTGGGTACCTCTGGGAAGTCAGGAGCCACTCAGAAAGTGTGAAGGGTTGAGAACACAGAAGAGAGGTAAACTAGATCTGTAAACTAGACCATACAGCAAGTTAGACCATATGGTTAAAATAAATATCTACATATAGCAAAAAAGAACCCTCTGCAAATATTTTAAGCCTTTGACCATATAAACAGCATCTGGAAATGTATATGTTGCTTCTTTTTTTTTCTCCTCATTTCGGAAGAGTGCTAGAAGCAGCACAAAATATCCTGTACTTTGCAATGAAGTAGAGCACACTTGTCTGCATTTTAACTGAATTTATCAGGTCCTTGATTTTGTTTCGCAGTCAATGACAACTTGAATTCTACTATAATAAATATTCATAGCATGCATATTCCAGTCATATGTGTGAATTAATAAAGTTAAAGCTTGGTTTTCATAATTAAAGCCATTAGTAAGGATTCCAAGATGACTTTGTGCTTGTGCAGAAACTTGCAAAAGAATTATCTCAATTTTTTAACACCAGCATTCGGCTGGAAGTGCCTCAGTGTTCAGCTAGTATGGTAGAAAGCATTTTTACCTGAGAGATAAAAACAGAGCTTTGAATTTTAAAGGTTCACAATGCAGTCACACAGTAAAATATTCTAAAATACACTCATTTAAAGAACTCTACTAAAAAGAAATCTGAGAAAGCCGCACATATGCTCATGGCTGTTCTGAAGGCAAAGGAGGAAGTAATTTTGGGAAATAAATTTGTTGTTATTCATTCCTTTCTCAGCTCTGTTAATAATTTGCTCTGTTCAGGCACAGTTTTAATAACACTGATGGAAGCCAGTGACCTCCAGCTGAGTTGAATCATGTTGTGTGGGAGTGGCACATTCAGCTCCTGAAAAATCATTATTGGGAACTACAAAATGCAAGATGGTGATTTATCCTAATATAGCAATTCCCAGGATATGGTCCCTTGAGGATTGCTTTGGGTTATGCAACAGTCTCCCCTTGATTTAAAAATCTCAATTTTAAATGTTGGGAAAGTATCTAAAAGTGAGGTATCATCTAGAGCAAGACAACATCTGGGTAGTGCAAGTGGTGAGAGTATTTGTGGGCAAACACAGGCAGTCAGGAAAATCCTGTGCTGCTGCTTGTCATTTGTACCTTTTCTTCTAAGAGAAAAAGGATGGCATTTGGAAAAGAAAATACATGCCCATAGGTGGGAAGGTGTCCTGAGATGGGCAAGAATGTGGGGAAATAGGAAGACAGTGTTTGGTGTTATGTGAGACCAGTGCCATATAGAAAAGAGAGAAACTCACAGAGATTTGGTGGGTGCGAAAATTGCCCTTGAAAAAAGAAGTTGATGGTCCACTAGAGTCAATAGACTGATTAGCTAAAGCTACCTGATCAGTGCTAGGGTACCTAACAAACTGAGATGTTCAGTTGTCATTGCTCAGTCACACTAATAGGGAAAACCCCCCAGCAAGTTTAAACTTTCAATTTTCCCTGCTGCAGCTCCAGCTGCCCTTCATACCTAGAAGGAATGCTTCCTATACACACCCATAAAACTGGTTTTTTAGGTTTCAACAAATCCCTCATTAGAACTCGTCCTTGTCACAGTTCCTGGATAATGCCTCGATCACGTAGGAATTGGTGACCTGTCACCCATGCCCACAGACTCAGGCTGTCTAAGGCTGGAAAGAACTGATGTCCTGGTCGCACTGTCTTACTGGTAGCCTGTCCTTCCCTGACCTGCTGGCTTTATCTTCTGTGACAGCTAACGAAAAAAATCCCTTTTTCATCCTGAAAACAAGATTTGTGGGGCCATCATCTGCCTGCCTGTTCTTATCTAGTAATTTCTGAATCCATTGGTCAATTTTAGTTAAATCTGGCACTGAAGTAGAAATCTCAAAGATGTTCTGGTAATCTAAAACACCAAGATAACAGAAGATAGATACCAGTAATACATTCCCCAAGGTAAAGAACACTGTGTGAGCTTTGCCCTGAGATAGGCATGATAGAACGCACACGGGAGAAATGTTATAAATTCTCTGCTCCTGGGAAACTCTTGTTTCTGCACTATAAATTTCATTATGCCCATCTAAAATTCCAGAGAGTTCTAGTAAATTCTCTGATGTGTAACAGGCACTGCATGAGCACTGCACTAGAGCTATCATTCAGTGAACCAGCATAAAAAGTCAGTCAGTCAGAGGTAAAAATCTAATAGAAAAATAGCTCCCTTACCTCTGGAGGCCAGTGAAAAACTCAGTGGCTGAGCACTGGCATGGTGGTATTTTTTCCTTTAGACGTAACATGCCTGGAGCTTTTTACAGACAGAAGCTATCCTGGTGTTGATCACAGCTATCATGAAATACCTGTGCATTAACAAGCAGTGAAAGGCTACAAGGAGCATACTGAGTTGTCTCTGAAATCCTGTGATTTCAGGAGTCCACAAAATGCAAATTTCCAATATGCTTATTGCACATGTTTGCAGCCAACTTTTCTGTATGCCTGTACATTTATGGATAGCACTTCAGGAAAATCTGTGGCTTACAAAGGGCAAACATTTACATGTAAAGAAGAAAACAGATCTCCTGAGTGACTGTTGTTAGCAAGCTGTCTTCAGGAGGAGAATAAACCAGACAACATTCTTTAAAGTATGCCTATTTAACTTTTTTTCCTGAAATAACGTAGTATTCTTATTAGGCACAAAATGTTGTATGTATCTTACATAAGTATCACTTGACTCTGGTCTGGTATGATTTGTATCAGCAGAAACTTAAAGGTCAGTGATAGCTCGGACAAAGGGCACACAGACTGGCGTTGGGGATGAAACAGGGCAACATGCAGTGACACAAGACAGACAATGTACAAAACTGGAGATATTTTCACTCTAGAAAAGGAGCAATGGTGTCAGCTATTAAAAACAAAGCAGTACAGAAAGAAATCAGGGCTTGCTCCTTGAGACTGATGAGCCATCTATAACACTCCCACAAACAACATATTACCAGCACTTCAGTCAGAGGCTGGATTTATCCTTACTAAGGACATACTGGCTTCATTTTTCTAATACTCCAAGTTAAATAGTATCATTACCTCTGGTCCCTATGATCCACCAACCTCTTTGTCTGCTTTTAAAAAATATTTTGAAATAAAGTCACAGTACTGAAGTCATTCTAACCCAAGAGCTGTGAAAGAGAAAAGAAGAAGGTGGCAGTCATGCAAGTATCCATCTTCACACCAATGGATACACCATCTTAGGATGCTTCTGGCCCAATGTAATCCTTATGTAAAAAAAGGTTTCTGAGAAATGTTAAGTAAACAAATACCAGCTTATTAAGGAATGTCATAGTTTGTGACAAACTCTCACACTGCAGTTTGCTTTTCAAAAGGAAAGCATTGTAGTTGGACAGCTTCAAAATTTTTAATTATAAATTCAATTTTTATTTCCATGAACTCATTCAGTATATTTTGTCTCTGATGTTAAGTTAGAGGTTAATAACTAAAAAAGAAAAAAGCTTGATAATGTCAGGTTCTTTTTTCTTTCTCATTATCCAAAATCCTTTTGCTTAGCATAAGGAGGTGCATTACACACTGAAGAGTGCTATAATGATGGCTGACAAAATTTTTTTCTGCTTTCTAAGTAACTGCTTTTCTGGGTTACATGATAAAATAATTTGTTTTCTCCATCAGGCTGTGGAAAGCAGGTATCTTCAATATTGAGAATAAAGTAAAAATGTAATACGTGCCTATGCTAAAATTAAAGAGTGGATTCATTGAACTCAGGGAGAAATAGAAACATCTGTCAACATATTGTAACAAAACTCCTGCAGTGATCAAAAGCCGTAAGTGTAGCTCACTTACAGAGAAGTTAGCTAATTTAGAAATTATGTGCGTGAAAGGAGTCAGGTCTTGAATTTATGAAAGTGCACTTTCCCATAGAGATCTGAGGGAGAGTAATGCACTACAGGAGTCACCCACACTCATGAGATTCAGGCATAGGATGACAAGTGCATGAGCATGTGACTGACTGCACTTCCAGGCACATAAAAGAGGAGGACCTACTGCAGCATTGCTCCTGGACAACCAATTATCCAGAGATAAATTATTCCAGCTGGCTTTTCCCAGGGATCCTTTTTGTCAGATGTGACAGATACAGAGAAGACAAGCAACCGCCTCTCTACCAGGCGTGGGGAGTACAAAGGAGAGGTCATAAGACCAAGTTTCCTACCCGGCATGTGAGACTTGACAGCTCTGAGAATACTGGGGACATTTCCCTATGACTCATCCATAAACCACCTACAGCTGACTGATCTAGAACCAGCACAAGACATGAAATTCAAGCTTTAAGGAAGCCAAGAGAACTTTGCCAGTAACTACAAAAATGCCAAGTATTCCACCTGATGCCTTGAACTTTTTCCAAAAACATTAGCCAAAGACTGTGTTGACTTTGATATATGAAAGAATGCAGACTTGACAAAACCTCTCAACCTCATCCAGGCAATGAACTAAGAACTGCTGTGCATGCAATGACTTTTTCTTCCACATATCTCCAAGTAACACTGGAATGGCAGACACAATTCAAGACTTTTCTTGGTTTTAAAATTTTACCTATTTTTACCATGGCATTTATTTTTCTCCACACATTAAAAATAAAAGAAAAATAATTAAAACATACCAAATCCACAATTCCATAGCACAAAAATCAGGCAGGAAAGCAAGCATTTTCACTGATACTGTGTAAATTTTGTTAATCTAAAGCATTCATTGAGATGCAATATCATGGAGTACTATGTGTGTTAAATGCAGATGTTGAGCTCTGATTACATCATTTCTAAAAGAAATATGGGCCTCAGAATAAAGAAATATATTGGCTGCTTTTCATGGCTCTTTCATGTCCTTTGTACTTTCTTCCTTTCCTCAATAAGGGTGACAGGGGTTTAGCTTCTGCCTATAGCTGTGGTGCTGAGATGAGCAGCAGATTTCCAGCTTTTAACTAGTTGTAAGAGCACCTAAATTTACTTATTACTTGAGGTTGTTTTATGCTAAGATAGGTGTGGAGCTTTTCCCCTCCACTGGGACCTTAAAACTACTTTTTGTTATGTGGATATTTTGGTGACTACTAATGCATTCACACATGAGCTTGAAGAACTTCTCTCTTTATAGGCACTCTATATGTGGCCTCTTACCTTCTACTGACTTGTAGGAACCTCCTATGCTTGACATCTCTGTCTTTATGCAAGTTGCTAGGTAGCACTAACAAGCAAAGGTACACACACAGATAACACAATCAGAGAAGCCTCACTGACACTGAAATGTCTTTAATTTCTAAGTGGTTGCTGAAAGACCAAGCTCTTACTGGGACAATGTACGGCAATCTTTCTTTTATGGCATGTCCCTGGACCTTGCCATTCTGTTCTCCAGTGCTCTGGGTAGAAAAAATATTCATGACACAATATTGCTATGGGAATAACTGAGGGCTTGGGTCTGCATTTTTTCTGTGCAGCTATATACATTTTGCCATATTTTGCATAGTCAAGATTCCCTTAGCTTAGAAGAGGTATGACATTTATTGAGCCTTTCAAAATCATGCTAAGGATGTGTCCTACCAACACCACATGCAAAATAGCTTAATAGAATATTATATACTGTACCCTGAAGAACATATAAAATGTAGTTCTAAAGTTAACTGAAGACTGCAGCACACACAATTCACAAGAGTATAATTGTATTTCCAGAGACACATTTTTAATATTATTTCTTACTCTGTTCACCTCAGGCAAATTTCTCGCGATCAGCTGAAACCAGCTCTGTGCTACAGGTACAGAAATTCTGCACTACACAGAAGGCAAGATGGCAGAAATCCACGTACTCTTTTTAATTTTGGCAGATGCATTGATATGCTTGCTTTCAAAAAATGAAAAAAATCCCAAGCTTCTGAAAATCTAGCCTTTCTTTTGATTCACTTATTAAACTGATTTGGTTCAGTATAAAACAATCGGATAAATGTCAATGCAGACTGTCTGCAAATTCCATGCCAAGGTTCATCTTCATCCAAATTCTGAAACAGATAAACTAAATTGTTGCTGCCATAGTGGCACACAGCTCAATGTCCTTAAAGTAGTTGTGAAGTTTTTCACAAATGTGTCATCTATATCTTGACATACGATTTATTATTTCTTCAGACAAAAAAGTGGAAGAGATCAGAAAGTGGAAGAGATCAGAAAGTCACCTTTAAGGATGCAAATTCAATGTCTTCCTTATGTACATAACCTAGTGGAATTCAACTTGCAACCACAACCATTGTCTGCAGAATTTTACAGTGTGCTTCAACAGATCTGCAGCAAGCTTAACATTTAATTATAAAATGTTACGGGTTTTTATGTAATCTCCATACAACAGTACCTCATTTTTATAGATGTTATTGATTTATACTAGAATTTTAAGACATGCCTGCTATGGACTTAATTTTCCATTTATCTGTAATGAGACTCCAGCATTGTATTATTAATGTTGGGTTGCCCACACGTAGCTACCAGCACCTTACTGAAAATTCATACACATGTGGCCTGTGTTTATTTGGGTTAAAACAAGTAAGCATCAAGCAAATCTGATAGAAGCTGCACATTTTCACAAATCAATCTATTTTACAGGTTCCATCTGCTCTTAAATGCTTCCCAGAGAACAAACACTGTGTCACTATACCACATATTTCCATTGCACTATCCCAAACACACTTAAGCTGCTGACAGATTAATGCTTAGTTCACTTGTGGCATACATTCTTGGGTTCTTACACATGTTCTTATAAGGAAATGGAACTCACTAAGCACTTAATCACAAGTTGGAGTAGTGTTATGGCCTTAAATACAACACACTAACTCTGTTTCAGGAGCAGGCTAAGGTATCTCTATTTAAGCCATCGCTGTCACTAGCACTGCCAAAGACCCTGGAAATCAAATTACCTTTGTCAACCTCAGTTAAACAAAAGTAAGCAGAAATTTACCAAAGGGTAGCCCTGAGAACCAGGGATGAGCCACCTGAGGAGTGTGCAGAAAGGGCCAAATGAACGTGCTGTTTACTAGAATGCAACTTGTGTGGCTTAAGCATGTGTATATTTGCTTGAACCCATTACAAAGAAATCTTGGAAAGAGAACTGCAAAGACAGGAACTAATATATATAAAACTATCAACCAAAAAACCTAAGTAAAATACAACACAACTTTCTAAAGATATCAGCAACCCAATTAATTGTGGATTTACCTGGTTAGGAAGCAGTGACAGCAAGAGGAATGCATATGAGTGTATGCAAAGGCGGACATACACCTTGAATGTCTGCATTTGTGCTTGGGAGAAGGGTGAAGTTTCACGGAAAATCCTTTGCATCTTTACTTGATGTAAACCAAGTTCTATTAGTTCAGAGCAGTCAAGAACTTCATCTTGTCTGATGATTAAATACAGGACACAAAAAGGAAGGGATAGCTTTTTGGGGTGAATAGTAGGAAAATTGTAAGCAAAATTTTTTCTGCATTCAACCTGGTAAATATTTATCTATTTCTGACCACTGAAATAGATTTCATAGAAGAAAGCTCAGTAATTCACTCCCTAGGCAGACTGATCCCCTACTAGGTACACCATACCATTATCACCAACAGTGAATCTTAGAATCATAAAGGTTGGAAAAGACCACTAAGATCACTGAGTCCAACTGTAAACCCAGCACTACAGAGTTCAATAAACTATATCCACAAATACCACATCCACATGGCTTTTGGATACTTCATCAGAGATGGTGATTTCACTACTTCCCTGGGCAGCCTATTCCAATGCCTGACCATCCTTACAGTCAAGAAATTTTTCCAAGTATCCAATCTAAGCCTCCCCTGGTTCACCTTGTGGCCAGTTCCTCTCATCCTGCCACTTGTTACCTGGGACAAGAGAGCAACCCCCAGTGAAAGTGCTTTTGCCAGTGAATTGTATGTTGCTGAGTGCTGTGGTGAGGTTGGGATCCACAAGCCAACCCTGACTTCCATGAAGATATGTCCTTTTAATTTATGACAGACTGTTGTCACTCTTCTCTTGTGTAGCTTAGCAGGGTCTGAGTGCAACTCGCTGTGGATTGTGTAGTATCACTGGATGCAGTCAATGCTCTAGCCTGGTGTTTTTCAGATGCAAAGATCAAGAACAGTGAGAGTCCTCACCACTGCAAACAAGATGGGAAAAGTCCTGTCCCACTGCAATATCTGGAGTTTGTTGTTCTTTGATGGACATAGTTTAACACATCATAGGTTAACCATTGTACTTTCTTGTTCTCCTCAAGGTATCAGAAGTCAGGAGTACTTCCCTGGAAAAGAGCAGCTCTCAGACCAAGGCAGGGGATTGAAAGCATGTGGTACTTAATAAAATTAACAATTTTAGTTAAGTCAATATACTTTTGTGTCACTGATTAATGTTGATGCTCTCTCACATGGAAAAGACCTTGCCACACACATTTCCCACCCCTTTCTCTGTTTTTTCTCGACTAGCACAAGTAACCTAACACAAATTAATAGCATCTCTTGATAAACATCCAGCATTGGTAGGGCTCACTTGAACTGCAAACTTGCCAGCAAGACAATACACAGATGAACTGAACCCAGACAGGTAGCAACAGATAAAGCTTGAGTATGCATTCAGGACGTTATCTTACTGTAAGCATGTAAACCTGTTTTCCATCTCAAAATTCTGAAATGTTGAATTGGTAGAGGTAATATTACCTAACTTGGTTAGGCATTTTGAAATCCCTTCAAAAATAAGAGACCTTATGCTGGTGCAGTACTGAGACAAATATCTAAGATAACTTATCTTCAGCTATGGTCATGAGACCAAGCAAATAATTAGTAGGGCATTCCCCGGTCATAAGTTACTCTGTGATTTTCTGGTAAGATTGGAGAAGTTGTGTTGCATTTCATAGGACACAATGTCTGTGTTTCAGAACATCTCAAACTTCAACATGCAGCAATTTCCCATTCTTCTTAAGCAAGGTCTCCAGTCGTATTTACATAAACATTTTTACAACATATAATTTGTGCCACTGTCTAAAGCAAAGTACTTCACAAAATGCTTTGGTAAATCTTGCAAATTCCCCTTATGCTGAGAAAATGAATCTCCTAAATATTTCTCCTTGTTATGACTGTATATACTGAGACTTTTGTTTTGTAGCAAAGTAGGATCTAATTCCATTTTTCAAAGTCTGCCAAGCACACTATTGCATGAAAAGATTTTATTTTCTCTTTCATCAACAGTGATTCAAGTAGAAAGACCTGGTTCAGGATGCTTCTACTTGTTGGCTGTCACTTTTGCCAGTTTTCAGAAGGTTTCTGAAAGGCTGGCCAGCCTTAAGAGAACAATATATCCTTGGTGTGCATCATTCAGCATACCTGAATTAATATGTAAATTAATTCATGATGTTGCTACAATGAAAACACTTTGATTCCAGAACTTTATCTTCACTTCTGGCAGCCCACCAGCCATATCCTCCAAGAGCACATTGCACGGCTAGAGAAGGCTGATTTTCCTATTAGGAGAGTGTTTGCAACTGTGGCAAGTATCCATTTTCTTTGCCCTCTCCCTTTTTGATCTTTTGTGATGATGGGGAGGAGTTGAAAGAAAGTGTTTTTCACCCTAATTTAGATATTTCTAGGCCTCTTGTCATCGTTCTTTGGTTGCCTCTTCTTTTACTGGACATGTGTGCATTGCATTCCTCAAAGATGACTTAATTTTGGTTGTAAAATACATATTTTTTATTATTAATCAGTGGACTTGCACTATCTTCTGAGGGTGATTCTTTCCTCTTTGATATATTTATCTTGCTCTCACTTTCATCAGCTTTCATGGCCCTTTGGGCAGCCTCTTTCTGTTTCTGTGAACCTTTTTCCTTAGCAGCAGTGTAGCCTGCCTTTTTTTAGCCTTCCAGCATTTGTAATCAGTTACCATCTTTGTTCTGCTCTCTACCCAAAATAATTTGCTTTTTGTTTCTTCCTTCCTACTTTCATCTTCAAAGTCACATAAATAAAGCTGATTCAGGCTTCTGTGTCTTGCCTGATGAAAAATGACAAACTGAACCTGAGAAAATATACTCTTCCCAGTATACTCAGGGGAAGAGAAGAAGAGAGGAGAAGCACTCAGTCACCTCCTTAACCATGGAACTGGTTTGTCTGAAGGCTGAAAAACATCTCTGGGCTGGATACCAGCAGACAGTAGTTGGCCTAAAGTAGATAGAATTTAGTGTCCTAAAGCAGATAGAATTTCTAATAGAAAACCAGAGTGGAAAGGAACCACCTTTTGTGGCAGCCATGGAAATACATGCAGAAGGGTTTTACAGTTGACTGGAAGGTCAACATAACACCAACTCTTTCACTTGAAATTGCATAATTCAATATTAGATGCTGTCCAGGTAAGCAAGAAAAAGATTAGGCATTGACTAAATTTATGAAGGTCCTCAAACTGTTGTATTTATGAGGTAGCACAAGTAGTGTCTGCATAGTAGTCAGTATTCTCAGCATTCCCCTGTGGCACAATTCTACTGCTAATTATATAAGGCAGAGTGCTATCCTAATATGGCTGTGTTGATTCTCATACCTGCATTAGATAATTTAGAATTTGTTTTGATACCTCCAATGTTCTTTGTATAGAAGGACTGGATTTTCTGGTTTTATGGGTTTAAGGAAAACTGATTAACAGACCTTGACCAGGTCAAGTGGAATAAATATAGTTCACAGAGATTTGGTATGGTGGACTGGAGTATGCATGAACCTGTTAACAAAGGTAACGTCATGCACCCAAAAATAGCCCTTTTAGGCCTGTTACTCAACAACAGGCAATTTCAAGATCTGGTGAGCTCGTAGTCTACCATCACATCACTAATTGCGTGGTCTCTAGGATTTGCTCACATTTTTCTCTCATCTGCATGCTCTTCTCTTTTTTTCTTCCTTTTCCTGTCAATATCAGTCTGTGAAATTTCAGCTTAACTCAGCATCACCTATACACCTACAGAACCTCTGTGATCTTCATTGACTGGATTCCCTGCTGAATGGATCATCTCACTAGGAACTTAGTAATTCATTGTCACTGTTCTTGTTTGACAATACCTCCTTTGATTTTCAGGCTCTGCACATCCCTCTTCAAAGCACCATCTTTCCATCTCTTGCTCTCACTGGCCATTCACATCGATTCACCCTTTAAACAAACTACACTCTTCAATTTCTTTGCTCTCCTTATCCACGGCTCCTTTCCTCTTCTTTTCCTCATGACTATGGTTTTCTTTTTCAGTAACTTTTATGATTTTTCAATAGGGAAAAATACTGCCTTTTCATCTTTTTCAACCTTTATCTCTATTATCTCTGTTTTCTTGCTTAAATACCACAATTTTACCTTTTTGTTCGCATCTCCATCACGAGAAACTGATTTCCTCCTTGGAAGTACTGCCCAGTCTCCTCCTCTCTGCTTCCTCAACTCTCAACTCAAATTGACAATTTATTAAAAAAAAGAAAGAGGTATTTTATGACTAAAATGAGACTCTTCCTAATGCTTCCCTCAGAGAATGCATTGTTCCTTACAGCTTCTCTGCTCCTATTTCCTTCATGCCCTCTCTTTTTTTCTCTTTCATCAGAAAATTTTCTCATTCATCAGAGATAGAATTGTAATTTATCTGTCTTTTAAAGTGATTCTCCTCCATTTTTTCTCCCTTTCACGATGATTTCTGCCTCTAAAATAGCTTTTGCAAAGCAATATTCAGTTACTGCCAAAGGAATCCAAAACTCCATAGATATTTCATATGTCTCTATTTTTTAACTGTTAATTGCTCCCTTGAAATCACTTCCCAACCCCATTGAAGTTTACGTTCTAACCTTTAGAGCCTTTGTTTAGAATCTGTATGCCTCAATTCCACCCTTTTCTTCTTAGCAAAATACACGCAGACACTGTGAATTCCCCAAAATTGTTCTCAAAATTGTTCCAGCTGAATAACTGTTGCATTTTTTTCACAACGCACAAGTCTTTCTAATATCTGCTCATGCATATACTCGCTTCTGTTTTTTAATGTGTGTCCTTTAATTAGTGTGTAATAGCAAGCAGACTAATGAAAAGAGCTCAGGTAACAGCTGCATAAGTCCTTACTTTGTAAATTGCAAGCATGCATGTACAAAAAAATAAGAAAGGATCTCCTGATTACAAGACAAAAATACCAACTATTACTGCCTAAATAAAAAGAAAAGCAAACAAATTGCGAAACACCGAAATCAAACTGAATCTTTAGGGTAAGCAGACAGATTGGGACTGAAATCCTTATCTGAGATAAAGCATGAACTTCTGAATGGTCTAACATCTTAATCTGAAAGTGATCCTACAGTAAAAAAAAACCAAAAGAAATTTCTGCAGATGAAGCTATCATTGCAAAGAATACAGAACTTTCAAGATCCATGAAATCTAAGAACACCTGGAAATTCTATGTGAGAAATGAAGAAATCAACAGTTGTAGTTGTGTCAGAGAAATATGCAACTCTGGGAAACTTAGTAATTTAGTTCACTAATATCATTAGGAGATCACTATCTGTAAAATTCAAATTCAAATAGCTCTTGACATAAGTGAAAGATGAAACTAAACCTGAAACTGGAAGCTAAAACTGAAGACAGTAAGCGCCAGTATACAAATATAGAGCTCCTGGATATACACTGACCCAAAAATCTTGCAGCAATGAAGCTACTTAAGGAAATCTTAGCCTAAGAAATGTGGTATACACTGAACAAGCTACTGTAAATTAACACTGCTGTTGCTGAACTTCTACTCATGTGTAACAGAGTATACTGGACAAGCCAGTGGCATTAAAATTATACCCAACAACCAGCAGCATGTGTAGAGAGAATAGTAAGAATTTCTATCCACATGCACAATACATGAAAATGAAGAAAAGTAGAAGGTGAAGCACTTATGGGAGTGTGAGTTTGTGGAGTCATTGAGGATTATGCAGGTCCATATCACTTTGGGGAACAACTCATGTTCGTAATGGGAACATACAAGAAAAATAATAGGAAAGAACCAGTGAATTGAAGGTGATGGTGCTATGCAGATGTACACAGCAAGCAACCAGCAAAACAGAAAATCCATCTCCTACACGGGAAAGGGATTGATCAGGTCATAGATAACTCAGGCATCAGACTTCAGATGTAAAACCTTTCATTTTTTTGAAAAGGAACTGGAGGGGAGGAAGTAGGGAGGAGTGGAAGACAGAAGTGGGCTGCTGTAGTGTTTTAATATATTCCTAAACGTATCAGCCCAGTGACAAGCATTCTCCCTGTGTACCTATTGACAAAATAGGTACACTGAAGCAAAAAATGGTGCAAATATTGCTAGAAACATCTGCCTTTTAGAAGAATTACCTACAACTAACCAGAGACAATATACTTTCTTATTTATACTGGCTTTTCCTCTTCTTTTGACACATTTTGCTCTAAACATTAAATGCCATGAGCATTTTCTAAAACCCCAGCAAAGCGAATAAGAAAGATTTAATTATTTCTGTTCTTTATTTCATTATTTCTTTAAATTGCTTTCTCCACCTTGACATTTTTCTGTCCTTCTCTGGTGATCCCAGAGGTAAGATTTATGTTTACAACTGATGGTTTATGATTAAGACATTGAACTTTGGTCACTGAATTAGTACTGTCTCTAGGTTCAGAAATCCTGCAGCCACGCACGAACCCCCAGGGGACCTTCCATAACCAGGGTGCCGACTGGCGACGAATCCGGGCTGTAACCCTTAAGCAGTAGCATCCCCCAGTGGCCCTGGTTATCACTGCAGTGCAGTTTTGGGGATATTTTTCGGCTCTCTAGCTTTCAGTGTAAATGTAAATTCAATTAAAGTGCCTCAGACCTAGCCAGTATTCAGAAATCTGTTGAGCTCTGCAAAGAACCATATATATTTGACAAAAAAAAAATACTTCCAGTCATTGCATATATCATGTGTATTATAAAACACATAGCTGTAAAAACAGGATTTTTTTCCTAAATCTATTCAAAAAAGGGGAAATATCAGACCAAGAGAAAGTCAGACTCTTTATTGGAAATCCCTCTTGAAGAAGAGAAAATATGTTCAGAATTTGTTCCAAGAGTATTAAGTTCTACAGCTTTTTTGGGCTTTTTTACAAGATCATGACTCAAGAAGGATACTATAGCAACCGTCAATTTTTAATCTGCCTTTTGACTGAAGTTCACATACTTAGAAAATACAGATCATCCTATATACTGGATTAAATTCTAAATCAAAAATTCCTGGCTGATATTTCATTAACCCAATGAAAGTTCAACAATGTTCTCAGAAAAAAACAAGAACACACCTGCCACTGTTCTTAAACCAAGCCCATTTGCAGAACAATCCAAAATTGCGCTCACTGGGATTGCTTTCCCTGCTCCCTAAATGAACTCAGACACTGACAAAAGGTGAAGCAATGGGGTACTACAAAATATTACTGGAAGGGATAGAGAATAGGAGGAGGTAGAAGGGCAGACAAATGATGCACAGATAACACAAATATGGAGAGCTTGCACCTACCCAGCTCCCTCCCAGTCCAGAAGCAGAGCAGTCACATTGCACAAGCCCTGTATTTGTGCTGACTCAGGGGAGAGGAGATGGAGGGGGGAGGATGTGCAAGGCTGCTGGGTGAAGAGCCAGTGCAGCATTTCTGCACAACACTTCTGTACAAGATGAAGGAATTTTTTCTTCTTAATATTGAAGACCTCCAGTTTCTTCTAATGCTGCAGCACTGGAGATGAACGGTTGTTAATTAAAACAACCCATCTGAAAATCAGTGGGATTTCTACATTAGCTTGAGATTCAGCAGGGGATTTTAAGCAGTGCAGAGCAGAAATCGATGAACATTTTTGTTGTGTCTGTATCAGAACCTCACCAGACCTGATGTCCCATGAGCCCAAAGAGGTGACATGGTGTTATCCAGCAGGTAAGCCCAGCAGGCCTGTGGTGTCACATAGTTATTTCTTTCCCTCCTCTTACCCTTGTCACAATAGCTGAGGACATCTAGCAGAGTTTTATAACAGATGCATGCTTCCACTCTCTGGCAGCAGTGTAAAGCACTGAATACTTGAGACAAGGGGAAAATATACCCCAAACCTAATCCCCAGAACATATGTGCCTTGTCAGTAATTTAAGGGCTAAATGCTGTGTCCTTCCTCTGAGGTAACCTAAGGGAAATCTGTCTTTCTCAGTATCTCTGAATCTGATCCTTCCAAGCAGCAGTCAGACCAGAGTGTGAATGTGCTAACTGAGACATGACAAACCCATGTAACACCTCTTGCTGATATTCTGTTATTCTGTGGTTAAGGCTCATGAGGATTTTTGAAAGGAAGTTTATTTTTGCAAGCTGCTGAGTGCTGACTATGACGTGGAGCAGCTTTCACTTAGGCAAATGTCTTAACTTTGGTAAAGGCTCTTGGACAGACAGGCTATTAATGTGGCATTTACAAGGAAAGTCGTGTAGATACACTTGGCTTAGGCTATTCAGTGAAAGCACATATTGTAGGTTTTAACAAAAAATGGATGGCTCCAGTTCGGCACAAAAGGAGAAGGCAGCTTTTGTCTTGGCAGATACCACCTCTTCCTTTCTTTTTGCTAAAACCATTTCAGAGGTCCTGAGCAATGCTCCTTAGAGGTTTTTATTGCTACCTAAAACACAAGGCGTGGTATTCAGCATGACAAATCAGTTTTATGTAATTCAGATATCTATCTCTGCCACTTACATGAAGTGGATGATTCTGAAAAAGTCAGCAACAATCATAATGAAAACATACATTATGATACAATGTGTCACACAGCACTGAAAATTAATCCTGCTGCTAAAGAAATGGAAAATGCACAATAAACACATTATCTGAAATTAAAACTGGTTCTGACCAAATCTCCAGAGCCTTAAAAATTGTAACAATGATTTCCTATTTATATGGACTGCACGAATTCTCAGGTGATTCCCTGTGGAGATCTGTAGGAATACTTTTTCCAGAGCTGAGGAAAGGAAAATAGGTAGCTATAATGGAACTGCAGGAGCAGCCAAGCAGTAGATTGATTCAACAGGAGAAATTCAATGTATCCCAAAGGATTTCCTAGGATTTGCTCTCCTGCTGCTTAGGGCACAATTTGTTGTAATGAGAAACTGAGGATTTTGTTTCAGGTGTGTCAAAGCTTGTAGTGATGACTTGAGGGTATAAAGAAAAAGAAACAACTGAAAATCTCTCTTAAATAATGCTTTTGGGTGAGGAGAGAACAACAACAAGCTCTGCAAGGTGCAAAAAAGGTCAAATATCTCATGTAAATAATTATTACCTTAAGAGGTACTAATTGGATGCTCAGTTGAATCCTTCCTTTCCAAACTGCTGCATTAAACAGCTTGAAAACTATGGTACACTTCAGCAAGCAAAACAGAGGAAGCTTTATTAAATTATCTGGGAAGATTGCACTTGGTCTCACTGTAATCTGCTCTCAGAAATGTCTGCAAAAAAAAAATGCTCAGTTTTCAGTTGTGAAGAACTGAGTTAACAACTTATAAAAAACCCAACCCAAAACAACTAAGGTTTGGGGGTTTTTATTTAATAAGGGAACATTTAAATGTGCAGACTACTCTGTTCATCTGAAGTGTGCCACAAGGTAGAACACTGGCAGAAAGCATGTACTGCTGCAGTACTACATAAGCCCTCTATAAAAGGTTAAGTGGGATGTGCACAACATGAATTTCACCCTGAAGAAATGTGAAAATTTTTAGGCACTCATGTCCTCCTCTATGAAAATGAATAGTCATTATCAACACAGAGCTACTCCACAGTTGTGACGTACCACAGACTAGGCAGGTTTTATCAACACTTTTTAGTGAAAGCTCTGAAACACTGTGTTCCTCAAGCAAAGCCCTGAGTTTTATTCAGAAGCAGGCTGCCATATGGAATTCCCTCAGGCAAAATGCTGAATGCTGATGGCATCTCCATTTGATGAGGGAAAACACGTAACATGTGAAATGTTCATATTCACAGCAGAGCATGTTGTTCAGCTCTAGCTTACCCCTCACGCTTCTCAACATCACACATTGCATTGAAACATCACATGTGCACCAACAGAGAAGAAATGGATGCTGTAAAAAATACCTTGCCAAGAATGAACACTCACATGTGAATGATGCTGTACCTGGACACTCAGCACAGGATTGCACTTAGTTACAAACAATGCAACTATTCAGAACCCAAAGATGTGAGTCTTCTAAAGCTTTTAGAACACAGACCAAAGCAGAAGCACATGCCCTTTCTCTACCAGATGACCAAATTTGCATTACAGCTCCAGGCTCCAGTCAATTTCAAGCCTTACCACATGATGTATGATCTCCTAGACTATTCTTCCTTATCAACAAAAGACAATCAGACTCAGAAACTCTCCCAGCACACAACACAGGAACAAGTACTGATCAGGAGAGCAAAAAACCAAGTACTTCACCAACTTGACCTCTTCCCAAAATAAAGACCAGGAGCTTTTTAATTTCCAGTTGAAATTGTATTTTGCAAGACTTTTTTATTCTTTCTGTAAAATCTGTGTATAGAGCATATGGAGAATATACATTATTTCAACCAGCTACCTGTCCCTCATTTTTGCCCTATCTCAGCATAAAACACTGATACCCTGATGTCACTGGAGCCTGAAACAGAAAGTCAGTTTCTGATCAGGGATGGGGCAGCATCTGAACACGTGAAAAAGCAAGGAGATAATAACCAGGAACTATCTATTATAGTTCCTGTTATCTTTTTATTTGCTTTCAGCCTGACTGTGAAGGCAGAGCGAGCATTCTGCCTCATTCACTAACCTAGAAAGCAATGTAAGATATGCACAAGAAATAAAAACAGTAAGAAGCATCAAGATGAAGCACAGCCTTCACTTTTAACGAGACAGCCAGCTCTGCCCCATCTTTGGAACCAGCTGAACCAATTACATCCCTTACCTGTATGGTTCCAGAGTCCTGCTGCCATAACACAATGCTTCTTCCCAGGATTCAAGGTTAATACAGGCATCCATGGCACAGTCAAGCATTTTCAGCTGATAGATATTTGTATCTGGTAGATGACCCTCGTGGCTGCTCAAGAGATTCTGGCATCTTGCCAGAACATGCTTCCACTCTGTTATTGGCCTTAGTTAAAGAAATATATTCAATCAAACAAAAATACAACTTCTAAATGCTGTTTAGCAAGGAGTAAGAGTGTCAAAGCATTAAAATAGAAAAGCTGGCATCATTCCAGACTCTGGTACAATTCTTGAAAACATACTTAAATGCTGAAGTGGTAGCTTAGGTAACTGTGCTTTGTTTACATGTAGCAAAACAATTTCTAAAGAAGGAAGTATTTTAGCAATAAATGTTAAAAGAAAGATGACAAATTGCAAGGATATTTTAATACATAACAGAAATTAAAATAGCTTTTATTTAGGTACTGAAACATTATTTACTTAAGATACTCCAATTCTTAAAGCCAAGGGTGAGAGGCCATGGAAATGTCTTTTTTAAAGTCCCACCAGCTAAAAAAAGAACTTTTAAATATATATATATATATATATATATAATGACTCATTCTTTTATGCTTCCCTATTTTTTTTTTAGAATTCTCATGAAATTAGAACCTTTTCTTTAAATTAATTAATTTTCTCCTTGAAACAGTCACGAAGAGCATTGTGATTTTTTTTCATGTACAGATGCACGTTTTATGCATGAGAAAGAAAAGCATCACTGTTTTGATGTCTGACTGTAGTTCAGGACTAATGATCTTGGCAGTAAAGGAGATTTTCACCTCCAAAGCTACAAGAAGATTTTTTGTGAGTTTGGAATGCAGGAAAGATAACCTTGTGCTCACCTTATTTGGATATTCCTTAGCACAAATCACTTTTTTCATTATATTCTACACTGATTTGACTTCTCTGTGGACCGGATTCTTCTCCCTCTGACCACACCTAATCTGAACGCCAAAAATTGCAGTTTTCAAATGAATACTACCACCTGTGATTGTACCCATGGGAGTCCCAGAATGCAAGCAGTCTAAACCAAAAGATACCACTCACATAAGTAAGAAGAAATTAAATAAAGAAAAAAATGAGACTTATAGCAAGAGAAGTGATAACATTGATTGTATTATAGCCCTTTCCACAGAACCAGCTCAAGGAAGTCCAACAGTTATCTATCTTCATGAATTATTGCAAGTACTATTCACACTAATCCAGTAGTGAATTTAAAGGGTACAATTACAAACCTGTGATGCAGTAATTAGTCCGTATTGAACATGGGAATATTTACATACTTAAATTTAAGAATGTGACCACCATGGGCCAGGATTTATAGCATGGTTGTTACAAGGCTAAACTAATTATTTGTGAATTGCTCTTGGATTGAAAGAGCCATATAAGGGAAGGAATGTGTTACTATAAAATTGCACCTTAACCTTTATATCTTTGGCAAACATCCATGTATTCTTTACAACTGATTAAGGACAAAAAAACCAGAAGAATGAGGGATGTTATTTCGACTTGATACAATTTTTTTAGAAAGTACAAACCACTGACATTCTTGAAAGATTACCATTTTAGCTGATGCACAGTATGTCTGCTTCTGCTTCTCATTATTCTGCTTTGTTCACTCACCAGCATCTGATAGCAGATGTGCTATATAACAAAATCTCTTGGGACCAAATTTGCAGGTATGTAAAATTGCAAACTAGAAAACCTGCCATCAGCTGCAACAGTACCAAAGAGCTGCCTGTCCTGCATCTGCCCAGGAGTGGATTGCCCCAAGCAGCTCTAACTGTAAATTTAGCATTACAACAGCACATCAGCTAGAATCAGTAGGTCAGAGTGTGGAAGTCACCAGCTTTCTCAACTGTAGAAACCATTGGTTTAATTTGTTAAAAAAATGATATTTGCAGGAACTAATAAATATGTGCCTCAGCCTGCCAGGAAGGTTTTCTATTCATTATTGGCAAGTGGATGAAAGTCAAGTTCCCTCTTCAATACTGCACTCGCCACTGCGTGTCAGTTAATGCTGGTATTGTGGTGCAGTGGAAGGAAAGATGACATATTTCAAATAGCACATGACTGAGAACAGAAGCTGAACAGAAAACAAGAATAGATTTTTCCAACCAGTCCTGATACCTTTTATTACCACGCGTTTGATTAATTTTTAAGTATCAGTTAAATCAGTAATCTTAATTAAAGACACTCGAATGCAGTTTCTCCTGCAATTAAATACAGGAACATTAAATAGTACCAGTATTCTGACTGCATAGTTTAAGAACTATTGCAACTTCAGGTTGCATATCTGTAATTTAACATGCAGGTTGAAATGGGAGCCCTGAAGATCTATTTCAGTACTGTCTGTTTCAATCCAGTGATTACAGAGGAACTTAAAACAAACTAGAAACTATGTGAGATTGAAACAAACTGAGATGATTGTTTCCCCTTTGCTAAAAAATTAATCTCTCTGGATTAGAAAGAAACAAACTCAGTGTAATGGGTTGGGTTTTTGTTACTGTATAAATTGTGATCACTTGTTTCTAGTCTGAAATATCACTATGCAAACTTGGTTTTCATGCTGCCAAAAAGGAGTACAGGAAGATTAAATTCTTTCTAGCTCGAGAGAAAGCCCATGTTTCTGAAAATGGTAAGGCATCTTGCCACAATAGGCCAAATTCCCAGTCAGGGAAATTCCCCTGAATAGACCAAGATAAGAAAGAAATCAATAAACCCATAGTATTCTAATAAAAATTTCCACCTCTCTCCTGCTCATCTTTTCTTGGTTGCTGCTGTTCACTAATTCCTTTAATTGGATTGAATATCTACATGACAGCCATTAGACTCCAGTTCTGTTTATTAGTGCAAGATCATTTCATTCAATTTGCTTAATTATCAATTACTATTATATATTATTATATCTTATTATAATGATGCTATAATATCTGCTGTGAACCTATCTGTGATTATTTCCTTGTTATTGTCATTGCTGTGCAAAGAATGAGAACCTGTAAATGTTCACACTGAGAGTAACGGAACAAAGAATTTAGCAATATTCCAAATTAAGCTTTCTTTCATTTAGAAGTGAATTTATATGAAATGGTGGGCTGTGATAGCAGAAATCTACATCAGAGCCAAAATATCCCTTCACGTCCTTGGTAGTTACTATCCCTCCCACGAAGTAGCTCCATTCCAAGTAATCAGAGACTCTATTATTAATACAATTAAGAATTTTTCACATTTTAAACACCAAATAAATTAAAAACATTACAATAAAAAGGATGTAAATGTAAGGAAACTAATCTCAAGAGATGAACTGCATACTAAGGGGATCTTTTCACAACAGAATGATAGACTGTAGCCTGTCACTGAAAGGATACCTTCTTTTGATTTTGGATATCTCACTTCATTTACAGCATCTTTGACTTCTTTCCAGGCATGCTCTTCACCGGCCAACTTCTCAGCATCCTGGTTAATGGAAACAAATGCATATAATGAGAAAAAACAGTAAAATGAAAATATGCAGTAACAATGAAAAACAGGGAAAAAGGATTTCACTTTTAAAATCTCCTTGTAGAGACTGTATTGCTATTTTTTGTAAACACAAAAAAACCCATTTCACCTGGAATTCAGACTCATCCTGTGTTTGTAAGAAAATGAGATGATATAAAGAAAAAAGAATGCAAATTTGAAAACATTAAACACTCAAATCAGACACCAAGTTTGCAACGAGAACTATGATCAACCTTCAGAAGAAAATAAATAATAGCATGTTTTTTACTATCAAAATGCATTGAGGAGATCAAATTCTTTCAAAGACTGCTACCTAAGACTTCCCTTAAGCACACTGTAGAAAGAATTTATCAAATATTTTTGCAAATTTAAAATTTATAAATTTAGCAAATATAACCACATGGTGATTGTATAGACAAACATCGGGAGTTTAGCTTCATCCATTACAGTTATAAACATGAGGTTACAAAAGAAGTCTATGACTAAGAAGAAAGTTAAACTTCCATTTAGTAAATCATTACTATATCTTCCCTAGCCCATTGGATTCTACAAACAGCTACATTTTCCTATCGCTTTGTCATAAAGAAAGCAAAAATGATTAATGGCTACAGCAGTAAAGAGAAAGTTTCCCATTTCAACTCTCTAGTGGTGACTAACCAAACCTTAGGTAAAATACTTGGAACAAATGCATTAAGGCATCTACTGATGCAGTTAAGCATCTTGTGGGATTTCCAAAAGCATCTAGTTCTTCAATTTCTAGCTCTTCAATTGCTATAGAGCTTAAATACCTTTAAAAATCTGGCCTGTAATATACTGCAGTTCATTACCCTCCTTATAAAAGGCCCTGCGACTTTGCATAACTTTTTAAAGTGCAAAGTCTTGCAGGAATATTTTAAATTCAGTTCTAAAACAATCAGCCTTCAGCTGGGGTAGACACCTGCAGAGAAACAGAAAAAGTGTGTTAAAATCTAACCAAGCACTTTGTAACCAACAGATGCTCACCAGGAATCACAGAAATATTTTCACCTCCACTGAAAAGCCCATAATCTGTAACTGTTTAGAATTGCATCATTTTCTTATTCCACTGCTCCCCATTTGCCATAAATTCAGAAAAGGTTTACACTGAGAATCAGCACTCAGTTTCACATCAAATTTGCAGTTTTGCCTTTCAATCTGCTTCATGAAACAGCAGACCTCTGTGGATTCTTGGGATGATTAAATCAAGATTAAATCAAGGTTGTTCTCAGCTGCCCTACCCTTCTGTAGAGCCTTACAAGGAGGGTGGCTGACCCCACTGCATTTTGAACATAACTTCCCTTACAATCAGTTCTCTGATCAAAATGATCGCCTGGAAATAATTTTGTGCAGAGCTGAATTTGCCACCAGAAGGCATAAGGTGAATGTTAGGACAAACCAGCTCATATCACAGACATTTTATCAACACAGTGAATGAACCTGCCCAGCCCTCTTCCAGCTTTGCAGTAGATGGAAACTGAATCTCTTACTGGCAATGTAACCTCTACTGATTTCTATGGGACTACATCTACTTCTGAACACCTGTTCCAGGTTAACCTGAAACAATTTCTTTAAAATGGATCGCGTGCTGCTTGATCATGGATCGAGTGCTGCTTATTGACTGATCTAAAAAATAAACCCAGCCTATAAGATACTAAGAATGTCTGTGAAATCTTCCATTTAAGGAGCTACCAAATCAGAAAATTTGTTTTAAGTTATTTTTTCTCACTAGTCCAAGTATCATTCAGAGTGTTTCTCTAACATGTTGTATGCCTAGCAACTAAAACCTCAGAAGCATGGGAATTGAGAGAGATTTTTAAGTGAAAGAAGGAAAACAGCTATGCAGCAAGGCCAAAGACCTAGGGCTCGATTTGCACATAGTAAGAATGATGGGTGAATGACTAAAGTGTTCACTCACATCGGATTAATCTTTCTTTGTCTAGTGCAGCTTTTTGAGTTACTGCTGTTTCTAGCATTTAATTAGCAGCATAAAGCAGGGCAAAGTTGGGGTTTCCAACCTTCACACTAGTGCATAGGGTTAAGTCAACACTGGCTTCATATCCAGGTAGAGAATAGAGACTGTCTGTTGGACAAATAGTCTCCCAGCCCTCTCTGGATTCATGGTCATTATCCCTTTTGTATGAGAGTTTAGGATGGAGGGAGCTGGGCAGGATACCCAGCTCTGGGAATGATTTAAGTCACAGGTTTCAATGAGATGTTCTCTGTGTTCTCAAGATGAGGCATTTTAGGGATTGGTATTTTAGAGATATGGCATCTAGCTTGGCATTTTACACTTCTACTGTTCTTCATAAGATTTCCATACATAAAGAAGTCTTGTCCTTTCCTAAATGCTCTGGTTCAAGGTATGGAGGTTGTTTCCAAACAGGCAGCCAAGCAGGGGCTGCAAAACAGCCAGGAGAGGTTGTCACCGGGAGCACTGCCTTCCAGCAGAATAAGCTTTCTCCAGGTAAGTTGTTTCTCTCCCTTGGAAAACACCTTGAAAGTCATGGCCATGAGGTATGATTAAGCCGGCTAAAAACACAAAGCTGCCTTGGAGTTGGAATTCCAAAAATAATTGACATGATTAAAAGTTATACTGAATGGTTTGATTCAATCTAAGAGCATGGCAATAACAGCTATGGGAGATAGAGCTTTCCATGGAGTAACACCCTTTCAAAGCATCTCTTTTGAGAACATGTTCCCAGTCAAACCTCCAGGTGTGCAGAGCTGCCAACAATAAAGACAGACTTTTTTCATTTATAGAAAAGAACACCGGCTGAAGAAAAAAAAGAGGCTTTTAAAAAAGAAGGAAGAGCTGTCAATTTCTGCCTAATTATTTTCCTTATTTCTAACTCTGACACTAAATGCAAGAGTTTGCTTCTCGGAGCAACAAAATATTTTTGTATTGGTCCAAAAAATAATTAGACCAGATAATCTAGTCACAAAGTATTAACAAATGAGAGAGAAATAAGAAAACTGCAGGATATCTGATGAGGACTGTAATCTGAAGACTGGTCTAATATAAAATGATCTGCAGTTCTAGCTTTAAGTGATAGGAAGTTTTATTATAAAAGCATAATCTCCTGAAACAAGTACAGACATCACATACCATAGAAATAAGCATTTGAAAATTATCACCTGTTCCATTCTCTAGTATTTCTATCTAAGTACTACTTCTCACCCTATCTTTTCTGCTATTTGAGTGTCCTGAACACATTCCATCCTTAATGGAACTCTCCTTAGAAAGGAGTGTAATCTACAAAGTACAGATAAAGGCTTCTCTTTCCTTCCTGTTCCTTCACACCACTCCTCTTCCCCCCGTTACTCGCCTGTTTCTTACACTTCCTAGAAGTGCTCCCTGCCCGTTGATTTCAGGCACCACTGCTTTCACACACAGTGTTAGCAATCACTGTTCTTTGTGATCCCAGCACTAAAAAACCTGATTGCTAAAAGATACCCACGTGGACAGCATGTCCTCTGAGAGAAGATATTTCTCTTACCAAAACAAGCACATGCCAACCAGTAAGTACCATTCCCTCTCCCTAAAAGTGCTCCCACAGCCCCACCACTGCTCATCCATGATGCACTGCACCTCCAAAACTCTCCTGACCTTCAGAAAGATTGATTAAGGACTAGTTCTCCTTTCACGTTTAGTTTACACTACACTTATAAGACATGGATTTTTAGTCCTCTCTACAAAGATCCTCTTCTTCTCATAGGTGGAGGTAGAGAAACAAGCCCAACATTGTCCACAGAGAGGAAACCATGAAGCACTCCTCACCTCCCTTCAGAGAAGGGAGAAGTGGTGACTGGAAAATCCAAATGGTAAATTACCCCAATACCTCTTTGTCTCCTTCCCAGCATCCCTCCTATTTGCAGTATGTCCAAGGATATCTTCATTATATGCCTATTCTCAGTATTCAGCTATCCAGCCCCACACAGGCAGAAATAAGCAAAGTTTTGTCGGAGGTATTGGACTTCCAGGTTGCTCTGAGACAAGTGAAAAAGAAGGACTAAAGTTTTTCCTGACCAGTATCTGCTCTTCTAAAGATACAAATGGATTAAAAGAGTGCAATATAACCACCTGCAAATGTCAGTTTTACAAATGATAAAAACATATAAACCATAGTTAAAACAGAAATTAGGGGTCTAACAAGAAATATTATTGGATATGATATTTTTGCAAGACTGAAAAATCACAGTAAATAATAATAGTTTTTTCTGCACACAAAATCTATTACATAATAATAATAATAATAATAATAATAATACAGTGTCACTGCAGAAGATAACCCTGTTGTCTTCTTTTTGTGGAAGCTTTAAGTTTTCTGAACTGTAATATTCTAACACTTTAAAAGTTGTGGATGCCTCAAACACCTAAACATTTAATAGAAATTGTTGTCCACTACTTATGATTTGCTTAATTTTTAAACATTCCTAAAAAATTAAGCAATGATAGATCTGCATCTGAACAGAAGAGCTCATACACATTTAAATTAGAGCATGACATTTTAGAACAGATCTCTGATACATTGTATTCTGAAAGCATTAATAATGGTTTTCTATTTCTGATTCTATTTAGACATGCAGGAGCTACTGAATGTTTGTTTCTAGTAAACTCAGTAACTCATTGTGTTATGCTAGACACCAAAGAAAAGCATGAAATGAGTAAAGACACTGCACATCTTCTGAAGTTTCCCTTTCAGAAAGATGAAGAAAAGTGTCAGTGAGAAAATGTGATATACAAGCTGTGATATTGCAGCTATATGAAATTTCTGACATGAGTTCTTCAGAGCAAAAAGGGCACGAGGGCCTGCCAGGCAATCACAGGTGCAGGCAGCTACAGACACAGTGAAGGAAAGCACACTTGAGTGCTTCCCCAAAATAGCTCAGGTCCTCTCCTGTGAAACATTTTCTGGATAAAGTTTAAATTCAGAATCAAACACTTCTCATCTCTTATTCTGAGGGTTGTGGTTTACAGAAGCCTACAGCTTCATTTGAGGATTCATTTACCTTCAGTCTTGTGAATGTACTTCATTAAGAACTACAAGTATGTGAAATTATCAGTGCACACAGCCCTGTCGTGATTTAAGATTTACATGTGATTTCTGAAGTTTTAAAAGCTCCCTTGCCCTGCTCCATGATGCCAGTTCACAAAAAATACCAGTTTATCTATCCTTTGCAAACCCATGTAAGGTTGTCCTCACCAGAAGCCTTGTGTTTTCTGTCACATGGCTCTAAAGAGAGTGGCTGGGACACATGACAATTCCAAAGGTACTCTATTTGCAGACAAAAACAATGCTGTGGTCCCTGTAAGGCTATTGGGAGGGGATGAACTTCAACTTCTGAACAAATTGAATTTGTACTTTTAAATTTTGAATTCTCAGAGTAAAATAAGACACATTAGAGCTGGATGCCATATTGAATCTGTGCAGTACATTGCTCAGTATTAGGCAGGCTGCATTCCCTCACACAATCAATACCAGCTCTTCATGGATTACTGACTCTGGTGTCTGGAAGTGCACAAGCTAGTAACACTCTAAATCGTACAGATATTGGAAAATTCAGCAGTTCTTCACACCATACGTGTTTAAGTGTTCTACTTAGGCATTGAGATCAAGATGAAGGTTTCCCCAGACCCTGCAAACAAGTAGTGCAAAAAGACAAACACCTTCACAGGGCACTATGAATAATCTTGCCTTAACATTATCTAACTTAGTTACAACATTACTATATTTACGCAGAAATTTAAAAGTAACATCAAAAACAGATGTGTTAAATTTATTAAAATAAGATGCTTTCAATAAAGAGAAAACTAAGATTGGCAAGTCTATTTTAAGAAGTCACTTATTCACTGCAATCCCATTTCAGCTATTAATTTCTGTGATTCTNAATGGGACTGAAAGAAGTCCACCTTAGATTTAACTAAGACAAACTATAAGGTAAGAGGAGGAAACAGACAAACGATTCTTAACCTCTACAGATGTAAGTCTGATATCTGTCAGGTTCACAATTCTGCAAAGCAGAAAATAGTAGCTGCATTTCTGTCAGAGTCATACTCCATTCTTATTCACTGCAATCCCATATCAGCTATTAATTTCTGTGATTCTTTTTTTAGACACACACATTTTTAAACAGCCCTTTCAAAGATCACTGCATCTGTATTTTGTATGGTACACAGGCAATCTCATAAATGTTTTATAGTGAAGAAATTTGACATAATTCTTCCTACTGACTCCCCTGCTATATAGATTCAGGGGTCACATTAGCTTTCCTTGCCAGAGGAAAACACAGTGTTTTCCATTTCTGTTCAGACACCCACACTGTGATTAATTTGATCAAATATAGATATTTTGGTCACCCTTCTATATGACAAAGAACAACTCTGGGTGCAATTTGTATCACCCTAAAGCAGGCTTCTAAAATATGTCAGATGAACAGCAGTCGAAGTGTGTTCTTTATTCTCCATTTTATCCATAAAGAAAGTCTAGACCAACTAGCTCAGATTATGAGATTTATCCTGTAGTTGTCTGAGATGTGGTGAAATAAATCATAGCTGTAGATCCCCCTTTCAGATGTAGAACATGTGCTCCACCTTTGCAGTGATGGTGCATTATATTTCTGTAGGTCTAATTTAACAGAAATTCTACTTACTCTGTACTATTTACCTGTTCTCAGAAATGTTTATTATTCTCTCAGTCTTTGTCATCCATTAATTTTACTGGCAAGGAGTTTGCAATTACTTCCACTTCATTCATGAAAATGCTGTGTCACTGTACAAACAGGGTTATTATAGACACACTTTAGAATTATTTGGTAAGCATTATATATAACTGATTATTATGGTGATTTAATATTTGAGTGTGTTGTCAGAATAACCTTTAGAGTGAATATATATTTAGGGCATGCATACATATAAATTCCTGTAGGAAGAGAAAATACACCAAAAAGAGCTCAAAGTTTTCATGAGTTTCGAACATCAGAGCCCAACAGAACTTCTTTAATCCAATAATGCTCACAGATCAAGTGTTGTTATTTGAGCTTTTCTTTTTTACATCCACTGTTTGTGATAAAAATCTCAACAAAGAATATTACAGACAGTATTTTCTCTCTTAAAAAGCAGTATAAAAAGGATGCTAGGCTACCTAGCAAGAAAGTATCTAAAGACAGGTGTGTCAAAATATAAACATCAATACACAGGGCTAAGCAGCTAAACTACATCATAGCATCTTGCTACCTGGAGACTCCTCAAATGAAATGCACACATATTTAATGCATTCTGAAGTAATTTCAGTTAAGTGTAGATCATTCTGGTTGCTGACCAAAACATTTACCATATTTATTTTTAAACTAGGTCCCTTACATACTACACTACTCTTTTTGGAGTCATAAATGCACAGGGGCTACCTTTGTGTCACACACAGCTCAGGTCCCTGGGGTGACTGACACTTTGCAGGCCCAAGACCTCAGTGCCTACCCCCAGTCAGGATGATGAGCAACAGGACCAAGTTTTGTGTCTGTAACAGCACTGCCTTTATAAACCTCCCTGTGTCAGGAGCTTAGGGCTGACTGCACAATTCCCATCCAAGCTGCACAGGTTACAAGCAGAAATAAAAATTGATTGGACAGTGGGAAGAGCAAATAATAGAAGTTGACTATTTATGAACTCATGAAAACCAGAAATGAGGAAAAGCAAAGGAAATTACAGCTTAGCATGAGTGAAAGAGGGCCTTATGCCAGATCATCCACAAATTCTTGTCACATTTGTAATTCTATTGTAAGTTCCATCATCAGTACAAAAATAAGCCCTGTGTGTAGTTCATTTACCTGAGCAAAGATACTGTTCATCCTAATCCCTAGCAACAGAGACTGGTATTTCACAGACTGTCTTAGACATTACACAGTTGTTAAGGCAATCTCTAGGTCTCTCATAGCACACAAACTGACAGCTACAAGGCAAATCTTCTTTATTCCTTAATTCTGCAACCTGTGGAGATATGGAGTGCCACTGGGTGCATTTAGTGGCTCAGAAGAGATCTGTAGGTCCAAAATCCTCAGAATTTTCAGTTATTCACAATGTATAATACAATCCACATTCATCAGTTCACTGAAATGTGCACTTCACCTTAAAAGCATATATAAATGCCATTGAATTTAATATCTTTGCAAATGACTAAATACTTCACTAAGTAGAAGTATAGTTTCTTGTGAAGCTCAATACACACTTCAGTTATCAGAAGAACTTATGCCCATTGAATTATTGGTTATCACTGACATTAATTTAGATACTATTTTTGAACACTAATATCAAAACAATTTAATATCTTAATGCATGAGACACCACATGATAAAACTGTAGGTATAGTAACTCTGTTTTTTTTAATGCATACTACAATATAAAAAAAAATAGTATTTACTTCAGCATATGCTTTCTCAATGAATGGGTGTGAAATACAGGAAGTTGATTGTTTAGAAAAGAACATGATTATGCATTCAACACGATTAAGATCATACATAGTTGATCAATCCACTCTACACCTTAAAATATTTGCTGGATCTGAAAATTCCTAGAACACCAATAAAAACTGGTTGCCTAAGTGGCCAGTATGCTTCTTGAATATTTAGCATCAATACTGAAATCCACACTCTCCAGTCTCCAAGTTTATAAGTTCATGAATAAAGGAGGTTGAATTCATTTTTTACAACTGCAGCTCCTCGAGTGAGTACAATACTTGGAGTTTCCTCCCCTAGAATTTTGCCAACATATGTGACTGCTGACTAGATAAATATTAGTTTAATATAATCAAAGAAGATGTTTGCAAATACATTAAAAAGATGATGTATAGCGTTTTAGTAATTTCAAGAATCTATTTGGAGTATTATTATTGACTATCCCCTAACTAACACCAATTTAAAGAGTAAAGGTTCTTCCAGGATTCAAGGGAAGCAGCCAGAAACACTCCATAAGGCAAATGAGTGCTTGAAACAGTTTCCAATCTCTTTCTAGTACTCTGTTGTTCTGATTCAATAATACAAACATTTTAGTAATTTTCACAAAAAAATTGGAAAGAAAGTGAAAAGGACATTCTCTAAAATGTCATAATGTCATGGAAACTACTATAAGGCCCTTGAATATTTCTCAGGGCCTTTATTTACTGTTTGGATAGCTACCATGCAGCTGGTTCCTGCTGACTGCCAGTGTTGGAAGTACTAACATGCCTCAGCAATCAATGGTGATGGGCCAAGGTGAGTCAAAGCAAGGAGAGCCAGCCTACATCACAAAACGTGTACTGAAAATTAGACATCTTGACTTGCCTCAAAGCAACTGTGTATGGGACCTGATGCAACAACATGATTTGGTGTTACACAACCTACACTGGATTTCCAATTTTCCAAAACAGTTCATGGTACCAGTAACCTATTTCTCTATGTACTCTTCTCTAAGTACTTCACTCATTGCTTGAAAACAGACAAACTGTAAAATATTTTTTCCCAGCCAGATGGATGAGTGCTGCCCTTCCAAAAAGCTACCACAACACATTCTTTTTAACATTTCTTTTGCAGGTCAGGGTTTGGGGCAGGGGAGAAACAGCTTACTTCATATGGACCCCCACCTTTATTAACCAAATACAGTGTAGTAGCTACAGAACCTCACAGTATCTTCACTACACAAAATGTCTATAGATTCAAACTACTATATTATTAGACAGTAGCTGGAATCACATCTAAAGCTCTCAAAGCTCAGAAGGATTTCTTTTTCTTCATGGGAATGATGCAAGCTTTACACTAGAAGCTATACACTTTACACATAAAGCTATATACCAGAAATACTTCGAGAGTAAAAATTTTGTAGTCTAGATATTGTCAAAGGAAGTGCAGGAGATTTAGTTTATATCCAACACAAAGACAAAGATTCATAGCATTATCAATGTGATGCAGCAATATATTTTTGTTAATGATGGTGCTCAGATAAATCTAGGGCAGAATTGTGACATTCTGTTTTACGACAGTCCCCAGTTCAAATCACTGCATATGGTACAATCAACAGCTTTCATTACAATACACTGAGCAACCCCATGGAAAACAGCAGGACATCCTGCAGTGGGTCAGAGAAATTACACAATCCTCTGCTGTAACTCTTGTGGCAGAGTACATACAGCCTCCTAAAGCCTGCCATCTTTCACACACAAAAAAGTTTCTCTTCATGTCTTAGAATAGAGCTCATGAACACAAAATTTATAACTACAGCTTTAGTTATTGCATTGTTGTGACATTAAATTATGGCAAGAAGCAGACATGGCACATTGCTTATCATAGCAATTTTTCAAGCCAAAGCATTTAGTCTGCAGTTTTACGGTCTCAAATGTTATAAGCCTCCTTGTTATTCAAATGAGCTCATTCTTGCTTTAATACACCTCGGAGAATATTAGTTAAGGACTGGAACTGATTGAGGCACTGAAGAGTGTGATTCTGTCTTTCTCAACCTATGGTGCTTCCTATGAATTCAGCCAGAACCTCAAACTTTGAATTATTACACTGTCAAAAAACAATTAGAATGAAGTCATGATACCTGATGACCTTACCACAGGGTTCTAAATCAGTCAGTCAATCTTTTAAAAATAAAATTTGGCTTGCAAAGAGTGTTTAAAAGTTTAGAGGTAGTTGGCAGGAAAGCCATCTCTCTTAATTTAAATAAGCCTAAAGGGAAAGATGCACTTTCACCATGTGACATAGGAAGCAGCAATGTGAGTCTTTCCTGTGAGTTTCATACTGAGATATACTAGAGAATAACTCACCTTTTTTAATGTTACTTGTATAATGGGCATTTCAGAATCTAATTTATGGAGGGAGACATGAAATAGGGCCTCACATTACTTAATAAAGGTCACAAAACAAATAGCAGCAAAAGAATCATGAAATAGGAAAATCTTTCAAATTGTCCTCTCATGTTCCATGTGTGTACCTTCGTACATATATGCATAAAATACTGCTTTTCCCATTCAGAGCTGTGTTTGTCCAGTGTAGGTACACGTTCACTTCACCAAAAAAGCAATCACAGTGAAATGGTTCACAGAATATGCTGTTCTTCCAAGAGAGGGAATGGTTTAGTTCATAGATTTAATGATGGGTAGATTGCCAGATTAAAATCAGGTCTACTAGATTTAACTTTTCCCAGACTTTTTAAAGCCATTATTGACCCACATAAGGTAAAACCATGATCATACTTACGGGCTCAATGTGCACAAACTTGCTTAACACAACCAGTCATTATTCCTCTCCTCTGATTGGAATTTTCAGTAAACTAGGACAACAGGCATTGCAACGAAGCTATTATTTACCAAGCTTTTACACCTACTGTATTTGCAGTATTTATTTCTAGTGATTACTGGGCATTGTATAGACAGTAAGTGATCTCAGAAAAAAAATACACTGTAAGAAAGGTAAGATTTATCAGGAATTTTTTTTGCTAAGAAAAATGAAACAAAAGACAAATTGTCGAGCATCATAAAATATATAGTATATGATCAGGATGGCATTAAGAAACAGAAATTTGGAGTATGCAGAAAGCATATTCACAGTATGAACAAAAAGACACAGAATGCACTGATATGAAGGAAAATCATAAGAACCATAGTTGAAAACACTTATTCAGTATGAAAAAGGTTCCTATGGAGTAGTATTGGGTGATGTCTTCAAGGCAATGTCTTCAACTAGGAATGAGTTAAGATGACGAAAACTTTAGCTGAAATTACTTGAAGATGGCATCTTGCAAAAAAATTTCAGTGAGCTATTAAAATTGTGTCCTATTTTAAGCAACTCACAAATTTGCTGATAAACAGCAGAGTACTTTTTTACCTTCTTTGCTTCCTCCATGTTAGTGTGATTTCAGATTGTTTGTTGACTTTACTGTTGCTATTATTTATAAAACTGGCAGTATCAGAATTTCAGCTACACAGTGTTGCAGGTTTTTAGGCTGCATAGAATAAAAAGTGTATTCATCCCAAAAGCTGAGAGTCTAAGAGCAGATAAAACAATGAAATGGAGGGATCAAAATATACAGCATGCCTGCAAAGGCTGACTTTATGGTCAGCCCATATAATTTTGCTGTCCTGGTCTGGGTCTTTAAAGGTAAATGATAAATTGCTTACTGTTAGAAAGGATTTTTTTTTTTTTTCATCCAGAGAACCAATGAGAAAAAGGTATTTCCACTCACTTTCTTCTTTTTGTTTAAAATTCATAGCTCATTAAAATAGACACTTGTAAAGAAAAAGATCCAAGCTCCTATTTCAACTCGATTTGGAATAGGAAACTAGAAGAAAGATACAGTGCTCATCCTGGACTCACCTTAATCTCACCCACTGCCTGAAGCACTAAGAGAGTTTTGGGGTTCCCTTACCCCATAGGGTCTGCTCTAACACCTAGGAAAAAATGTCATTCTGGCTCTGATGTAGACATTATTATGTCCAAAGTGGATGACCTTCAACCAGAGAGATTTTTGTTTCCAGAAAATTGAAAATCAGACAGTCTAGAAATCTGCAGTTTAAAGTTGCAACATCATTTTTGTTTTTTTTTAAATGACTTACGGGATCTGAATGGAAACCTACCATATTTCAATCAAATTACCTAATTAATGGGATTTTAAAAGATCAAACACACTGCAAAATAGAAAAAAGTGACTGATAAACAGATCAAGAAAAGGCATCCAAAATCAAGGTTATTCCCTAAGGCACTACTGTTATTAGAAACCACCTTGACAGGCTGAAACATACAAGATCTTATAGGAACCTCAGTGAAAGAGAATTCAGAGATTCAAGCTCAGATAATGCAATGACTGACTTCTATACATATTTAGGGAAAAAAATTCTCTTCAAAATCATTGCAGGAAATGGTGTTTGGAAAGTGATTTTTCTGATCCAGACTTATATTCAAATTACTGCTGTTTCTCTCTGAAAATTCTATGTTTATTTTAGATTGCTAATCCAGAGTGAGACTTTTCTTATTTCTGTTTGTCATTCAACACAGACCAAATAGTGACTGCTATAGGAATAACATCTGAAAAATACATCCTACCAGTAATAGTTCCAACATTCCCAACAAAGCTGGGCATCCAGAAAGGATGGATCCAGAAAGATGTAGGCACTTACATGTAGCTGCAACAGCAAAAAAAAGTGATGAGAATGCCCTCTCTTCCCTTGGTAAAAAAAAGTTTATCCTTAAAACATCTGCCAGAAGATTTAAGTTTCCTATTAGATGGCTGGGTCTGAGAGGAATGAGATTCTGCTCCCCTCAGGTGAGTAGAAATCCAGATTCCCAGGAGGGTGCCACACTCCCGACTTCTGAGTTTGCTTTAAATATGAACTTGATGGACCAAACTGATAAAGGTTGCCCTATTAAGGATCTCCTGAAAAGGCAAAGAGTTTACATACATCTTTCAACTCATGTCTATTTATAAGAACAGCCAGATCTTTTCCATGACCTTGACAACCCAAGTGAGCTCCAGCTGGGCGCTGCCAAGTAGTGACCAGAACACACTGAGGCAGTCCCAAAGCAACTGGGATAGGCAAGTTGTCATGGAAAAATGATCACAGTGCATTCATCACTGTCTTTGGAACTGCACTTTAGTGGAAAAAAAATTACAGTGTTGAAAGATGGAAGGAGCCTCAGAAGTCATGTAAGAAATGCTAAGAGGCTGAAGACATGATGCCTTTGTTAATGAACAAGAGATCCCAGAAATTAGAAGCGTCTGCCTTGTTTTTTACTGTCATTTTCTGCACCAGAAAAATAATAGCCCTCTGTCCTTGGCTGCTTGGAAATCCATCCCAAGAGGGTAAGATCCTCTGAAAGGAACAGAAGAGTGTTAGTCTGCTAGATTTCAGGAATGAATCCAGGGTTTATGTCACTTCCAAATGCCTTGCCAGAGGGAAGAAACAGCCAGCCACCTATGGAGAGAAACAGCATTGTGTCCCGTGGGCTCAAGTTACTGACACTGACTTTTGTAGGCACTGGTTATATTGATGTTGGGCTGGAAGAGTAGGTGGGTGAAACATGACTGACCTCTGGCTTCATGGAGTTTGCTTCAAAGGCAATTCTAGTGGTAAAACTGTAAAAAAGATGAGGAATGAACAATTTCTACAATTAACTATTTCAAACTCTGTATTTTGATAGGAAATGAATTAAACCAGGATTCTGTTGGAACACAATCCTGATAATTGTTTGTTTTTTTTTAACACACTGGTACATTGGTACTTAGCAAGTTTTTTAGAATCATGACTAGAGAAACAGATGCTCCTAGTTTTTTATTTGCTTTGATCAAAGGGGTTTATGTTCAGTTAGCTGTATAAAGAGGCTTGTTTTCAAGGCTCTTATTTAATCCTTGCTTCCCAGGCTTCATCTTTTGAATTAATTTGGAGGTCTCATCTTTCATATTGTACTTGGGAAACTTAGTGAGTATGTAAATGCCTAAAAATAAATAAATATGAGGAAAACTGGGACACGAACTTATGGAATTTGACAATACAGCAATTTTAAAAGGCACTTCTTAATGTATAATTTTGTGTTTCCTGTATCCTAAATATATGATCCCTGAGGGAGGGGTGACATTTTTGTACTTACACCAGTACAGTGATCTTGCATGGAGCCTTTACATCCTAATTAAAAACAACAGTCAGTAATAATACTCTTCATGTAACAATGCCTCTGTAATTTAAACACATATTCTTCAAAGGTATTGCTGAGAGCAAACATGAAGATCAAAGGTGAAAATGTTGTATAATGTATTTTTGGCAATATTCAAGCATCTTTCAGGAAATCTGGTGAGGCAAATCAACCACAGACATATGCTGTAGCAACTAATTTGATCAATTTACTTATATTTGATGGAGTTCTAAACTACAGTTGTATTGTTCCCTCTGCTAGAAAAATAATGTCAAAACTTCAGGTTCAGGAACTTATTTTGAGGGGGGGGGTAGGGTGGTTTTAACAGAGCTGGTGGATGTACATAATAACAGGTAAAGAATTGCAGGTGGTGTTTTTATGTAGAGGTTGATAGCTTGGCTGCTGTTCAGGTGACCTGATTTTGAGGGCCCTTGAGTTGGAAACTGGACTTGTGATGTTCTCTACAAAAATTCAGGCTGCAATATAAGTAAGTACTTTTCGTAAAGCAATGAAAAAAAAATTATTAAAGGAATAACATACTTACTGGCGGTATGTTGTTATTGACTTTGGCAACTCTCAAACACTGGCCAAATATAAAAATGATTCAGAGTCAAGTCCATTTCTTTTGACCTTGTAATAAATAAAAGCTTTCCAAAAACCAAGCTAGACTAAAATATTAAATCTCGGCTCCAAAGGAGAAAGACGACTCATAACAAAGCCATTCTATAAGCACAAATGTCCCTGAAGTCCTTGGCTGAAGATGTACAACATGAACAATTGTCTGGCTCATGACTGTGGAAAAAACTGCTCTTCATTTAAAATGTTTGTCATCCATGTAAACCCATCTTTAATTATAATAAATGTGAGGGGCTTTTATGTGCTCGAATAGTGATGTTGCCAGGAGTTCAGCTTGGCACATATTCTTGAATTACAGTGGAGATTGATCTTAAAATGGAGCAAAGAATAATGTGTAAAGCTGTCAAAGATACAATGAACTGAAGACAATACAGTAGCTATAACTTAAAGTATTGACAGACATGAAGTATTCTATGAGTGACTTTTAGGAAGACATGCTTTTTTTCCCCTCTTTTAGTTCCTGATTTGTTTTTTCTAACTTTGGAAAAATGTCTTGTCTAGATTTGTAGTTAGTGCCACTTAATTTGTCAGGAACTGAACCACCAAAAGGTTCCCCTCAATCTTATCTCAACCAGCTTATAGTGGTGTATTTGTACTTGCCAGACTGCTTGACCAGCTGCTAAAAGACACTGGCCAGCATTACAGTACATCCTTAGAATTAAAATGCAGCTCACATTGAGGCTCAGGCACCAAAACTTATTGAAGATCCCCAGCTCAGCTATCGCCATTGTTTGCTTCTGTGTTTTCTCATACTTGATAGCATCTATGTGCCTAGATTATTCCATGGCCATGCTCACAGTTGGAGAGAAAGATAAAGAACTACTACTGTATAGCAAAGATTCACTTTGAAGTCCTTTCACCAGCAGCGACATTTCCTCTCATTTTGCATGCAGTGCCATTGTGACTGCTCGGCCATGGAACTCTTCCCTTGGTCTGGGGCTGTGGTTGCTCACACTGAGTGCCAGTGTGCATCAGTTGATGCTGAACTTCAGCAACTTTGGCTTCAGCAAGGATCCCTGTGGTTGGGCTGCAGCCCATTTCATGGTACTTGAAAATGTAGTTTATACCATGTTGGAGTCTCAGATCCTGACAATTGTGCAAGGGAAGCGTGTATATCTAGGCAGTGTTGTAACTGCACTCTGGTTTCCCATGTCATATAGCACAGAAATGTAATCATGTCAGTCTTGATTTTGTGTTTATATATATTTCATGGAGCAGCATAATTTATTTCAACAAACTTTATCTGTCTAAAGAGTGGGCAATTTACTTGAAGGCATTCCTTTAACCTCTTTTATCCATTTCAATTTTCATGGATTTCTACTGAAGACAGTATGAAATGAGCTGCTTGTCTTTGCTCTTGGTATGAGAGAGGCACAAAGCACACCAATAAATCCCAAACCATTCTGCTTCAAGGAATTATTCTCAGTTAAACAAATCCATCATATAAAACTAAAAGACCTTAGAATATATAGTATCTCTCTTTATTATCCTTTGAGCATCAGAATACTCAGCAGAAGTATAAATTACCCATTAATTATCTTCTCACTGCATTTGTAGAGACTGAACAAACCAGAGCTCCACAGAACATTCACAAAAATGATCCCCAATACAGACAGTCAGATCTGTTTTCTAGTCAAAAACCTGTTGAGCTCCAATTGAAATGGTAGCTTCCTACCAATTATAAAAAATAAGGGTTAGATCTTAGAAAACACAAAGGTTGCTCTTGAATAAAACAGATTTCCCAAGGTCACTTGCAGTCAGTAACTGACTTGAGAACAGAAACTTGATACCATCTTCCTTTTTCACGCAGGCATTAAACACTAAATGAACAAGCCTTTAAAAAATACAGCAGGAAACATAAATTTCATTGATAATTATCTTGCCAAGTATTTTTATAAATACAAATAAATAAGGATGCATGTAACTAAGTAGAAATAAACAAGAGGTTTATGGGCTCTTCATATAAACTTGTATATTTCTCACAGGATTTGCAGGATCACTTTTAAAACATTACAAAAGATGTAGAATAAAAGCTACAGTGCAAATCACTTGACTAGAAACTTTACTATAAATTGATGTGTGCATCTCGAGAGCTTTCATTGGTCCCTAGTATGTGTTCAGCAGCTCACAAGCACACTCAGCAAGACTGGAGTAACACAAACTCTCTGAGTGTTTGTGTAAGTGCCTATAAATGTGATTTCAAAAAAGGTTCTAGCTTTTTTGATGAGATGACTGCAACTGAAACTGAATCCCCAACACACAAGAACTTACTTGAATGGATAAAGCATTTCTGTAATTTGCATTTTTACCTTATAAGAGAGATATACAAGATGAATTGCTGTTAACTAAACTATCCTTTTTTCTGCAAAGCAATGTTGTAATATGGGAATTTACTATTAGCTGACCATATTGATCCACAATATTGACTCTGTCACTCTTGATGACCCAAAGTTACAGATGTTGCCTACTCTATTTGAGATTAAGATTTTGATTTAAGATAAGACAAAGATTTTGCTTTAAAAAAAAATTCTAAAATGACTAGGAAATTTGTCTCAGTATTAGGGATATTTCAGCAGGGATGTTTTGAATAATTTTATCAACTTTAAGCACCTAAATCTTGACATTTTGTAGTTTAAAACCCAAAAATTTCCAAAAATATTATCTCCTGCTGTACATGCAGTGTTACATGATTCATCTTACTAGCAGTGACTGAGATAAATGGAAAAAAAATAACAAGCTAGTCTTGTAGAAATTTTAAAAATTCAGTTGTCACAGAGAAATGAAACACAATACTGTGAGGACTGCTGCAGATAACATTTAATCACCCTAAACTGAAGCTGAGGATAAAGATGTCTTCTTCACAGACATTAACTGACCAAGCTGCCATGAGGCTTCTAGACCTTCACAGACCTCTCTACATGGTAACAACCAGACAACCACAGAATTTCAGAATGCAGTCACAAAGCGCTTTCCAAACATTTCACAATATCATTCCCAGGGAAATTTTGTGAAAGAGCAAAAAAAAGATCTATAGAATATGAACACAAATGACAATTATATTTTCAAACAGAAAAAAATAATCTTGAATTAATTTTAACCTATATATGACAGTATTGCTTTCATTAATATAAGCACATATAATTTCACTATAATTTCACTACTTGTTTGTTTGATGTTACATGCTGATTCTTACAATGAAACGTACACCAGCCTGGGGATATTATTTCCTAAAACATTCCACATGCTGAATGGTCTTTACATCACTTGCCTACCCTTTCACAAACTGTTAAGTGATCCTTGAAGACTCTTTAGCCTGCTTATTTTTCTTAATCATCATCGCATCTGTGAGGATGCCATTTACCCAAAACTAATCCGAGATTTCACGGCACTTGAGTGTCCATCTTTAAAAGAAAGACAAAAAGAGGTCTTCACTTCACTGCCTCTGAGTAGAATTGCAGCAGCTTTTATCAGGCACAGAATGCCAGCATGGACAGGAAGTAATTTAGCATTATGTCATAAGTCTGAAAATTTCTATGTTCTCTTTTTTGAATTGCCTACTGATGAATCAAAGCATATGTTACAGTTTAAACTTTGGGGGTTTCTTTTTCTGTTTTTTTTGTTTTGTTTTGTTTGTTGTTGTTGTTGTTGTGTTTTTTTTTTGTTTGTGTGGGGTTTTTTGTTTTGTTTTTGTTTTGTTTTTTGTTTGGTTGGTTTTTTTGTTTTTTTTTTCCTCCTGTGCAACAATTATTTAATTAATCATATTATGCTCCTTGGAATTACATTTTTATCAATACCTTTCTTACTATTTCTAATCTTTCAGGAACACATTTAGCTATGGCAGGTGACTCACTCCAAACATTCATTTGTGAAAATAAGAACAACTGTACATATAACAAAAGAGACTAACATAAGTGCATAAACTGCTATGAAGCCAGCCTCATTTTGCCTATTCCATTTTATCTTTCATCAGGTTCTGAGACAAATTTATTGTGCCAAGGCTGTATAAATATGAAGCAAACCAGAATATAATCAAATCAGGCTAGGCTGAACCCTACTAAGAGATCACACTGAACAAAAGTTTATCTACTAGAACCACTGACCTGCTATTCCAAGAACTTGTGATGTAAGTGAGTATAAAAGCTACAGTCACTCAAGCATGTTCACCATTCTTTCTAACAACTGCTGAACAAGCTTGGCAGCTCTTGAAAATTACTGATGCAGGTGTTTCACAAAATTAATTCAACACTATTTTGAGGATAAGCACAACCTTCCTGTAGTATCAGACAATTGGTTTCAGTTGAAGTTCCAAGATTATTCTTTTGAATAGAAAAATGCTAACATATCCTGCTTTTCTTTCATTCAGAGTTGTCTTTCATAGCAACAAAAACCACAAGTAGGGCAGAGGCAATTTTCTTCCCTATCCTGGCCATTCAATTAGTAGCAAAAGGTAAGTATGACAATAAGAAAGGAAAGCTGCTGATGGACCTTGGAAAATTCTGTTTCACTGGCAAGGAATTTCTTCTTCCAACCTACCTTCTCTTGATTCTGGCAGAGAAGACAATCACATTCAAAGCAATACTGGCGCATCAGTTGCTTTTGGCGTTCCCTGGTAGGCATCAGTGATTCAACGTAGCTGATGGTGAGCTGTGTGCAGTACATAAAAAGAAGAGTTGGTATGTATTACAAAAAAAACCATATTCTGTGTATGTATTAGCAGAGCCAACATTTTTTGGATAGAACATTTTTCCCGGCATAAAATAAAATGCTAACTGATTATTTTCTAGAGGAAATTGACTGCTTTTACAGAAGGTGAAAAAGGAGAAAAATAATTTCCATCGAAGAACACTTTTTCTCACTTCAAGATCAATATTGTTTGAAATTATTAATTCCACCCAAAATGATCACTATTTAAACTTTTAATCCTAATTTGGAAGAAAAATAAAATAAGAAAGGAGAGTAAGAAAAGATAGCAAAGAAATGCTGCATAAAGTATCTGAATTAATTGTGCATGACATCTTTTTCTGTCTAGCTCCAGAGCTTGTGTATTTACCACTGCTGTTATACAATATCCAACTATCATCGAAATTTTTTTCTCAGGGAAGCCCCTACTTTCTTGCAAATATATGTTTGAGCCTGAGGACAATTCTTCTCATGCCATACCCATTTTCAGTATGTCTGTGATGTTTCCCTTGTGACCATGCAAGCACAAAAGCATTGCAGACTAAGTCGTTGAAACTATTGACAAGAAGATTTATTAAAATGATAAAAGAAAATTTGTGCCTACATTTGTGCCATTTTCAACTTCTTACACTACAAAGAGTGAATTCCAATGAACTACAGAGAAGTCTGTAGTTTGTTCACTTTGACGCCTGCCAGAAAGAATTTTACAGGACTAACCATTTGTAGAGTTCTTGAAATGTTTAAAGTGCTGCACAGGCACAAACTAATGATAAGGAAAAGAACATAACAAAAAACCAACTCAGTTCAGACCAGCATACAGTCACACATGCTATTGAGTGATTACACTATACACCCAACACACTTTGAAACACTCCAGAGAGGTCAGAGCTGAAAAAAGTCAGGTCACATTATTTCATCCTGAGCCTAGACACTTCAACTAATTGCGAGAATTTTCACATGGTTTTCAGTTAAATCATGAGAGTCCATTCAAAGAAATTACAGGAAAACCTGACCAATTTTAGTAATGACCATGAAATCCATTGTCAGAACCTGCATTTTGCAAATTAGTGAGCATTTTAATTGAATGAGCGATTAACAAGCAACTAAAACAAAGCCTGCATTTTTTTCATTTATTTATTAAAGTGTAATTTGATTATATATTGAAGGAGGACTGTGTTAAAAGAAGTCTACTGAGAGGGCAAAGTCAAGCATTTAAAATAAATATGGCCTCATAATTGAAGATTAATAGTATAACTAACAAAAGAGACAAATTAAAATTCCACAATTAATCAAAAGTTAGAAATTGTGAGAACTGTGTTAGGTTTAGAATTCTATATAATATTGTTCTGTCCCAGCTTGTGTATGTCTGAGCCAAGAGAGGATTAGTTTTACCAATACTGGCTTACAGTCAGTCTGTACAAATATTTTACATGGGAGCCATAGGCTTCCCTCTGATCTTTCTGCAGTGAATGGATGGAAATTGTGCTGCTTATTTATTTTTCATCCTTTTCTTCCAAGCTTTGACTCTTGTGCCTCATTATCTCCAATGTCTCTTCTCTTCTCTCCTCTTCTCTCCTCTTCTCTCCTCTTCTCTCCTCTCTTCTCATCTCTCTTCTCTCCTCTTCTCTCTTCTCATCTCTCTTCTCTTTCTCCTTCTTCTCTTTCTCCTCCTTCTCCTCAACATGAGTATCATCTTCCTGTCTTATTTTCAACACCTGATTTTCTAAACCTGTTTTCTAGCCATGAATTCTAGCTCCTCACATAGCCACTTTTCATACAATGGGACAATTTCATCCTTGTGCCAGTCTCAGATCTGTCCTTCAGCCTCATCTTACACTTCCCCACTCTGTTCACTGGCTTTCTCGAGTCAACAGTCCTTGATGCCCTACTCTGATTTCTCAAACATCTTCAGTGACCCAAACAACTTTGTCCTCTCTTCTTTCCACAGCTGGTCCTAATCTGCATCCTCCTTGGTGTGGTAAGAAAGATCTGTCTCTCTTCCTTCCCACAAAGCATTTTCCATCCAAGCTGCAGTCCTAACCTCATCCTCCAGACATTCCAAACCCAATTTCCCTCTCCCATCAAAAGCCTCCTGATCTTCACATCTCATTGCAATTCACAAGCATTTTCTGTCAAAATCAGTCCACACACAGGCTGTTCCCTGTCTCTTGTCCTCTGCATAAACATCTCTGGTTTTGACTCATATTCTACTGGGCTTTTGGTTCAGGTGGCATCCAGCAGTAAAAAGGATTTAATCTAGTTCAGACATAGTACAAGACAGTAGGAATCTTATGGGAAAAATAATTTATATGAGATTAGTCTATTCTTTGCCAAAATATTTAAGACAATGGTTTAAACCCTGTCATAACTATTGAAACCATCATTAAGCAGGTTTCAATTTTAATACTGCAAAACAAACACAGAGCCAACGTCAAATATACCTTACCTATCCAGCCTACAGGCTTAATCCCTTTCTCCCTCTGTATTTTTTGCTTTTTCCCCCCCTCTTTTTTCATTTATGTTGCAGAAACCTTGGGGGTAGGAAGAAGTTTCAAAAAAGACATTTCTTTTTCAGAGGTTACCAAACAGTTGTGGATATGAACAATCACATAACAACATGCTCTGCATTAAAACATATGCCTGGATAGAAAGAGGAGGAGAGGCTTCATCACATTGATCTCTCCTTTTAGCATTTTAACATCTTAGGGTCTCTCTTGCCCAAGTTCAAATTCCCAGCCCCGCCAGCAGAAATCCATAAGTGAAAAAATGTTTGTAGCTGGCAGACTGAGTGGTAAAAAATATAATTTGAATATTTAGAAAAATGATCAAGCTAACAGTGACTCAGCCTATACTAATAATTTAATTATTTAAATGCAAAATTTCTGTATTCAAGTCTCTCTTCTACCCTTGCTTTAATTTTGTATCACTTCATTAGATGCAAGGCTCATTTAACTTGTACATATTTAGGAAATATGCCCATTTATCAAAGGTTGTCTTAATGGTATTTGCATGTGGGATGAATGCTACTAATTAAAACATTACTTCAACTGACCACAGCTTGCCTCTTTATTGCATCTTTTATAAAGAATGCAGTAAATCTTTTCCCCCTGAACTGGTGAATATATATTAAAAAACATTTATGAAGGCAAGAAATTATTTAACAGCCATGAGACTTACTGACTCTTAAGATGCTCTCCTTAGAAATATAGCACTGTCTGAGCCCTGCTTCTTGCTCTGACACAGAAATTCTTTAATCTTGGATATGGTGGTTGGTTTCTCATGCTCCTCATCTGCCAGCTGAGGTGGACACAATTTTCCAGTACTGCCACAATGCAGTGGACTTAATTTATGTAGAGTTTTGTTGGTTTTTTGTTTTCGTTATTTTGGATTTGGGGGGGCTTTTTGTTTGTTTGGGGTTTTTTTCATAACAGAATATAAGCCGCAACTTTTCTACACAGAAAATTCTGTAAAAAATTAAAATCACGTATTTCAATGCAAATGGAAGGGAGAAAAAAAAAGGGAATCCTCTTGGTTTTGCAAACATGGGTCTCAGAATCTTAGAGAGGGTTGTGTACAGAAATCTGTTCCTAAGACAGAGTTATAGAAGTGCTTAACAGTGCACTCTTTCTGTTTTGGCATGTAAGATCAAAATGCCTTCTAATTCAAGGAAAAAATTGGTTCTAAAAACTTTAATGGGACAAAATGTAATGTGTCAAGCATACACAGATACAAAACTTCTCACAGAATTACAGTAAGAGAAACATGATATAACTTGGTTGAAATCTATCATGAAAATAGATTTATTTGCTCATCATCTGAAATCATTATTTGTTTTCAGTATTAATTTAAAAAAATGTTGCTCTGTAAGGTACAGTCAGTTGTGATATTCTGAAGAAAGATACAGATCTGCTCTAACTGAACTCTGAAGCTGGTGAGAAGCAAATAACCCATTTTGGAGCAGAACTGCACCTCAGCTAATCCATTCTGTCTCTCAGCAAGACTAATTGATTCGAAGCCATACAGCTTCTGATTGGAGAGGAGGTGAAATCATTTCATGTCCGCCTGCAAAACACCAGGTAGACTCAGCAACTAACAAAAAGTCAATTGAAATTATAGCACACGTCTTGATGCTGTTTGAAGTGGTTACTTAAGGGTAGGGAAATGATGAAGATCTCTTCAAAGTAAGCTGCTTATCTTTGTGACAAAACTAGCTGATAGGCTATCTTATCAGTAAAGGAGCCCTTGTGATCTCTAGATGAATAATTTTTGCTATTTTATAATCTTTCCCCATATCTCACTTCTCTTAGCAACACTTAAATTTCATTTCTGCAAAGAACTGCAAGTAAAGGAAATCTTTGTATGCTGTCAAATTAACATCACCTAAAGTAACAAAAACTGTCAGCATTACAGAGAAGTTGTGGAGCCTCCATCCCTAGCAGAGTTCAAGGCTGGGTTGGATAGAGCTCTGAGCAACCTGGTCTAGTGAAAGGTGTCTCTGCACACAGCAGGGGACAAGATGATCTCTGAGGTCCCTTCCAACTCTAAACGTTCTGTGATTCTGTAATTATACTGAAAAGGATAAAGATGTTATAATTAGTTCTGAGATGCTGGAAACAAAATTCAGAATGCTGAGATGACCACAGTGGCCAGTCATCACAGCTCCCCATGTCTCTGTTTTCCCTGCAATTATAGGTGGTCAACAACTCCTTTGCATGAGTAAACTGCTGTAGCATGCTCTGACAGAAAGCACTACAAATGTGCAAAAATATGTTCCTGTATGGATGGAAAAGCCATAGTCGTCTTCTACTAATCTGAACTGGACTTGCTACTTAGCTTCTTATTTCTGATAAATCTTAGTGCTTATTTTCTGATAATAATTTTATAGAGGATCTCATTCTGTCTGCATCTAGAGTAAGTTTGAACAGGATAAGAGAACATTTCTAGTGATTATAATTTTCTTGTTGCGTCATGACTTGAAATAATGTTCATCTTATCATCTCAGAGCATCCAATTTAAACAGAACACCCAATCAGTTTCCTCCCTAACGTGTATCTTCTCTCCCATTAGCTCAGATCTAGACATCAGTAACAGCAGTTAAAACTCAACTCACAACAGATGATACAGTTTCACATACATATGTGTGTAAATTCAATACCTGGTTATTACTAAAACAGAGCTTACCCTGCTGCCAGCAAGCAGTAAGGCAGTGGGGAAAGTTACACCAAAGCCATCATGCAGAGCACAAAATGAAGTTGTATACAAGGAAAAGTAAATAAGTACTGACAATAATACTGAACTGCTGACTTGTACATACCCTCACAAAAATTTTATTTCCCTTCCTCTTCCCATAACAAGTCTAACCTAATACTGACTTTGCAGCTTTACTTTGTCTCTTAAGCCTTAAGCCCATTTTCTTCCCGGTAAGACACTAAGATCTACTGTATTTTTAAATAAGCAACCCATCTTAGTGAACTGAGAAGCAACGAGGAAAGCTATGGTTTATGGATTAAAATAGAAGGAAGGTATTTATAATAACACTTAAACAAGAATGCTGGACTGAAAGATGTCTACAATTAATAGCTCCACAAACATATACTGCACCCTGAAAATTTCTCTTGGCAAAAAGGTAAGTATGCAAAAACATTTCTGTTGGTTCTTAACAACCTTTTACTGAAAAAAATATCCTACCACTTACTTATTTTGATGGCCTAAAAATTTTTTCTACCATTTACTTACTTTGATGCCCTACTATCTTTGAGAAAGAATAAACTTCATAGGGAGGTAAATAAATACTGTGTCTAAATCAAAATATTTATGGTCTTCATATTACCAGAGTTTTAAGAACAGGTGTGAACCATATTTACATTAGGTCACGATTTTGAAATGGCCAACATCTAAGGACTGTGTAGGTCATTGGTACATCTGAAGTTACATATATGCACACATTTCTTTTCAGGTCTTATTAAGCAAATTCAGTACTGCATTGCTGCAAAACACATTTATTTTGATTTCTAGCCACAAATGCTTATTTTCAATTAATACAAGTGCCGTTGTAAAAATAAAGTAGAGAATATCTTAGATCAAATCAGAAATCACTTGAAAAGGATATTTTGAAGTCTTTCCTAATGAAATGGACAAGAAAACAAACCTTCTTTTGCTGCTTTCACTGTCAATGAAAGGTTTACTACAACTGCATGGTTGCCGCCTGACAAATGTTACTGTTGCAATGACTTAGGGAACACTGCATTCCACTCAGAAATATTGTAAATGTTTCCGTCAGGGTAAAGACACTCAAATACAAACAAAATGAAGTGCCTAGAGGAGGAAAGGAGGAACAGGAATTTATCAAGACTGCTAGTGATTTATGAGAAGTAATGATTATGGGGCCCAGGCAGTGTGAAGAGATGATTCTATTTATCATTTCCCCCCTGATAGCTATGTGCTAGAAAGTGGCATCAATATATCATCAAAATATTAAGCTGGTGGCCCAGAAGTCTGGAATTTATTTAGGGAGATGTCATTGTTGCAGGTGTCTGTGATGGAAAGGAGGACAAGTTAATTACCTCTTCACCAATCTGGATCTCTCGGACAGAGTGAAGCAAAAGCTGGTACCCTTCAAAAACGATCACGCAGTTTGGGTCACAGCTGTGGTTCAGTAGAGACATGCTGTGAGGGGTGGTAGAGGGGGAAGGAAAGAAAGAAAGAAAGAAAGAAAAAAGACTTAACAGAGGAGTCTCCACTGCCATTTCCCTTTAATCATTTGAAAGTAGCTAACATGATTATATCTGAAGTATAAAGCAATTAAGTCACGAAACAAATAAATTCCCTGTTAAATCACCTTCTCTTGGTTAGGGGAGGAAAATGAATGCTTAGAAGATTTATATTCATTGGTAATAGGAGCCATCCCGGGATCTCTTCAAGTGTTTCTGCCTTTTGTGTATTCAGGGCAGGAGGAAGGCAATGGCCTCCCAGTGCCTCTCCAAGAGCCCTGATTCAGGGGACAGGGCAAGAGGGGAACAAGGTAACCTTGACAGTCAGAGCAGGAGGGACTGAGTGATTTCTGCTGCTTCTGCTCAGTTCCAGGGCACTAACTTTATCGATTACCTGACTGTCATTGCAAGCACAGCTCAAAGGGGCCAACAATCAACCTGTATTTCATATCAGGAGAAAATGAAGTATACTATGTCCCAAAGCCAAAGAAGTTGGTGTATAGAGCTGAGAGAAGAAACACGGCCATTGCCTCTGCTTTATGCATATTTTAGCCCAGCCTCTGTTCCTGTGGCATGTGACAGCTGGGGCAGCACAGCTCATGCTGGCACCCTCAAGAGACACAAATGCTGCACAAACACACCCTTCCCTCTCTCTGAAGGAGGCTGCTAAAAACATCTGCTATATACTTTTGAATCAAGAGTTTCCTTAGCTGAGAAACAACTGACTTTCCTAGGCAAACATTTCTGCCATAGCAGAAACGGGGTGGATGGTTCTTTCCTTATGGGAATGACCCATTGAAAGAATGATTCTGGCATTATCAGCCTGGAAGAAGAATTTTTGGTTTATCCAGCTCCTGGCTGCATTTATATTCTGTCCTTGTCCTTGTCTGATTCAGTAGCTTAAAATCCCAACTGTTGCTGGTAAAATAGAAGATGTTGCTGAGGGTCAGAGCCCTGCACCAAACCATGTTAATTTAGTTTTTTGACTCTTTTAAGAGGTATCAACAGGGGCCTGACTCTTTTGGTATCCCTTCTTGACTAATAAAATATCTGTGGTTAATTCCTTAAGAACCCACTGGGAGAGTATCCATTACACTTGTTGTGAGATCACTGGGCACACTCTGAAAGCTGCTCGTAATGTGATGCACAGCAGGACCAGAGGATTTTACCTATTTTAAAATATATTGCGATGCTGAAGCTATCAAGCCACACAACAATATACAACCTCTTAATAAGGCTTAATAAAGAACTTTTAGTTAAATCTCGTCTCATGGAGACACTAGTGAGTTTGATGACAATTTCCTCTGGAAGCATATGAATTCATCTGGGAGGACATTTGCCCAGGACTTGTAAACTACAGATTTAAAGTTCTCAATTTACCCAGCTTTTCTGCTATAAAAAACTGCTCTGAAGCAACCTGAGAAAGAGTCTCTTGCATTCTTTGGCAGTGCATTATCATTGAACATAGACAGATACTTTCTTCACAGTTAAGGGCTTTTTTTCAACCAAAAGCAAACATTTCCCTAATAATAATGCTACAAAATAATATTTAATTTTTCTCAAGTATTGTTTCACTCCATTATGAAATCAAATTATTGTTTTGCACTTTTCATTACACTAATTCCCATGTCCTCCTAACCACCTTTTCCTCATCTTTACTACAAGGCAGACCTCAAGATATTAAGTGTCCTGAGTCAAATCCTACATATGACACTAAAAGGAAAAGAAACAGTGACAGGCCCACTGAGGTACTGGCAAACATAATTCAACCATGCATTAACAAAAAAAATTAGATAGTAAAACATTCTTATAAACTAGATAGTAATTTTCCGTATCTATTATTACAGGTTACTGATTCTATGAAGATAAAACCTTCATTGGTACACACTTCTTACCTAATACAAATAAGAAACAATAAAAAGAAATTAAAATATTAACATCTATTTCTTAAGGGACTTATCTTTTCACCTTGCTGGTTTCTTTGTTATGGTAATTTACTTATAAATATATCAATCTTTTTCTTTTAATTACTTATTCTGAAGGCTCTCAGCTGCAAAATATCTGTACTCCAAAGCATTGCTGAACAGGTTTCCCTTAACTAGTCCCAGTTGCACATTCTTGATGTCAGCATTTATTCTTACTTAGAAAAGACTACCATATCCACAAAAATAAAATATAAAGATGTATACTATTTAAACTGTTTTAATGCTTTAATCAGGACTATTAAGAATGTTTTCAACTAGACTGTATTTTTTTACTCTCCTTTAATTTACTTACATTTCCCAGTTTCTCATTTAGACATGTTACCTGCTGCTTTGATGGTCCTTACAGCTACCTTGGAAAAAGAGAAAAAACTGACATAGATTCTGCCTGTGAATGAAACAGTGTCCACAGTACCTGGGATACAGGCCAACACCAACATCCTGCATCTCTCCATTACTGATGGTGAAACAGTTACAGGTCACCTGTAAAAACAAGAGAAAAAATCCAGGATTACCAGAATCATTTGGAAACCCCATACTCAATTGAAGAAAACCTTCCAAAATAAAATGAAGGGGCAAATGGTAATTAGATGGGAAACATTCAAGCCCAACACTAGTGCTCTTTCATTTTAGAGCAGCCACATCTGGGACACACTCTCCCATAAAACTGCTGTCAATTAAAAGCAGAAATATTAGTATCCTGAAAAAAATTTTGGGGTTAAACACATGCAGGGGCCCTACTTTCCTGTCCAGAGAAGGAAAAAAGCCACCCTACACAGAGCCTGAGAAGCTCAGCCCAGAAACAACCTAATAGATGATAGTGACTACTGATGAAAAGAGTTTCCATGTGGGGACTCTGTTGATGCCAGGCTGCCACAGCACCTTCTAATGAGTAGCAGAGGAACCCAAAGAATATATATGGAGCTGTTTCGAAGTAAATAGCAGACTCAGTTGTGGAAACCTGATACGGGCACAAATAAATGCAAAGACTGCAATAATGTTTTTTTCACACTATGGGTATTTTGGTTTGCATGTAGAAGATCCGACAACAAAGCATGTTCAAATTGCCATTCAAGAGAAATACAACCTTTTCTTTAATTTCAGATTGTAAATGCATCCTTCCTTCATACAATCATACAAAAGTAAAGTGGTTTTAGAAAAGAATGAGGAAGAATCGAAGATTCGTGTAAGCAGATTTAGTCTTACCCCAAACTGTCAGACTGAGCTTTTTTGCTGTTCAAGATATATCAACACTTAGTAAATGATTAACAAGTACACCTTTCATGTGCTTAGATGAAAAAACAGAACTCAATTGTGAATGTATTCTTTAAGTATTTTATTTTTGGGGAAGAGCTGGTTTTGGGGTTTTTTTTACATTTATTTTTTAGATATGTTGGTCAGTTATCAATGACGTATTAATATCTTCTTTAGAAAAATACTGCATGATACTGCATATACAAGAAAAGTCCCAGGTCTCTTCTGCATAGCATTGGATTATCAATATCATTAATTCTCATTAGAACAGAAAATGACTTAAGAGTAGGTTTTGGCAGACATGGAAATGAGATTTGAAAGTTGCAGTTTTATCCACTGAGTAATTGTCCAAAACAGTAAATGCACACCTATGTTTTAAAGAGGTATGCTGAACAATTTAATAGTATAACTTATCCTATAAATTGACAAATTATTATTTATGAGAGCATTAACCATGAGGTGAAAATCAAATCCTCTTTCAAAATTTCTCATAAATTCTGACAGCAACATTAATTTAAATAAATGCACATGCAGTAGGGCATGTGTTTTTTGTAAACTGTTAAACAATACTTTGATTAGTCTATTATTTATGTAACCCATTCAAATGTTCCCTATCAATTACCAAAATCATATGTCTTAATTATTTCTTTCCTGCTGACATTGGGTATAATGTGTCAGACAACTTCTGAGCAAAGATTAGTCCATTTCAAGTGGCAATTATCCTGGTTCTAAAAATATTGACTTGATTTTGGTATTTATTGAAAAAATAATGCCTTCCAGGTAAAATAGGAAGAAAGTCAGCTTTTGTGAGCCTTAGCCCTCTCTAACAGATCATAAAGTAGCAGAGGTCAAGCATCTCTTAGAAACAAATGAACTCCACTTTCTTGCAAATCTCTTATTATTACCATAACATATTTATATTAATAATATTGAATTTTGATCACCAAAGAGCTATACAGACTGTTTCATCATTTTCTATGTTACATATTATATTACGTGAAAAGTTTTACACACAGAAGTCACAATAGTTTTACTTCTTCCTTTTGAAACATACATCAGTTTTTTATACCAGAACACATGCAAAGAAAAATTTGAGATGAATGAATATGCTGAGATTCAGACACAAAGAGTTATTTTTAACAGTAGTTCACTGGGAGGAACTTTTTAACCTCTCAGATATTTTCACAGTATGCAGGTGCATCTCAATATCCAGTGCAGTAGAGAAATGCCATCTAGTTTCCAATTATTCACAGTTTCAAATACAATACTGGGAATCCAAAGTATACAGGGCCAGATCTGAAAAGGTATTTAATACACAAACACAGGCAGAAGCCTAACTGGTCCCATGAATTCTGAGCTATATGATTCAGTGCACAATCCTTCCCAAGGCATAGGAAGTGTCAGGTGCTCTGAGGTTTGTTTAACCTCCTAGAAGACAATCTTTCCCACCTCTCCCTTTAAACTCAGCAATGGAAAAAACCAACAGTGATGCACATATGATGTGTATCAGATAGTAACCTCAGTCATGGCTGCTTTCTGTGCTCAGCAAGTGGAGAGAGGAACTGAGATTAGGGGAGAGAGGAGGAAGATCTCACCATTTATGGTGTGAGAAATTCTGACGTAATGACAATCCTTCACAGACAGTTAGCAGCCTACAATGATATAAAATATGAACAATTTACAGTCTGTCACTATATGGTTGGTTTTTTGTCCTCTTTTAGATTTGTTACAAAATTTCTAAAAATCTACTGAATCACCTCTACACTTCTATTTACATCAACTTTTAGGATGTTTTAAGTCTGAGTTAAAGATCTGTTATATCAAGATGAGATTTCAAAACAAGAGTTGGTGTTGTAGACCACAACTCCCAAGGAGCAAAATGAAGATGTCATGTTTTTTTCCAGAGAACACCCAAAGAAAAATCAGTTTTCCTAGCTTCCCAAAATTCACAGATATAGTTCAAATAACAGCCAAATCTGACTATCCAACATTTCTGCAGAAGAGCATGAGTGTGCTGCTTGTTCCTCCAACTGTTTACAGATCAAAGCCTACTGGGACAGGAAGTTAACTAACTCTGTTTCTAGGGGGAAAAAAAACCCCAAACACATAAAACCAAGGCAAAACAAACATTTTCTCATGCATCACAGCATTTCTTTCAAGTTTCATGGTTATATTCTGCTCTTTTTCTGCCTTAACTGACCCATCTTATTCCTTTTACTACAACCAGGTTCTGATTCTGTGTGATCACAGATTTTAAAATAAGAAAAATAAACAATTCTCAGCAACTGAGTGCTTCAATAATGGTGTTCTTCCATATAAAGGTATGCCCCTTGTCACCTTAATTCCTGCAGAATCATTTATCTCAGTAATTTAATTTGTGCTTGTCCCTTCTGAATCCTCTAAAAATTCCTCTCTATCCAGCTACAAAGCACTAGGATGGCATATACACATATAGAAACAGAACCAAGTACTCACAGAGTTTGTTTTACCCACAAATAAAGAAAATTGCCACATATTTCAGAACTTCAAAGTGCAAAGACAAATTCCCTGCTATTTCTAAAATATCTGAAAAAACACATCTCCCAGCATGAGAACTAAGGGAAAATTCTCAGGCTGGAGGCACAACTTTTCAAGCCTCCAAAATGCAAAACTTCAAAATATTCTAGAGCTGTCAAGGTTTATCATCATATCCTGTTTGGCTACAGAGCTCTAGTCTACAAACTAACAGTTTATAGAATCACTTCAGAGTGTTTGAGTTGGCTCCATGGCAATAAATCCTGCAAGTTTATTTAAAAGGAACTGCTATTTGAAACGACCAACAATACTATATAAACTGACTGAATTAAATAAAAAGATCTGTTCTTTTGAGGCTGCACATATTCTAGAAAAGTACCCTGTACCTAGTAGGGTAACACAAGTAGAAGACATAATCTCTCCTAGACTGGTAAACACATAATGAGTAAAACAACTTTACTGACTGGCCAATACTCTCTGGCACACCTTATCACCAAAAAAAATTATTGCAACCTGTTAAATTTGATTTCCTCTCTGAGTGACTAATGAAAACTCTGTAAATTTACCCTGTAAAGAGGTCACTGTTCTCAAGATGTCTAAAGCTACTGTCTGAGCAATCTGAGCAGACTCACAGTCTAGTGGACAGTCATGATTTATTTCAGTGTTTGCATTTGACAGAGTACGGAGGCTTCAGTTTTGCAACATAACGAGTTGAATTTGCTCTCAGTTCAGACCTCATTCCTACAGCTTTACACTGAGGATTTGCCTTTGGGTTAAATAAAACCGTTAGACTTGGTGGCAGGACATTCCAAATTTGGAACTTCAGAGACACAGACAATGAAACACATCAATAAGGGTGTAAGGGAGAGAAAACAAATCATTATTGGCTAACACTTGCTGCACTGATCAAATTACAAACACCAGGGCTAATAATCAATCATTTTGTCTCCACGTGTCCCTGTTACTGCAACATAGTGAGGCAGCAGCATGTAAGAAACCCTCCCAAGGACTTCCAAAGGGTATTTTGCACTGATAGGGTCAATATAATTTTCAGCTCTATATACAATGACTCCAGCCATCTCTGTAAGTGGTGTGTAACAGCTGGTGTATTCTAATCCACCACCAGGAAGAAAGCCATAACAAACCCTTTCCCCCCCTAATTTATTAACTCAGTGTAACATAAATTAAAATACATATAATAAAAAAAGCCCTTTCATGGGTTATTAAGTTTCTCATTCACACCAAAGTTGCCTGGGTATCGCTGGTCATGGCCAACTATTTAACAAAAGATACTGCAATGAGTTCTCATGTTAATAGACTTCTCAAAAGACTCAAACATTTTTCCAGGAGGGAGTGAGCAGTAAATGCTATGTGAGGGGCACATTACCTCAAATGACCGAGGCATATCCCAGAGACCTTCTAGAACCACCACATCCAAAAACAGCTCTGCACTGATAGCTTTTTCCCACTTGAGGATGAACAGATAACAGGCACAGATGGTTGGTAGATCTCAAATCTGCTAATGACTTCATTTGGCACACAGAGCACTAGAGCAACAGTGCTAAACTGTAATGCACAGTATGCCACAGCAGTGACAGACCTGTAAAGCCCCTGTTTTGAGTGCACTTCACTCAACTGCTTGTGCCACGGCCCAGGACATCCAGGCTTTCTACTCAGACAGAGCTTTTCACTCTGAAATCTCAGCTCTGTCCATGGCGGAAAGGCACATTTGAAAATAGACTTTTGTGCCTTATATATACATGCTTACATGTTTTTACTATATCAGGAACTTAGAATCCAATTCTACATTGCATTCAACTCAGGACATACACACTGGCTTCCATGGGAGCCACAGAAACAAAATAAGATTAAAGAGACGCCAGAAAGAAGAAAATAGGTGAAAAAAAAAGGAAAAAAGAAGCTTCTTCAGTGTTTTGACAGAATGACAGAATAAGCTGAGCTGGAAGTGACCCACAAGGATCATTGACTCCAACTCCTGGCCCTGCACAGGATGATCCCCAAGAGTCACACCATGGGCCCAAGACTATTGTCCAAATGCTTCCAGACAGAAATCAAAACATATCAGAACTTAGGGAAAATTTTCTTATTTAGATTTTCAGACTAAGTAAAGGGCACAAGTAGTTAACTGTTTATGATATTTGCTCAGAAGCCAAAGTATGCTGCAAAACCATGAAATTCGAAGAATTTGTTTTACACCTTGACTGAATTCACAAGTATTTAATTTTACTTCAAAGACTTCCTATTAATCTCTTGTGCCAAAGCATTAACATTTTGGCTGAATTAAAGACCACCATTAATTCAGAGCTAGTTACAACAAAAATATGCATTTCTATTGTTTTCTTAAACCATCCAGATGCTTTCTTCATCTTAATACTTTGGACATCTTTCTTCACATCAACTAACAATATTTCAGGCCTTTTTTGCTATCCTAGCACATGAAGTTTTCTGATGAGTGTGCAGAACACAGCTATCCCTTGCAGACAGGTTATCACCACCTACAAGACAGGAGACCAGATATTTGGCCTGACATTAACAGATAATTTAGTGCAAGTGTGCTTCAGGCATCCCTTTATAGTACTCTGCTAAGTGGTGCAATTTTGATTGAAATGGAATGAAAATAGGTCATGGCAAATTACCTCCTCTCTCCTTAATCCCACACATACTTCTCCAATCTTTCAAATAAAAATATTTAGCTATGCAGCTAAATATATTTGATTACTATGAATTTCAAAGCCATCATTACTAGGACAAATGTTATGTTTGCTATGAGCACCTTTTTTTTTTTTTTTTTTTAAATGCAAGTGCAATATGTAGTTACGAACCTGGACTTGAAAAGGTAAAGCCTGAAACATGCAAAATTATTGCACTCCTAGAGTAAAACAAAATATCTTGAATTTTTGTAGGACTCCCATTAAAAGTTTTGTGCAACCTGTCTTAGCTTTTTCACAAGTTTTCCACTGACACCAGTCAGCAAGTCTCATGGTCCCCTGGTGAAATTTTAGCTTTTACCCTGCCCTGTAAATGTTATTATTATTCCTGCTTTTTGGAACAGAATTGAAATGCACCTATTTCTGGAGCAGAACTGGAGAGTGGGAGCTGCAAACTCACTAATGGATCATATTACAGTATGCTTACAGCATTTGGCATTATTAATTGGAGTGGAGTAGGAGCATGACATCCTTCTCTTCATCCTCATTTTCCTACTGGCAACTCCACTCCTGTGAAATGGGGCAGAGTTATTAACTTGATTTCAACAGCCACTGCATGCCCACTTATTGAAAACACGCTGCTTGTTTATGAACGGGATCAAACTTCATGGGCATCCAGGAGTCATTAACTGATGTCGTGTTTGTCTTGCCTATTTTGTTACAGACAGATGTTTAAATGCTTTGTAATGGTACATTAAAAATAAAAAAAAAATTAGACTTAATATGAATTATTAGGGTGAGATTCAGCTATGGATGCTTGTATGAAAATTCCATAGGCAAAAGTAAAACAGTAATAAATTACTCTTACATAACTTCAGCTAATAATATGGGTGGAATAAAGTACAATGTGCCACCTCTTTCCATTACCCAGATGATTTCCTCTACCAAACTGCTAGGCAGTTCAAGACAGGCCAGAGAAATTCTAACCTAAATATTTCAGTGTTTGATGACTTTTTATCACAGAAGCAATACACTTTTTTTCCTTTTGGAGGTGCTTGCTGAGCTAGACTTTCAAGTGTATTTACCTCTTGAAGTTCATCAACTGTAAGTCTTTGGATTTGGTCTATTTGGCTTAGTGGAATTTTTGCCTCTTTTCCTCTTCTCTTCTCTTCTCTTCTCTTCTCTTCTCTTCTCTTCTCTTCTCTTCTCTTCTCTTCTCTTCTCTTCTCTTCTCTTCTCTTCTCTTCTCTTCTCTTCTCTTCTCTTCTCTTCTCTTCTCTTCTCTTCTCTTCTCTTCTCTTCTCTTCTCTTCTCTTCTCTTCTCTTCTCTTCTCTTCTCTTCTCTTCTCTTCTCTTCTCTTCTCTTCTCTTCTCTTCTCTTCTCTTCTCTTCTCTTCTCTTCTCTTCTCTTCTCTTCTCTTCTCTTCTCTTCTCTTCTCTTCTCTTCTCTTCTCTTCTCTTCTCTTCTCTTCTCTTCTCTTCTCTTCTCTTCTCTTCTCTTCTCTTCTCTTCTCTTCTCTTCTCTTCTCTTCTCTTCTCTTCTCTTCTCTTCTCTTCTCTTCTCTTCTCTTCTCTTCTCTTCTCTTCTCTTCTCTTCTCTTCTCTTCTCTTCTCTTCTCTTCTCTTCTCTTCTCTTCTCTTCTCTTCTCTTCTCTTCTCTTCTCTTCTCTTCTCTTCTCTTCTCTTCTCTTCTCTTCTCTTCTCTTCTCTTCTCTTCTCTTCTCTTCTCTTCTCTTCTCTTCTCTTCTCTTCTCTTCTCTTCTCTTCTCTTCTCTTCTCTTCTCTTCTCTTCTCTTCTCTTCTCTTCTCTTTAACTACTGTGCAACCATGTCTTTTCTACTGAGGAGAAGGGATAGGGAATGAGAAGGACTATAAAAATCTGGGGAAAGCTTTTTTCATGCCATTGCTTTAAAATTTTTCCACCAGGAAATTTCTGAAAGCATAAAAGATGAGGATGTTTGAATGAAATTTCAAAAAGGGTAGAAAAAAAGGAAATATCTCTTCCAAAATTTAATGGCCTTAAATGAGTACTTTTAAGTCTTAAAAACTTAAACAAATGTAAATAAAAGTCTTAATTTTGAAATTTCTTCTGAAACTGTCAACAAAACCCATTTGACCTGATTAATTTAGAAACATGGAGACAATTTTTTTTATTTAAAAAATCACTTATTTTTCAATTTCATTTTTTATATGCAGCATGTGGTTTTTGAACCAGCACTAGTCTCACTTTGCTACTTGACTTACAATCTAAAACAGAGATGACTGGGGAGTTTTAGAACTGAACCTGAGCCTTTTTTTTTTCCTTAGTATGGTGAAAAAAATCCACAGAAACCCCATATGGAAGCATGTAACACTGACAACCTGCCTGTGTCCACGATCAATGACAAGCCAGGCTAGCCCAAACCTGCTTTGTTTTGTATTAACCAAATAAAATGTCAGGCTTTTATAATGATTACACATTGAGGCCCAAAAGAAAACTGATACAGCTGCCAGTTCCTTCCATTTTCCTTATGCTTTTTCACTATAGATAAACTACTATTGTTTTTCTTTTGACATAGTTTTATCAAAAGAAAAAAGTATTGTTCTTTTTATTGTATCAATAAAGCAAAATGAAAAAAAGCTTTTAAGTTACTTAGATTTTTTTATTTTCCAACCTGTTCCTATAATTCAAACTGGATGACATTACTAGTTCTAAAATTCAGTGATTCAGACACGCCCTTTCGTAAATTCATCACCTTTAGTGATATAACCCCCTTTCTTCCCATTAAAGACATAAGGAAATCAGTCAATTCCTTAGACAATGGGAAGCACACACTATGTTCTTCCAGATAGTTGGCAGCCAAACATCTTCTGAGAGCAGGTAATTTAAATTACATATAAAAGCATGATTTCACCAATATATGAGCTGTTCATAAAATGCCAACGTAGAATATCCTAAATAAACTATTTTCCTTTTAAAGTTTTTGGACACTTGGTTAGCATAGGCCTGCAGAATGCACTTTTTCTCACTCAGACCTCCCTTCTACAGGCAGTGTATAAACAGTGCTGTCAGATACAATTTCTGATGCTACTGTGCCATAGGAGGTGATGTGTCTGAGGCAGGCTTGACCTGCCCAGGGACAGTGAAAAGGAGTGGAGTACCATCTGGCATTCATCCAATATATCAAGCCCAGGAGGAAATTAGAAGTCTAACAGGAAAAAATAAAACTGTGAAACAAAAAGGTCACCCTGTATTCAATTCTGAAACACTGAAATACCTAGCTGATTGCCTTAATGAGAGGTCTTTTGGGGGAAATGAGTGGTGGCCTATTGAAGGCACTGAAGAGATTGTTTAATCCAGACCACAGCTGAAGACAGCTGAAGACGTATTCCTGACAGAAAGGGAAAACTCTGCCCTATGCACATGCACTGGCACAGAAAGGTGAATATGCCCCTATCAGAAAACAGCAGGATATGATAAGCCAGAATACATAAAAACGAGGAAATGTAAGTACAAAGTAGAATGGTATTTAATTTGAAGATGTCATGTGATGCATGGAACAAATTAAAGCTAAAGTAATAAATTTAAGGCCTGTGTAACTCAAGTATTCAGTATCCAATGAGTTCTTGGATTTCTGTAGCATGTGTGCATTCTTAATACCTCTGATCAACTCCCCAGTGATTCCCAGCCAGCATTTCTTTTATATCTCCCTATTTTGGGGCCATTTTTTTCAAACAATGCGATGATCAGGAAACAATTGATACAACTCAGTTTTTGGAATTTCATAACACTAGACATGTCTCAGCACAGCACATACATGTCCAGTTACAGTGAGGTACAGTTTTTGTGCTGATGCTGCTTATTTTCTCACTCCCGCAGTTTTAGTCCAACATTCTCGGACAATCCTATTTGATGACAAACCATAATCAGTCAATAACGTCTAACAATACCAAAGACAATTTGATAGCATTTTGTGCTATATTTGACATGAGGTGAATTTAAAAATCCCCAATCCTGCTCTGTGGTCCCAGTCTCCTTTGGACCACAGGGTGCATGTGGCACCCAGGACCTAAATCAGAACTATGCAGAACTGTATTTCTCAGGGCAGGTCAAGGGATTTTGCTTGAAAAGCTCTGGATGCTACAACCTGCACCAATCAGAAATGACTGAATAGTTGGTACCAAGTTACAAGAAACCCCTTTCAGATTTTGCTTGGATTCCTTTTTACTTTTGAATGTGTTAGTAGAAAACAACTGCTATTTATGCCAAGAGAAGGAACTATGTACATATATTGGGTGGTTACATTGAAACAAGGTTTCAGAACCCACAATATCTGTACTCCACAAACCAATATCCAGAAACACCACTCCATCCATCAGGATTCCTTAGCAGAAGGGCATTACTTCAACGAAACAGAAAATTCCCAGCATACTGTTCTACCTACAACTGAATAGAATACATTTTCCTCTGAAACAGTGTTTTTCTTTATTGTACCAGACCAGATGTAGCCATTATACTGATTTTCTGCATTGTTACTATATGCTATTACTATTTAGGAAAAAAACACACAATACTTACAGGCAGCATTAAGCAACACCTCCATTTGAGTAAAAGCCACAGAGAAAACGTAACAATTTCCTCTAAATTAAGCTCAAACAGAGAACTCTGAGTCAAGGAATATCTACCAATAAGTTGACTAAAGCACTGTAAAACAGCCAGATATAAAGTAGCACAGCTACAGTCATAGCTTGCAGAAAAAGTGACAAAAAAGCTGAACTCCTATGTAATCTTTCCACTTAATGAACTCTCTTAGGGTATAAAGACTGTAAATTGGTAAGAAAATGGTCAAATAATTGCATTATTTGATCTTTCACTTGTAACAGGGAAAAAAAAAGGTATTTAATTTTTAAAAGTCTCTACCAGAGATCTTGGAAATAAAGGAAGGTTATACAAACACTACATTGAGCTCACAGTTCAAATGCTTGTGGGTAGCTAACTAAAGTTCACAGACCTGTATGTAATTGCTGTCTACAGGAAATACTTGTGTTAGCAAAAGAATTTTCTCCCCACTTCTTCACCTTTGCCCTTCCACAAACTCAGCAGCAAAGAAACCTCCTAAGAGCATTTCTCTGATGAACAGGGCTTTCCACAGCTCTACAAGATGAACTAAATCTAACAGTCAGGAACAGTCTGCCAACTTCTCAGAAACATGATTTTAGCAACTATTAATTGATAAAAGACATACTTTTATACAAATTGAAACAAAATAATCTACTTCTTGTCCATTTATCTTTATCTAAATGTCACATGATTTTTTTTATAAGCTTGCAACATTAGTAAGAGCACAAAATTTGGGCTTATTTTAATGTCAATTGGCAGTGACTTCAGTGGCACCATATGAGTTACACAAAACAGCAATCAGGTAGGAAGAAAGTTCATAAATTGAACGTGAAATAAAATTTCTCTGAGCACTGAAATTGGGTGATCAAATTCCACATGGTTAAAATTCTGTACATTTCAGACAAAACAAATCCCTGACATTAAAAGTCTGCAAACTTTGCTTTGCTTAATTCCTACCTAAGCTCTTCACTACAAATGTCCCACATTAACATTATATAATAAAATAAAAATCCACTTTTTCTTTTAAAACCAAGACAGTAGATGTGATATCATTAGATAGCCTGAATAGGGAAACTTGGAAGTTGAGCAAACATTTTTAACAATCACATGCCATTTTTTTTCAATTTTTTTTCCCCTAGCTTGAGATACCTTGAAAGGCACAGAAACTTTGCATTTATCAAAAATGCTTGTCTTTTCCCAGGACCCAAATGATATATTGCCATTTATGAAGTGCCATTTACTGCCATAACAATACATTTTTCCTGGGAAAGTGACACTTTTGAGTATGAACAAGTATCAAAATTTCTTTACAGAAAAAGTTGCATCCTCTTACTTATATATGCAAGACCTGACAAGTAATTATCCGTGTGTACCCTGGAAAGCTGATGCTTTCACTCAATTTTCTCTATAATTCTTAAGTTAAGTCAATAGTTTTCATAACCTAGATTCAGGATATCAGAAACTTTAAGAACACGACCTCTGTATTTCAAAGTCCCAACATACACTCCATTCACTGAGAAAATTACAATGTGTTATACATTCCAAGGGAGAAAGATGGCTGAGAAAGCTGTGATGGATTTACAAAACTAAGAAAATATTTACAAAACACCCCTTTGAATCACAACACCCTCCTAGTGTTTCATGCTAATCTTTCTGATATGCAAAGTCACTCTCAGCAAATCTTATCTACAGTTTTCATTCTCCTCACTTTGAGCTTTTTTCTCCTTTTTGTGCATACCTTATCTTTCCATGTACCCAAAACAAGAAAACAGTGATTTTAGCAAACAACGAGGAGCAGCTGGCATTTCTATTGCACCTGACAAAATGCAGGGTGACAGCAAAGAACATAATCATTTTTGGTCACAACAACTCTCATGGATCCTAGCAAATTCCTTGCCCCACCTCCAAATGAGAACTCCAAATTTACACCACAAACCTCTCTTGAAATCATCACAAAACTAATGGCAGTGCAAAATTGGATCAGAAATAAGAACCACAAGGCGCAAGGTTATTCAAATCTACTGTTGCATTTCTCCTACAGTTTACGATACTGACTCCTCTCCTTATGTTCATACAGTTTTCTACACAAACATCATGCCAAAAAACCTACATGTCAAAATACATTCTTCTGTCACAATTAAGACCTTTAAAATTGAGTATTCAGTTATGATTATTTAAGAATACATTTTCCTTTCATTTATGACTTGTCTCTCATCTGATTTGGCTGTATATGAAAATTTTACCTTTAAATTGTTATATGAATATTCTATTCATGAATAGAATAAAGCAAAACTACAAAGTAATTCTGAAACCCAAGACATTTCACTCTAAGGAATCTTTCATGATACAATAAGATTTTAAAACATAAATTTAAAAATCACATTAGGTAAGTTTTCATTGTTAGTTTTTGTTATGGGAGCCATATGAGAACAAAGTACAGTCATTCCTTTTTTACACCAATGTGGAAATAATTCTCTTGTTTACATGCTATGACAGTTCTTTCCATCGATTCCTGTTTAAGTTATAGTTAAAATGTACTTTTAAAACATTTTACATGCTTTGCCACATTTGGCCATTCATCTAAAATTTAAATCAGCTGTGCAAAATTGCAAAATTTTAACCTTTAGGTCTTATAACAAGAATCTAAAATATCAAGCTTTCAAATACCAAATACTTCCCTGGTTTTGGTTTGGTTTTGTCTTTTGTGGTTTTTGTGGGGTTTGTTTTTTTGTTTTTAATCCTGATAAAAAACCAAAACATTCTCAAAGTTTGACTCATGATCTAGCCTTTGTAGCCAGTCTTTCCAGACTAAATCCAACTGTTTTTCAATGGACAGTCAGTAACATCACCTCCTTGGTGAAACAGAAACAGGTGCCCCTTTTCATTGGCAAAGCTCTGACACAAATGAAGTACTTAAACTTCACTGTTATTACCTTTTTGACATTTTATGCTCACTGTGATAGCACCACATCGATGTATCTTTTGAGGTATTACTACTTGATGATCATCTATGTCTGTTGTTCAGATTGTGTCAGATAATTGAAACCAAATATGCGAAAATTATCCCTTAGGATGAAATTTAGACTCCTAAATCTGTTTCTCCAAACTAATCTCCAAATCTTGAGTTACACGTTCATGATTTTTAACAGATAAGATAAGCAGGAGAAGAAAAAGTAACAAACATTATAAAATGACTGAATTAATAAAGAGAAATAAAATAGAACCCAAAATTAGATGAGATGATGTATTCAAAACCAAGATCAAACAGCCAACTTGCTTAGTAATTAGCACTTACTAAAAATTTGTGAATAGAGTGTGAAGGAGAGAATCTGGCAAAATACCAGTCAAGGGTAATTTTTTCCACCAGGAGCTCAAATGTGTTATAATATGTAGACTGCAAAAGAATATAGGTAGGGTTTTGTTTCTCAAATTATTGCACAACTTAATTCCCTCAGTAGCTCTAAGCAGCAGTGCAGCTCAGACAGAGCACTTACCTGTAAGTGCCTGCTGGTGTGATCTCGAAGGTGTCAGTGGGGCAATCAGTGGCCAGCAGTAGCTTTTGCCTCTGCACATAAATGCAGGGCTGAAGTCAACCCTTCAAAGCTGAAGCTTCACCTGCCCGTGGATCTCAAGGTCCCTGGCTCCAAGCCACACCCACTAATTCACAAAATCTGTCTCTTACTGACTAAGGAGTTAGTATCAGTGGGCCAACTGTGGCTATGTAAACCATATACCTTGCCTTGGAAAGGGGGCTGTAGAAATACTGGCGTCCATGCACTGACACCTTTGCACCTGGTCAGGATCTATTGCATGGATATTGCACTGCCAATTGTCCTATCGTAGGAATCACTGAACAAACAAGCACTGACACCTCGACCACACAATTACTCTCCTCTGCTGCTTTGCAAGGAAAAAGGTTCAGATGGTCACCTAACTTTGTACAAACTATTTGGTCATTTGATGATGGAGAAATAAACTTCCATGCTTTGTTCTTGTTTTAGAAAGAGGCCCTGCTCATGCAAGCACTTATAGAAAATTTTGTTTTCAGCTCAGCTTTCTCAATAACCTCGAAAGGGTGGCTCACAGGTTACTGCTGCCATTTCTTACCTGCCTCAATAAGTCACCCTGCTACCCAAGCCCCATGAAAGGCTCACCCATTCACTTGAATATTGCTATTCCAGTTATAACTGGTTGTGTTATATGACTTACTGTGTCTAAGTCCCTTCAGTGGGACCACTGTAAGAAAGAAAATGTTAACCTTAAATTTATTTTTTATTGAATACACATATGATTTTTATGCAGAATCTAGCCATAGGGCGGATTCGTAAAGCAGAAGAGCCAGCACCAATCCCAGGATCTGTGCATGAGATGGGAAGAAGACAATTATAACTGTGCAGGGTGACTTTTGTACATGCTGCTTATTAATAAATGTATCACTGAATAGTACTTGACAATACTTAACAAAATTAATGCTGAAATCTTTTACCAGAGGAAACGTATTAAAGTGGGAAATCAAGTGAAGAACACTTGGTCTTGATAACTAAAAGATGATCTGTTCCACAATACTTCCCTAAGATTGGATAACAACAGCAAAGGTCAGAAAGCTGATCAGGCTTTAGGAGAGCTGCATCACTACCAGTATGTGGGAAGATAGAAGCAGGGATGTTTTAGTCAAAACAAAAAATAATGACTGAACTTCTATATAAAAGCCATTATTTAAAAAGCTTTATTTATAGAAATCTGACAAATCTATTCCAAGACATATAAAATGGCATTTGCAAAATAAAGCTCACTGATATTTACTTATTCAGACATCTCTCTGGAGATGTGTGCACGACTGCGAACATACTCTGATACTACTTCATATGTTTGTCTAAAAAAAGAGATGTTATTTAACAACATGGTCTTTGGCAGAAGTTAGCTGTAAAGCCACATATTTTGCAAACCAAATATCCTTAGTAACTAACTGCACAATAATTGAGCTTAGATATTATCAATTTAAAAATCATTCACAAACAAAAATGCTACATATTTAAATCAATAAACATCTGAGCCTGTTAACTCCCTCCATTTCAACAAGCAAATAATTTTCAAGAAATCATTTCGCCTCCAAAAGCAGCTTTTTTCTTTACTTTTGGAATCCCTGATAGCCGATTATAAATCTGTCAAAATTCATGTAAAATCAGCTCAAGCCTTTCATTCTTGTTGGTGTTTTTTTTTTAATTCCATGAGCCAACCATGAACTACGTAGTAAAAATTCACACTCAATACCAAAATTGTGATAGTTGCTAAGTCCGCAGACATGTATGCTGTCTTAAAAATTAATGCTTTTAGCTTATTCTAGCTTATAACATTACATTGCAATGTAGATGCTAAATGTAAACCACAATCTCAAAGACAAGATGGAAGAAGTCCTCCCCTAATACAGTAGCAATTAATGGGAAGATTAATTTTGGAAAATATTGATTCTTTATTTTTTCACTCCACACAGAAATCGTCACCCAGACCATGATGAGAATTTTTTATTTTGAGAATAAAATTTTCTTTTCTTCTCCCACTGTCATCTCATTATTGGAGTAACTATTTCTGTCATTTTTCTTGCCTCAAATTCAGGAAGTAAAATAACAGAGCATTTCATCAGTAGGGAGAAAAGAAAAGAGTAATGCTTTTGGATATCCTTTCCTCATTGCAGTTTCTCATAAAGCTTCTTTCCTGCTTCTCACTTTGGCAATTCATTTTTGTGACTACAGGTTGAAACCAGGGTTCAGAAGGCCTGAAATACTAATTTTTGTCTATATATGTGTATCGTTATATTTCTATCTGCTCAAGGACATCAAGCAATGTGTAGACATTAATTAGTTAAGCATTACAACACCCCTGTGAAGAATGGAAATGCAGAACTGAATCATAAAGATGTTGAATGTAACATCAAGGACACAAAGCACCTCAGCAGCAGTTTGGCATACAAAGGAATTTTCTTGAAGTCTTTGATTGTATCCATAAGCTTTACAGTTAGAAAGAAAAAAAAAAAACAACCTTAATGTTATTTGGAAAATAACAGAAACATAAAATCCACAACTGAAATAGGATTCCTGGCTTTACACTTCCCTTTGGCACATGTTGATGGTGCAGTGCTGTAGTACAGCTGCAGGCACAGCGTTGCTCATGTTATGCCAGTTAAGGGGCCATGTATTATTTCATGTTTTCTGTCTTGGCTTCATGATGCTGTGAAATCAAACAGCAGCTCCAATGCACTTCCCTGGAACATTTTCAGCCTGCACTTGCCTTTCTCCACTTATGCAGATTACTGCATGACCATTACACAGCAAACTCATCAAACAGAAAACACAAAAGGGGCAACACAAAGAGGAGGGAAAGAAATCTCCTCAGCAGCCAAAATCTATAGCGCTGCAGAGTGCTTTTAAAACCTCAACCACAAGCCAGGAAGGGAGACCCCTGAAGTACTGGGGACTAGGGCAGCCAAACAGCCAAAAGCTGTTCAGGGAGGAATCTCCCTAACTGGAGACATTCAAAACCCACCCAGATGTGTCCCTGCACAACCTGAAGGTCTGAGGTGGCTCCTGCCTCCTAGTGAGCTGAGAAAGTCTCTTGCCCCCCAAAATGATGGCTCCCTCGGAAGGGCCCTTGCCAGATCCATCACCAGGAAGCCTTGAGGCTGGCAGAGCACACACGTGACTGAGCTTCTTGTCCGTGCCTATAGCCACCAGCCTGTCCCTGCCCTGTCTCTGCCCTGTCCCTCCCCTGAGCTCCGGCACCGATTGTACACAATTCACATCACTTGCTTTCTTCAGTGAACCAGGTCACGGCAAAACACCACTATGAAAAAGATTACAGTACGCAAGGCATAATCACAACAGAAACATAATTATTCGCCCAACAGCAAATACTTTCTGTTCCTCCACCCCTCCTTCCATGACGACTACAAACAAGAAAACTACAGAGAGCAGCTTTAGTGGAAAACTAGTAAACAGATGCCTACAAAACAAGTGTGACAAGAAAACCAGATTCTGGAAGAATTTAAATTATTTGCTTTCAATGAAAGAACAAAATGTGAAAATATCAAAAAGGCTGTCTTGCCCCTTCCTCTTCTTTCGTGAGGAAATAGCCCTCAGTATTCAAACATTTCCTATGCACATGAAAACCAATTTGTCATCAATAGTATATTTTCCAAAATTATACTCTTGTCCGTATACTGAAAGCATGTGCAGTTTCTGGCTCCAATACAAATTATTTATAATGAATTTTAGGAAAGAAAAAAGTGGGGTTTTTCCCTGACAGAACCAAACACATATAAATGGCACATATAAATGAGTGTAGGCAAATAATGCATGTGGGAAAATAATGTATGTATCTACAAAAACATTCACTGCTATTCATTTTCAGCAGATAAATACTATGAACTGTTTTTCTTGAAGTCATTGAAAGTGCACAATGAAATCTGTGCTATTTTCCACTTTAGGAGGAACAGGTTGGGATGAATGGCAACTTATTTCCTTCTGTTTTCACAGAACGCCCGAGCTAGAGTCTTAATTCAAATCCATATGGAACTTTTTAAAAACTGTGAGAAAAATGTTGGTTTTAGATCATACACCCGTTTGCTCAAGTTTACATCATATCTTAAAAATAACTTCAACAAATTTCTGGTTCTCTGAAACCGTCCTATATGCTTTTACAGGTAGGCATGCTGCATATGGTCTTCTGTGAATAAGGCCAAAAATGAAAGGTTTTTTCAGGAAGAAAAGGTAATTCTTGTCATACAAATCATAGTCTCACTGGAATTACTAGTTTTCCCTTCTAGGATCAGTCCATAAGCCTCAATAACAGCACCAAGTGAAAGAATAATGCAAATTCTTGCATGATTCATGCTGCTTTCAAGAATGTTTTCAGTTTTCCTGAAAGACAGTTGAAAGCAACTCTGGAGATGCCAAGAATATAGGAGTGCAAAAACATTTAGATTAACAGACCAGACACTTTGTTCTCAAGAAGTAAGATTTTAACCAAGGTACAGTGGTTGGTGTTAGATAGGACAGGGCGCCTGAACTTTGTTTTATCCAGACAATATCTCTTCTGGAGATTATAATCAAAAGCAGCTGGGGCTCAGCCAAATGAGAGGAGAAGAGCCTTCACAGGAACACTAAGAATAATATGTAAATTAGATTTAACTGATGGTTTGTCAGTAAATGTCGTCTTACAAAATCTCGAGTATTTTATAAAAATGCCAATTCAAGCACATTTAACTTAAGCAATAACCTTTATGAGATGTGGGGAGTTTTCTGAATTATTTTCCAGGAATTTCTTATTTGTAAGATTTTTTTTTAAATGAAGTCTCATTCTAAATTGGCATGAGTCAGGCACTTGGAGCTCAACCAGCCACATCTCTACAAAGCACACCCAACAACAAAAATAAATACATTATTCTAAAAGGACAATAAATGTTTCTAATAGTGATGCTAAACAGTCTGCATATCATCCTATTGAGCTAATTTGATTTCTGAAGTCAAGAAATAACTAGAAGATGCCTGTGTTAATGTGACCATGCTTATAACTATTAGGACCATCCAACTTCTGAAATTCAACAGGTGCTTTTAATGCTGGCCCAGTTCCTCTGCTGTGCATATCAGCACGGTTCAAGCAGATTTCACATGGTACTGATATAATTTATAACAATGAAGGATTCATCAGACAGTGACAAAAATGTAATATAATTAGGGAGGAGGTTGGTTGCTTTCTTTGTAGTGTTAAATATTCTACCTAGGCCAAACTAATTTGCTGAATTCTTTTTGTCTGAGATTCACCCTCATTTCTTTTTAACATGTATCCCTGTTAAGGTTAGAATGAATTAAACTATCACAAGAAAGAAAATGGCAATAAGTGCTTTAATTGGTACTGACAGCAGTTTCACTGATAGCACTCTTTTTTACTGTACTGCAGTATATTTGTCAAAATGTGGATTCTCTGCTCCGAGAACACAAAAACATGAAACCAACCAACTCTTCTGTGGAAACATCAGCAAATTGATCAAATAAAGATGTAGAAGATTTATCACAGAAGTCCTTGACCTCCAAGACAGCTTTTCAAGTCAGTTAACTTCCCTTCTTGAAGTAGAAAAATTTTCTTATGCTTATCTCAGACTGTGTGGGTGGATGAATGAAATCAAGTGTCTGTGAATCTCCCACAAAGATACGGTGTCTCTGTTCTCAGGCTCTAACAGCATCTCTTGGTTTTTTAAACCAACATGCCTGATGAATGATACAATTTTCACCATCATTCTATATATTCAAAAGAATGTGCATAATTATTTTCTAAAAATACGCCTGATACAATCTCTAAGTTTTTAAACTGTCTAGCTCGAGCCCTACTTTGGCAGCACTCATTGTAGGATCTGAGAACTTTCCGACTATCAGTCTGTATTCTGGAAGCCTGTCTTGTCCCAAAAGCTCTCCCAACAGCACATATCTGTTTATTGTCTCATTCTGAAAATCTCCTTCTTCTGAAGAGAACTCTATGGCTATGAAGAACTTCAGTAACAGCCACAAAAACACTGTGCCTGTACCAATACTATGTAAGACTAGACTGAATAAAGGAATCCTAAGTGATCCTTCTGCCTCATGCTTTGCCCTTCCTTCCAAAATGTGCCAAAATTATATCTATGTAGAGACGTTTAATAGGGAATGGCAACACTTAAGATACTTCCAAGAACAGTCCATGTTAGTTACTGAATACAGAGATGTCAACATCTAACACTGTTTACTTCAGTAAACACAGGAAACTCAAAGGCAGCAGAGAGGATACAGAGGCCACGCAGTACCCAAGGACAGAGTGTTCAATTCCCATTCCAGAACAGCCATTCTGGCTGGTGGGCTGCCATGCACCTGCACTGAAACAGAATCCAAAACCAGCAGCAGCCTCCAGTGCCACACACACATCCCCGAACAAAATTCATTTTCTGAAACATGCAAGTCAAGTCATTTTCTGAAACATCCAAGTCATCCTTGTATTGACTATGTCAGATAAATAAGCTTTAGATAGCTTGTGAGCAACTTCAGCCTTCATAGTGAAAAAAAAAAATAAATCTAAGTATTTAGAAAACTAGATTTTAAGGTATGGCCAGACAGTCAGGCACTGCATAGTGACTTAAATTAGCATTAAATTAGTTCAAATTTACCTATCATGAAAGAGACGCTTGCAACAATCAGTTACTGCATCTCAGCTCAAGGGCAGTAACTTCTAAAGACATGCTAACTTAATAATTTACAACCATCTTCTCACAATGCTAATTTACATGATATTGCTTCAGCAAATAGATTACGCAGGTTGCAAATGACCTGCAGGGATATCATTGTATTAGTTAAAATTGTAACAATGCAAATCAGGACAGTCCCCTGGCTATGCACTCAGTCAAAAATCATTATTCTAGTGGTGCCAAATGTAGAATACATAACGTACTAATAGGGTTTTCAGAAACTGTGGCACATTAGTAAAAATACAGCAGCTACTGCCTTGCTGGATTTTTTTTTTTTGCAGTGCCACATGAACAGGTAAAACAAAATGTAGCAAGTATAGGAAGATAGTGATAAAGACAGTGAGTGAGAAAAATAAAAAAAAAAGGTGTTATTTGCCTGCACTTCCCACTAATTCCTGCAGAAAAATAACTGAGAACATGAGCACAAATTTTCCAGCCTTTGACTTGCAACATACTTCCTCAGTGGCTTTGGTCAAATTACTTACCCTCTATGTGACCCAGAGCTCTGCTTTTAATAGAAATTGTTTTATCTAACTCTACAGCTCTGTATCCCAGTTTTCTTTGTTTTCTCCCTGACCTGTGAGGCTTACAATACCATTTCATAAGAATGTGATGCAACAACAAAAAGCTCAGGCCCTTGGTTCTTGTTTCCTACAACTTGCCCTAATGTCACACCCTGGTTTTTTCAGTGAATACACCCAGAGTCAAGCTACAGCCAAACCCCTTGGAATGTAAAATCTGTTCATGTGACATAAACCCAAACACGCTAAACATCACTCTTTCAAACATATCTGAACTGTTAACCAGAATTAACTGACTTTGATTGCACTGTCTCATATGGTTGACAGACAGATGCCAATTTCTCAAACACTATTACGTAAAAATGTGCTTCTACATGAAAAAGATATCTAGAGGTCTTTCTTCAATTATTTTTCTATTTCTATTTTTTTTTATTTGTAAAAAACATGACCTTCTGTAATATTGCTTAACCGTATTTTTCAATTATTCCAGGGTAGAAAACAGCAAGTTTCTTTAAATGTAGCTTTGCAAGGTAGCAGCATGTTGTGTGACAGATAAAATTACTATAGTTATGCTTATTGTAAATGAATTACTTCTCAGGGAAAGATTGTTTTAACTCAATTATACTTTCATCCAAGAGGAAAAGAAAAAGTATAAATAACAAATACTAAGTGCTTAAAGAAACTCTTAGTGGTTCATGGGAAGGAAAAGTTTTCTCAAAAGAGGCTCTGAATACTTGTTGCAATTTTACTTGCTCAAGGAGTTGAGGAACTCCCTTGCCCTTAATAATATCACAGAAGTGTAATCATGAAACTTTGTCATTACTGAGCAAACAGATCTAATTTTTTCTTTTTACTGCAGATGGTAACGAGTGGGTAAGAAGTGATGAATATTCTTTCAAGGAATTGCTTATTCATGTGTCTCTAACATCCCCCAACAAAATTATTTCATATATTGAGAAGTAAATTCTCTCTTTAAAGATCATTTCGTCCTTGGTCTTTAAGGCCACCAGAAGAAGTTAGGAAGAAGACAGCAACACCTGCTATCATAGGCAGATGCCCAGTACTGTCATGACTAAGGTCGTTCTGTCTCTAGCATCTATCCTATGACACTCAAACCCATCATGTGTTGGCATTAGAAGGGCAAACATTATACTTGGTCTCTGCACAGGCTGAAAGGAGTCACCAAAAGATGTCAGTTTGCTCATCAGCACAGAATGAGGTAAAACCTACTGGCTGTCTGGCAAACTGTGATGCAGAAAAACAACACCAATTCCCCAATTTCAGCATTAGAAGAGTGGAGAAACAGATTCCCCATATCCAGCATGTTGGAACAAGTGATAAGCCACATGCATCTGACACAGAGCTCATGACACTCAATGGAAAAACTCTCAATGACTTCAGTGTTTTGATCCAGTGTTTTTCTATACAAACCTGAGAGCAGATGATCTGCAGAAAATGAGAAAACAGAGTATATTTTCACAATATTATTTCATGGGTCCTTTGGCAGAATAATATCTGCCCAATAAAAAAGGAATTTTTTCTCTTCTATTCCTAAGGAATTTTCCTCCAACTTTTATTTATAATCATTATATTTAAATAGAAACCCTTTTGTAAAAAAAAGAGATTATAATTGGTGCAATATTTGCTCTGGTACTAAAGAGCATTTCCACTACCTCTGGCAGAATGTTAATATATACACCAAAAAATCACTGGGAACAAAGAATTCTGGGTTAAAATCAACTTCAGTAGTATTAAAATTTCCTGCAGAACTAAGCAAAAAAAGAGTATTCCATTGTCCACATATTCATCATGACCATCCTTATTGCAGACCAATTTGTGCTAGTTCAGTAAAGTATTCAAAAGCATTTACCCAAAAGCAATAGTAGGATGATCACAAGTGTTTCCAAGATAACTGTCTATGCTTTGATAGGAATGACAAAAAGCTATATAGGCAACAATACTGCTTAATTTTTCATAATCAGAAATTGAAACTAGTCACAGCCAACCCCTCTAATCTCTGAGGACTAGCTGGAATGCAAATTTCTATAGTTGTAGTGCAACAGGCCCACCTCTGCCATCCCTTTCTACTCACCACAGCATCAGCTACCAAAAACAGCATAACCATACATCCTGCTTTTGCTCTCCACAAAAGTTTCAAGCTGAGTGCCAGATGGTGCTACCTGCTCAGCATCACAGGAAAACACAAGCTTTAGAAATGTTAATGACTGATGAAGTTAAAACCTACCTTTCTATATTACAGTCTTGATTCCAGGTTTTAAACATCTTTTAATTGATTGGACATGACAAGACAGTCACCAAGGAAAGACAAGAAAACTCAATCAATAAAGGAAAGTTTAAAATTTGCAAATTGGAGATGAAATTACACTCATCTTCTGAATGGTGCTGCAAAGTTTTCTTAGCCTTTCTCTATTTACTTGCCATCTGAATTTTAAGTGATCAACTACTGTGCTAGGACTTGCCAGCCTCATCTCTATACTAGGAATAACCCTTTCAGCTAATGGACTGCCTTTCACCAGTCACCTCAGCTCAGGTGGTTGTGGCACAAAATGTCCTTGCTATTCCTGTTCTTCCTCAGGTCAGACATGTCCTCTTGTGAAAAACAGATACACCCAGATTAAATTGTGTTTTTTTGGTGGCATGGATACAGTGAGAGATATAATGTAAGGGACAGGCATTCAATTGTGGCATCACCTTGATAGGAGTCAAGTGCTAAGTGCTGCAGGCAGTTAAAATGAAGAATGCACCTATTTATTGAATGATTATTAAATCAGTCTGTCTGATAAAAGCAACCCATTCTTGAAAAAATTTTGTCTATGTTTCATTCAACTCTGTCAGAAGAATAAAGGATGATAACTGGATGACTTACCACATGCAAATATATATCCTAAAGCATTAGGCACTGACATTTAACTGCACAGTACTTTTCCTGATGTTCTGGTTGCCTGAAAGTGTTCCTCAGTGACTCAGAGTTTAAGAGCACAGAACTGTCAATTGACCATATCCTTATTGAGGAAATCAGATCAGAAGGACCAGGGGCCACAGAACCTGATGCTCCATTAAACTTTGCAGTAACCTCTGTGCACGGGTTCACCCTAATGAACAAAACGTGGGTGTTTCCTACACTGTTATAGTCACAATTCCAAGAGTGCCATAGGGGCTGCTGTAAAGAAAGTGAACTCCACTTGGCCAAACCAGGTACAGTCCAGTACATCTGTAACTATTCTGTGTGTTGACAAAGCAAGAAAAATCACTGTCCTCTATGCTCCTTAGTGCTCACGGCTCTTCTCTTGCCCAGTTACCTTTACTCAAAGTAAAACGTATCACAGCTAAATTCTACAAACCTGCCATCTCTGTTGCTCTCCCATGTCATTCCTAACTGCTCAGTAAAGCAAAGACACAAGCATAGCTATTTTCCCTTCCCTTATAAGATGCGCCTCACGACTGCACTGCTATAGATGATCTTCACGTCTGTGGGAGCTGACACTATACAATTGAAAAGATCTTTTTACATTTTTGCACCACTGCTTCCTATCTTTCCTCCTGGCAGATTTAAAACGTCCTCAACTTTCAAAATCCAGAGCAAAACTCCTTTTCATATTTTTCTGGTTTTGTTATATTTTACTGTCATTGTTCTCAACCATCAGGAACCATGCAATCATTCCTAATTTCAACTGCCTCATTGACACATTTCTTTCTCAAAGCTTTCAATGATGATCTAGTTACTCTTAGCTATCAGAACTTTTAATCTGTTTATTATGGTTAAATTTAAGGTCTCAAATTAATTTTGCTAGGAAATAGGAGGTGAATCTGATTCTCAATATTCTGCAGGCAAATATGACATTCTGCTGAGCTGTGAAGGCTTCAGATTTCAGGTCCTTCATTCTGTCCACAAAAGGCCAAAAACTCACATGATAACATTTTTCAGTTAATATTTCAAGCATGAGAAAGCACCAAAATTAACAGAAGTCCAGCTGGTGATCTGTGTCAAGCTAGTACAGTACACACAGCATGCTGGAAATCCAAAATCTTCCGATTTTTCTCTCACATTTAGTTGGCACTGTCCAAAGATCTAGGCTGGTCAAGGCACGTGCAGCACAGCAACACTAACATCTGGGGTTACAGAACATCGGAGTTTAGAGATCAAATTGCAAGCGCAGGTTGAAACAATTAAAAATAATTGTGCTAAGAAATTCTAAGCACATAGAGAACAGAAAGTTTAAAGCAATTGGTTGCAATCTATTTTGCCAAAGATCTCAGCCTTTGGGGAAAAGATGCCGAAGGATCTATCAAGGGGATAATCAAGTTAGCAGACGCAGTTCTGGAAAAGTTTTGAGGAACATGGATAAATTCTCCTGTATTTTCACTCTTAAATCCAGAACACATACCTTTCCAAAAGATAACATTTTAATTCAGCCTTAAATCATTGGCCTCGATGAAAGAAATAGAAATGTTGCAATCTGAGTTTCACAAAAATTAAGACTGGATTACCACACTAAATATTATGATTCTCAGAATGAGATAAAAACTCACCTTTACTTCTTTTCCATCTTTGATTTGATTATTGCCTCAAAATTAAATCTGCATACTTCAGTTTAAACCTTTCAGTGTGCTTCTTCATGTCACTGTCTGGTACAACTCTAGCCACCCCACTGCAATCTCTGCTCACCAGAGCTCTGTGCTTTCTAATAAGCGCTGCCTTGAAAGCCTGCCTGGGTTAAACTCTACTTTACATTCATCAAAGCTCCTTTCTTTATTTTCTTTACCCTTGTCACATACAACGTCTCAAGTAACCAATATTAAAAAGTGCACATTTGACATAAGAAGGTATGTCCTTTACACTTAGAAAGATAAATATAACGGAAGAGATTTGTATGATAAAAGTATCTTGAAGTATCTTTCATAAGAGTGATTGATGTCAGAGGAAACAACAGGTAAACTTTTGATCTTTTTTCCAATTATATCAGATGGTCTAACAAAAGCCTATCTCAGTCTACAAGCCCCAATTCTTTCTTTTGACATTCATGGCTACAACACAGTTCCTAAACCGAGGATCTCTCCTAGCTCTTGCTCTAGTTTTGGCCAGGACCTTAATGTAGTTCACCATCACCTCACATCATTACCAGGACTGTGGGAAAGGACACTCCCTGGCTCCCGTGAAGAAGGGCATTCCTTCCAGCAGGAGAAAGTGGTGGGCAAAATGGTCCAGTACTGTTTTATTTTACATGTAAATGGTTTCTTTTTCTTATACCTTTTGTTCTTAATATCATTGCTGTTAATGTTCATTTTTTAATTTCATTGCTGTTAAATAGTTTTTATTTCAACCCATGATCTTTGCCTTTTGTGCTTTCAGTTGGAGGGGGACTGAGTGGTGGGGTGGTTTTAGTGGGAGCATTAAATTGGAGAATACCATTCCTAAGCCATGACAGAACTCTATGGAAGCCACAGCCTCAACACTGCAGAGACAGTTTCATATTTTCCCACTGATACTGATATATACAACTCACAGTGAGTTGTAGAAATAACATGAGCTAAATTCTGTGTGTTCTTTAGTACATACACTAATCTTTTATTTACTTTACTATGATCTGTGCAATAGTATTACAGAGTGGAAAGGCACTTCACATTTTGAATGTATTTCTGGAAATTTTATGTACGTAAACTATTTACCAACTTACATAATCACAGATCAAATTTACTTTCAAAAGAATTCTGCCTTTCTGAGACATAATTTAGTTTTCTGATTTGCTAGCTTATACATACAGAGTATAGATACTTTATTAGCACCTCTCCAAAATCTTGATGTATCATTTAAGAATTATAAAACCATCTACCATTCGTACATAATCTTTCATCCAAAAGTATTTTAAAATTCACTATGCAAGGTATTTCACATTGCTTGACACTGTAACTTGTTAAATGAGAACGCTTGAGCCCCACATCAACTAATGTTGCAGATGCTCCTTTATCACAAAAAGCTGTCACACTGCACATCTGGCCTGGCCAGGTGGACACACTGCTCTCAAGGGGAAAGAAAGCGTTACCCTAATTCTTGTTCCTTCCTGTCACCTCTCTGTTATGCTCTTATCTGCAGACTTTTCATGGGTTACATCACAACCCTTTTCCTCCTCTTCATGAGAAACAATATGAGCCAAATTATGCCTTTAACAAGATGTATTCTCACACTCTGCTGCTTAGTGTTCTTAACAAAACTATTGATTTCATATACTATATGTAGCTAATTTCTATGTCTTTTTCATCCGATACATTTGGACTTTCTTTCTTGGAAACACCTACTCAAGTATGGCAGTACCATGAAACACAGAAAAAAGGAAGGCCATTTAGGAAGTCACTTTCAGTACTAAGTTACTCTTTGCATTATTAATATGTAATAGAGAATTCATACTCCAAGCTCCCAGTGAACTAGAATTGATGAGCCTAGTAACAGCTTATTTACAATGAGTACTTCTCATGCAGCGTATGATTTGTAGAGCTTGGTAGCAATTGAGAAGATGCTGTAAACAGGAAGAAGTCAGCCAAGCTAGAAGGAATGTAGTAATTAAAGGATACAAGTGAAATGCAAGTTAAAAGCAGCCAGATAAGGCAAAGGGAAAATCCTGTCCCCAAACAAGAAGGAAGGAAGGAGGGAGAACATACCCCTTGCTAGATTTGCATATCATATCCCAGGGCCCAGCCGCAGCTAGCAGGGGAGGGAAACACTGATCCTTCACATCTCTATTTAGTGCAGGCCCCTAGGCAGCTTTTCTATTGAAAAAGATCTAGGAAGGAAGTTAAAAAGAAGGACGACAAAAGGAACAAAAGAGTAGGGCTGGAGAGGAGCTCAGAACAGAAGCTGCTCCTAGGAAAGGGCGGATTCTCAGCAGCTCGCACTGCAGATACAAGCCAAGGACGGCCAAAGTCATTCCAGTCAAGGCTAAGACACGGTGACTAAGGAAGTGGGCAGCTTCAGAAGCTGGGTAGTGGCACCACTGGATTCCTGATGGGTTAAGCATTTAGGCAAGGCAATATGTGTAAGTGAAGCTAATGCCTTTCATCAGAGCAACAGATTACAGTGTGGACGGGGAAGAAAAAGACAAGTTTTGGCTATACAAGCCCTTCTTCAAGAGAGGGGCTGAGGTGTGACACTTAGGTGCAGTGTGTGAGTCAGGACAGTGCTCTCAGCTCCAGGACTTAAGGGAGATGTCCTGAAAAAGACCCAGATTTAAACCACAGGTATGCCTGTGGTTATGTAAAGAAGGCTTTAGCAAAACTTCATGTGCTTTCCATGATCTTCCAGGCCTGGATAGATAGCCTCTACCCATTATAATATCCACAGATGTAAGAACAGGTGTAGAATTTGATGGCATAGTCCAAAGTCTCCCAGAGTCCATGGTGAACCTGCTGACTTAGGGGACTTTGCATCAGGTCAGATGAAATCAGCTGCCATGTGGGAAGCCACAGACAAATCCATGAAACAAAACAGATGGACATTGCAATTCATATATGAAATAACTTCAATTATTTCCCTGGTTTTAAGTTGCAAATGTTCCTTGGTATTCAGCTAGCTGGCTTTTCTCAAACTTAGTCTGCCAATAGTGGAAAAGAAACCTAAGGAGGAAGCACTTAAAATAATTAATAATCATTATGGGCTCGGTTTAGTTTAAAAGCATTATCTGTGGTCTTGGAATATTTCTCTGAGGTTTACTGGAAATTCATGAACCATGGGAAAAAAACTACTGATAGTGGAAGGAACAGGCAAGAGCAGAGTGTTTTAAAAATGCAGAACCTTAAGGAGTTGCTGGGTTTGATTTATTTCAAAAATCCAAATCAGAGTTTTTTCCTGATTTTGTCCAAACTCTGAGGCATGAATGGAATGACAGAAAAATATATATATAAATAAATATTTTGGCTTCTTAAAACTCTGTAAAAATCTAAATTCTGAAGGTCTTAAGATGCAGTTCTTTAGCAAAGGAAGTAAACAAATTAAACCACCATTCTTCTATTCCCCTCTGGTATGGATATTGTTAAATAGTCTCCAAATAACATAAAAGAGAAAACATTCAACTGTTGAGGATCAGAAGGGTTTTTTCAGAGTTTCAGTTTAATTAGCTTAAAGCTAAGAATATGTCCCACAAACTAATACCAAGTTCTTAGTCCATCTTTTCACATGCTGTGCCATTAATTATTTCTGTTATTCCGGTGGGAAAACAAAGATACAGGCCCTAATCAGTGCTCCCAAGTGTTTGTTAATGAACTCTGAGGGGACCAAACAGTCATAATTGTCTTTTGGAACTGGAAACCTTCCTTGCAAAGAGGTTCTTTGTCTGCATATCACATCTTTATACAGCTTAATGTTGCTTTTATACTTTATTGCTTTTGTTACGTCTTCATGTGGGAAATGTTTTGATTAGATAGAATATACCCTCAGAGATTCATCCTTATCTTTCACAATAGCTATCTCTGCATTTACAGCAATAATGCAATCTCCATAATCCTGAATTTGTAGAATTTTCTCATTATTTTATCATAGCACTTATCATCTTCTAACACACACAGCAATTATAATGACTATATTATTATCATTAAACAGTGAGTTATAATGTTCGTGGCTAAGATAGAAAACTGGATTAGAATCTAAATTTCAATAACAGAATTCATGGTTGTGGCAACACTAACAAGATGCTTTAGTGAATCTGTAGTATTCATCTGTACCTGTATTACCATGGTGTTTCTGGACCAAGATTCTGATTGAATTGTCTCCCAAGAATGCTCTAAGCAAGCAAGGAGGCAGATTCTCTCTAACAGTTGCCTGACATAGGCTACTTGAGGTTCTTTCACAATACATATACAAAGCCATTGGATTGGCTCACACAGGTGCTTCTAAGCAAGTCAAAGTTATCGCAACAACTAATACTGAATTCAATTCAAATATCAGCCTAAAGAGCTAACTGTGACATTGGCCAGCTGGCTGTGTGCAGGTGAGCTGGCACAGTCTATATTGGGATGTATGCTGTGACAACACAGCAATGCTGCTGGAGTCCACTTGGGCAAGTCTATAGGTGCAATCAATGCACATCTCAGCTAAGTGCTGAGCCAGCTTTATGTTACACATATGGGTGAGGGGTGCTGACTCAGCCCCCTCAAGTGCCAGGAAGGGGCAGGTAGGACTCTCAAGGCAGGAGGACTCCCCAACAGAATACAGATGTGATCAGGGAAAATGTTTGTTTCTCTTTCCCCAAAGGAAATACCTGCCTAGCCTATATTGTAGCTGTTGGTTGGATCCCAACACCTGTGCAGACCTGCCTGTCACATAAAAGCATTCTTTTGCTTGCATACTAGCTCCCAAATGACAAATTATGCTCATTTTTTTCCCAGACTGGGTGTGAACGAGTTGCAGTGCTTTGACTTTCCACCAACGCGGCCCTCTGCTGAGAATGCTGTGAAAAACAGCCATCACACTGAATTCAGCCCCATCTGCATCTTATGTGGTGTCTTTACAAAAACAATCGTTCTCTGTAAATTTACTGAGAAGTGATGCAGAATAGACCTAGGTCTAAATCTGGAGCAGAGTAACTGAACTCTCACAGAGGAAATAAATTTCAGAGGAAGATCCAAAATATTTCAGGAAGAGGATAAACAGCTTGGTTTCTTCCTGTTTAATCCTAATGCCAAATTGTAATCACTAATCTGCTCCTTGGCAAAATCTAGAATATATATAGTTTACCATTCAGTTCTTAAGCTTTCAGTTTATATTTAAACAAAAAGCAAATGAGCACATACTCAAAAATCTGGTTTGATATCTTGAGATGAAATTGTGGCTCCATTTAATTCAGTGGAAAATTTGTCATTGACTTATGTACTCAATAATGTCAGCAGGCACTTTTTCACATAAAAGACTAAACTTTCAGAATAAGCATGAAGCACTGGCTTTGAAATGAAATTCAAGATTTCTTATTACTTTTGTTCCTCTCGATCCAAAAGAAAAGAGAAATCAATATGGGTTAATACAATGTTTATATTTCTGTCATCCTGTTTTAAATCTAAAGTGAAAGGGGTTGTTTTAACATTGCAAATGCTTCTTTCCTCCATAGAACTATAGATCAAGGTTTGACATTAAAAAAGCATAACTCTATAGGGAAGCTGAAAAATATTTAAAGTATTTTTTCATCATCTTTGAACACATGGAGTTCATTGCATAGATTTATTACTATTAACTCACGATGCATGCACTCACACATTTTTTTATTTTTGTGTCCTGTTCTTTCTTATTGTATCTGTGTCGGCCACCTCCGTTTTCTCCACATCAAACCCCTACTTAGCCAACACTTGCATAGGTCCAAAAGGTAGGGCAATGATGAGGGCAACAGGAAACACTGTTTGCCAGGTGTAACTGGCTTTCACAGTTAATGATATCTTTTTGTGCTGGAAAACATCATTTGTTGAGAAGGAATGTTTCTCAGGAGTGGTCAGAGTAATGAGACCTTGGAAAAGAGGCAAGCATGGCTTTCTTTTGCCTGCACAAAACACTCCCTGAATAAACCTTCAAGAATCCCCACCTGATTTAGGAAGAATGAAGACTGAATTGAGATTAATCCTGAAGAGCTCACTGGAAAACAAGTGAACGTGACAACAGTTCCTCTTCTCCTTCCTTTTTACTTTAGCTCTTTCTCTATTTCTCTAAGGGTTTTTTGTTTCTTTGTTTTGTTAGAGGTTTTTTGTTTGTTGGTTTGGGGATTTTTTGTGCAAATGCAAGAGAATTTATGCATTGCTTAAATAATACTAGGGAATATGACAGAAATTAGGCAGTATGACCAGAGAGGATTTTTGATCACATAAAGCAGGAGTATGATAAAAAAAAAAAATAGTGATACAAATTTACATTTAAATATATTAATCCTAAAATAAACATACACCAAAATTTGAATTAAATTATGGAATAAGTAATATATAAATAAAATAGAAGACTAGGTTTGTGCTTTTAGTGACAGCTATGGCATTATTTTTTTATTTTAATTTTCTATTTTAAAATTTCTCTTACATTTTAACACATTAATTCATTTCATTTTAACATATATTAATGTATCCCCTGGAGCCACTGGGATTCTATTACTGGTAATTAACACTAATATATATAGCAAATAATACCTGCATGCACCTAAGCTTCCTTTTGTAATGTCTAATTTCACCCAGCTTGTCTGCTGGTATAGAGCAAGTGCACAGGTCTACTGTTTCAGTAAAACAAGGCTGATTTATACCAGCTGGGGATTTAGCCTTTCTTGTTTCCATGAATCCAAACAGTATCTCACAGAGCTGTACAGATCTCTTATACAAGTATGTAACAGAAAATGTAGAAAGCTGTAAGATGGCTGAACATTCCCTCAGAGTGCTGAGACTTCCTTCCTGTTCATTTCACTTGTAAGACAGAAATAACTCTCTGATGACTTGACCTCTTGAAAAAAAAACAAAAAAACTGCTGTACTGATATCTGCTAATCAGGTCAAATTGCAGAAGGAAATTTATTTTATTTACAATCCTTTGAAAACTGAAAATGATTAATAATTCCTTGCCCAAAGGCCTGAGGATAAATTCTGAAACAAACACTCCCTATTTTAGCCCAGAAAATCACCTTTACCCGTTTGATTTACACATCACTGTCTAGTGAAGAACTAGTATGTGTTTCCCTACATCTATGAATTATGCCGCCATTTGTTAGGACATAAATCATTGGTCTTTATAGTGTTTCAGATAATGGTATGTCATGGCTCCAGGTCACCTGTATGACCACAAAAATGAGTATGTAAAAACTGTCAGTATTTAACAAACTTACATAAAATCAATATCTTGCTAATAAAGATTAGGCATTGCATGGACATGCAGGTGTACAAAGTCCTGATGAGCCAATGTCAATACTTCAGGCATGCTGCCAATTATTATTCAAACACCATCCCTGAAAAGGATTTTCTTCTTTTAAGAGAACAATAGAGTTTCCAAAAATGAAATAAAGTGCACAGTGCTGTCATGGTTGGGCAGGAGGGAGGAAATATTAAATTCTCCTTTCGTCCATTAAAAAAAAGAAACATTTATCATGCGAGGGTACTTTACAAGATGGAGTAAATCATACAATCTTCAAACATTGACTTTTGCAGAGGCCTCAGATATGACAGGTGGATATTTTTGCCCCTTGAAGTGTGATTTATAAGAAATGCTGTTTGGCAGGCTGTTATAACATGTCACGGTGCTATTAAACGCAAGTCAGGAGTTCTTTATAATTCATTAGCATTCTTTCTTGATTGGAAACTACACAGCCACCTGCCCCTGCTGTTATTCAAAAGCAGAAGACAAGATAGTCATTCAGAAAGTAGTGGACTGACAAGCATTCAGCAGGGACAAATACCAGCATATCAAAAGACAAGTACAGAAAAAGAGCTGTGAAACTACATGATTTACTGGTCAAACTACTGATGTGAACTGCTGGAACTTATGCAAACCTTGTTTCTGCATCAGATAACCAGGGAGTCATATCAGTATCAGGCAAATTCCTTGTTTCTGAGACACTGAGTTTTACAGCAATCATGCACAAAGTTGTTGCCACACCAGTTGTTACAGCATTCACACGAATGACATAAATAGAAGAACTACCAGAGAAAGATCTTCAGCATTAAAAGGAAATCACTACCTAGTGTAACATAATTTTCATGTTCTACAATTCTCATCAATGAATGCAGTATCAGCTTCCAAGGATTCACCTGCATTTTTCATCCTTAATTCAATCAAAAAAATATAAGCAGTCTGACTTTACTAATAATGCATCCCACTTGTGCCAAACATTCATTTCTAACACCAATAAATGATGAACCAAAAGTGTCCTTTTATATAAACATCTCCATAAAGTTGATGAATATAAACACATTCTTTTTCCTGTCTTAGTTCATACTGTAGACAGGCTGGATGGAAGCACTTTCCCTTTTCATTCCTTTTCTTCAAAAATTATACATCTAAATGTAAAATGAAGATTCTCTACATTGCTGATGTCTATTTAGGAGTGACATTTTTCCTAGACAACAAACTGCCAAAGACTATCATTGTGGTCATCGACATTTCACATGCCCAGGTCCAAAGACAGGCTGTGATAGTCTGATTAGACCATTTGCTATGCCGTGTTCTTTAGACACACAGAAAACATGTTTCCCCAAAAGTGTAGCTGCTTAAGCTGCAATGCACTTTTCTTCAAGTAATGTAACACTTTAAAGAAATACAGAGCCACCATACATTTTGAGTTCGCTCAGTTGCCCATAAGAGAGACCTGTTTTCACTGAGCTACTTACATGCTTACTATGTGAAGCTTTTAAAAGGTGGATTTGTTGATAGAAATCCAGCCATAACAGTGAGCAAAGTGAAGTACTGCAAAGCTGAATGTAAATTATGCCACATGCGTGGCAGACCAGTTTTCTAAGTGGAATTTGTACAAGCACTTGAAAAAAGTGTGAAAAAGGATCGTGCTCTGGAGTTCTTCAATTTTGAAAATCAGTAACTAAGTTCTCAAAGTCCATACATGTCTTCTTATGCCTTAAAATGATTTTATACCAAGTTCACAGCAGTAGTTCTTTTTTTCCTGAAAGAGCACAGAAGAAATACAATTTCTAGCTGAAACTTGAACTATGAATCACATCTATAATATCTATAGAGACTTCATGTGAAAATAATTTCCCCATTGCTTGCATAACACTCTTATACTATACTTGTATGCATTTAACATATGAATACATACCTTTAACACATTAACTTATTAGTCACAATTTCAAAGTTTACAGTTGTTGTTTTTTGATCTTTTCGTAGAGGGCTGGTAAAAAAGAGACTACCCTGAGGACATGAGGAAAGCAAAAAGGAAACACTGGTGAACAGGACCTCCTGTTATTACAGAGGAGAGCTGATAAGCTGTATTGCTAAGATTGCAATTTTCCAGCCTGTGAAAGCCCAGCATTATCACTATGTACACTCCTTCACCTTGGACCTATATACCATGTACAAATCTTTCAGTTTTCAAGGAACTATTTAATACCCTTCATCTGGAGGTTTAGACTGGACAGTAGGAGGCATTTTTTAACTGAGAGGGTGGTCAGGGAAGCTGAAACAGGCTTCCTAGAGAGGTGGTTGATGCCCCAAGCCTGCCAAGGTTTAAGAGGCATTTGGACAATGCACTTAACTGCAAGCTTTGTCTTGGTTGGTCCTTGGTCAGCCAGGTGGACTAGCTATTCACTGCATTCCAACTGAAATAATCTATTATTCTAATTCTATCACACCTCTCCTCTAACAAGTAGTAAGAAAGCAGGGGATCCAACTTAGATTCTATCTCTTTTTGAAATTAACTTGTGCTAAAATTTTAGGGAGTCACAGCTGAGAAAATTCTGCCAATATCATACCAAAATCTTCAAGCTTCACAGTATGAAGCTGGATACAGTGGAAGTCCTCTTAAGGAAAATATTTACAAATAAAAACCATTTGAATGAAAGTTTCAGTGTTCCCTCTTTCATCAGCAGTTATGTAAATCACTTCTTGCTCTACCACAAATATTGATTTATATTAATCACGAAACCTTCATGACTTGCAGGCATGAGAGAAAATCAATACAGTAATGTTCTTGTTGGTTTTCTCCTAGCCTGCAGATTTGTGTGACAGAAGAGGGCACACAATGAAGACCTATGGTTAGTCTCTAGGTAAACAGATGAGAAATATGAGAGCAAAAGTGCTGTCAGTGAATGGAAAATAAATCCTTTAACAGCCCTAACACAAATATGCTTTGAATGGTGATTTTATTCTTTCATCTCAAAGCCTATATTTAGCATTCAGTATGAGAGAACAGCTCTAGGAACCGCATTTCCACTAGACTTTTGGTACATCTCAGGCTTATTATTCAGATCTGTTACTGACAGATCTCCTTTCATACTCTTCATACATAAAAATTGCCACAGTGAAGCTTACTTATTCAATACTAACTGCATTTCATTCACACATATTTCTCTGTGAAACAAACACTGCTGTGTGACTTCATGACCGGTGTAACAATGTGCTCTTTAAAATAACACCTCGATGATCTCAAGCACACCTGTGTCAGGAAAGTCAGCATAGGGATGAATTAGTACTTATATGTCACTGGAACTGATATAACCAGATCTGTAGCATGAAAACCAAAGCACAGATGCCAGCTGAATAACATAGCTAACAGAAAGAAACTAAAAGAGAGTAAAATACATCTATCTGTGCTGAGTGAGGTACTGGCTCCTTAGACTGCTCTGTCCCCTGAAATGCACAAGGCCAGTGGAGTCAACAGACATGTTCCTGTTTATGTTTGCAATGAATTTTCACATAGAACTTTTTCTATTGAATTGCAATTCACTGCTCTCAAGCTTAACCTAGTTCTGCTTTAAAAAACAGTGCTATTATTCCATGTAATTCTGTAATGGAATGTGAAATAAAGATTATAAAATGTCACTGAATTCACTCTCAATGAATGTCTCAAAGTTCCTTCTGCATATAAGAAATTTTGGGGAAAGTTCTTTTTGTACTGCACCAGGGAGGCAAAACTAGATGCCACAATCCTACTTTCAGTTTTACATACTAGGAAATGAACTACAGAACTATGAACTGCAGAATCTAATTCTTACTAGCAGAAGACAACATGAAAAAAGTATAAGTATACATGAATAGCACTTCAAAAGATTATAATATGGCTGAAGTTTTTTCAAAGCTAACTTCCAATATTAATGAATGCACATGAATTCCAGCGTAACAGTTTCTATTTAATTTACAAGACTGTCAGTTTATCTTCAAACACAACAATTCACAAGAGGAACCAAAATTATGATCACAAAATGAATTCTTATTTAAATCTTTAAATCTAATTTGTAGAACCTACTCCACGAATGAACTCTTCACAGTTGTGCATTCCTCTCCGGAAAAAATGTTGAGATTTGCAAGGAAATGAAGAGATACTATATTCTAGTTCTCTCTAGAAACCCAGGAAATAACCGTTATATCGTATTAGTCTTAATGGAGCTGGAGGGACTGTCCAGAGCATATGAATAAAATATAAATATAAAAGATAATAAAAGCTTGGAGGTGTTACTCTTGACAGGTTGGTTGATGTTCTTTCTACTCAGGTCTGGTTTTCTCCAGTGAAGTTATTGACTAGTAGCAGGAGAATAACAGTCAACAAGAAACTGATAGTCAAAGTGTAATGGATTACTCTGTGACCTTTGTGATTTCACTTTAAGTCATAATTTTCCACTAATTTCCGCTACTTAAAGATTGTTTTGTAATTTAAACAATTGGTAAAAGTTCTAAAGTAGCAATGCTAATATAGGCTTTAGAGGGGGGAACAGAGCAACAGGAAGGAGGATTTTAAAAAAAAAGTTGGAAATTTAAAAAATAATTTTACTCTGCAAGTTAAAAGAACTTCAGTATGCATTTTATGGAATTCAGTAAGTTGCAAAATTTATCTGCAACTATTATTTCTCTTTTTTTGCATTCAGAACCCCTATATCATGTGAAAAATCCCTGGAAAATATTTTACTGTCTAAAAACAAGACCAGTGTAACAGCATGCAGCCTCAGGAAAAATTGTGACGTTTTTATAAACCAAAACGCTTTACAGAATGAAATGTTCTGAATTTGTTGAGGGGTTTTTTTGTTTTGAAAATTTCAGTGTCTTTTTCCTGGCATTTTCAATACAGACAAAAGTACTTTGAAACTAAAGCCTCAAAACATTTAATGCAAGCACTATATATTTCCCTGAGTCCCTATGTAATGTTACTTTTAGAGAAAGTCAACTTCAGTACAAAACTTACAATCCTCAAGCACTGGAGAACCGTGGGAGCTGTAGCCCCAGTGGCTGTCGCTTCACTTTCTCCATCACCTACAAAGTCTGTGGTCAGACTCCCAGCCTTTTGCCAAATTAAGGGATATCTCTGTGCACAGAGTACAGGAGGAGTGAAGGATGAGGGAAGAGCATGGCTCCCACCAGGGCAGCATACACCTGCCACACAAATCTCAACACCACCTGAAATGAGACTTTGCAAGTCAGCAAACCGTTTTCATTTCATTTGATTCAAACCAAAGACAGAAGGTTTCCTTAGATCTCCATGGCAGAATATTTGCATCTGAAAGCACTGAGAGGGAGCTGAGGTTTTTGTGCTTATGACCAGAAGAGACATGAAACCAGGCTTTGCAGCATACTGCAACTCACAGAATTCATCAGTCATGTGTTTCCTACCCTGCAGGGCCAATCCTGCAAGAGCTTTAGCTCTGCACAGCAGCAATACTTCTTCACAGCTAAATTCTAAGCCTAAGTAATTATATCCAGTTCTTCCGAAGTTAACAAAGTGGCAGAAATTTACAGCAAGGGTTAGCACGACAATCTTAGCCACCTTCAACTTTGGTATTAAGTACAGAATATCTCCATTTATCTCATTTGTTCCTGTCATAAACACCTTTAGAAGAATCCTACCTATTGCATAAAAATTTATTTTCTCAAATTACTACATCATGCATCACGGTAATTTCAACACTTATTTCCTTTCAACAATTCAGATAATTATGTTTAAGAACTTAGAACAAGCTTACATAAAGTCACTTTATTTATTATGTGACAGTTGCTGTATTACTCATGAGTAACTAGAGCCTGTCATATTGCAAAATTTCATGAATAATATGTCATACATTATGCATGCATGTATAGTTCAGCATCGTCAAATATAACCAAACAATTAATAAAACAAATGAAGAATGCATAATTGAAGTGCTAAATCTGAGAACTCAGAATTGAAATTACTAGCAAAGGATTACTCATCTGCCAGGAAAATATCCATTGTAAAGCAATCTGAGTGCACTCAACCAATCTATAGTTCTTAAAAAAAAATTAAGTATTTCTATTAGAAACTGATTATAGTTTTTAACAGTAATAAATCCCCATGAAATTAGTTATTGTTTACCATAGTTGTAGCATTAACCTTTTGAAGCAAATTTAGCAAATTGCTAGCTAATGTTAATGACCAATTTTGTAAGGGATTAGTCGTTAATTATATCATATACAGTAGTAGTCATAAGATACGATCATTTTGATGCCAACTGCATCTTACCAGGAACAGTCTGAATTGGAATGAACTGCATTAATCCAGAATCAGTAGCTCGTATAATTAGGGGACTACTTAGATATGTTATTTTTGTATGACCAAGGGAAAAAAAACCAAAACCACCTTTGGTTTACATTAGCATTATTATGCCCTTCTAAAAGAACTGCTAAAGCACGGACAACTTCTTCCAAGAACCTATCTGTTGTCAGACTTACACAGTGTGCTTGCTCAATTGTCTGCTTCATGTGGCCTAACCACCAGGATATAAAGAAGCATGGGACAGCCCTATTTTCAAGATAGATATTTAATATTTAGGAGACCCTGAGTTACTGAGCTTTTGCAAAGGGCCACTAGCTCCTTTTTTTACAAAACCACTACCAGCAAAGCAAATAACCTCTTAAAAACCTGTCTATTCTACATATGTCACAAGCCACTGCAGCTATAATGTTAAATGCAAATTTCAAAATCTGATAAATGTATGCAAGACTGTTTCATTAAATTAGTGTTGGCTTTATCTATGGTTGAAATGGAATAAAATAAAAAATTATTAAAACAATTCCAGTCTCTCTTATTTCAATGGAGCTTCTGGACTTGCTTTGGACCACAGCTCAGGCAGAACTCCTGGCAGAGGAAATGCCTTTTAGGATTTCCGGTAGCGAGACTCTAGCAAAGACTTCTTCTTACAAAAAGAAGGGATTCTCTAGCATATTCAAGAATTAAGGAGCTCCTGCCACAACAGAAGTGCAAGAGAAAAGGGAGAAGGTTGTAGGCTGCTGCTGCACCAACTCCAGCAACCAAGGATGTCTTCTCAAATTTAAATAAATTAAGCAGTCTCCAGCATCTTCTGTGTATTCTAACCCATTCAATTAGGTCAGGAAGATGAGCACAGGATGTCCATTTTTATGCTTGCAGCAGCAGAGTCTCCAGACATGGGGTAGATATCAGCTCTTCCAAGCAGAAAATGGGGCTGTTTAGCAAAATGCAGTGATGTCCTACAGCAAGTGCAACTCACTGAGGCCAATTCTGCCCACGGTTTGGTGACACTGGCCAGTAGCTGCCAAATCACTGCCAGCACAGTGGCTTCCATCTCTTCTCCCTTAGCATGGCTGAAGAGCTGGTTTTAGAATAGGGTAGGAGCTCACTCTCTGCAGATAACCAGGTGCTCCCTAAAGCACAAGATCTAATATGGAGGCACAAGAGGTATTTACTCCAAACTTGATTTCAGGCTCATTTAAGATTGATCTGCAGTACAAATTGCAGAGGACTTGTCATATATAAATTTTCTAAAATAAAGTAAATGGCACAGAAAATCTCATGTAATCCTCTGGTTAATCAAAACTGCTAAAGGGCTTAAATACTTAAAGTATTACAACTGCAACTTGAAAATCATCTTTGTTCATGTTTCTTACTTATTCTTGTGCATGGCTAAGATGAGTAAAATCACAAACCAGAGGGATAACTACTCCCAAACACGCAGGCATTTGGATCCAGATCTGAACTTTGTGGTTGGCCTTGCCTCCCTACTGGCTGAAGCCCAAACCTCCATTACCAAGCACCCCAAACTGTGACACTGATGAGAACACGTGTGGGAAACTTTGCTCTTACGCACACATAACTCCACAGTTGTCATCGCTTCCCTCTCCACAGCCTTGGCTGCAAATTTGAATGAAGCCCAGTGGTGCCACAGTCCTTTCCTCCCCCTCTTTATAATCATCTTTTTGTCCCCACTTTGAAATATATTTTCATACAATGCCAACTGAAAGCCCTCAAAGCTGGAATGCTTGCTGTCACTTAGACTATGCAAGGGAGGAAAACTTTTATTGGAAACATTCCTTCCCTTCCTTTTAATTTTTTCTGCTCCCACGCTGTTGTTGGCAGCTTTAGATCCATATCAGAAGAAAAGCATGTAAAATACACGCAGTTAGGCAGAGGTCCTGTAAGGCACTTCATGTGCACAAATATCTGCAGCTGTGCACTGCTTCTGATCTGCAGGAGACTACATACGAGCACTGAGATCAGCACACATCAAATCCCTGTTATTAAACGCATGTGTCTTTCAAGCAATGAGTCTTAATTCCTGCTAAGAGAGTCCAATAATAATAAGAAAAATAAATTATATTCACCCCCAGCAGAAGGGAAATTACAATCTCATTCTCTCTGTTCAGGTCATACCAGCCCAGACGTAAAAGTCTAATAAGGCTTCTAGTGACATGTCTTTAAAAATCTGAAGTACATTTAGCATTCAAATATTTACAATTTTTTTCTTCCCTATAGCCAAATATCTTTTATGGCTTCGCACTCTTGGTAGGCAGCAAGAACCACCAGCTAAAAGCCAAAACTGGGTATTCAGATTCCTACATGATGTACATTTTAACAATAAAGATGAGAAGCTGGAAACAAATTAACAGGAAAGGTATTAATCTCCAAGCACATTTATATTGAGTTTAACTGTCTTACTGAAAGCAATCCTTATAAACTAAGGAGCACAGAGCATAACAAAGCAGAAGCTAAGTGATAATTAAGGAGTTGCTATATGCCACTGAGAGTAGCTGGCGCAAAAGTCCACTTCGGCTTCCTTCCCTGAAATCATATGCTGCAAATGGAGCAAAAACAAGAAGAAGATTTATTGAAAAGCCAATGAATAGCAATACTTTCTTGCAATTATTATTTTTCTTTCTTATACATGAATTGAGATATAACTACCTGCTGACCTTTGAAATACATGCCTAAAAAGACAGCATTTTTACCATGAGTTTAGGAAATGTAATGTAAGACAAAAGACTTAGGAAGGCTTACAATAATAATTCACAGGAAACACTGCATTTCTGTCACGTAATTTTACAACCAACATAAATTCAAATGGGTACTTATTACAGCTGGCTTCTAGAGAGCTACCCATCAGTACAAATTCCCACAGAATGAAGCAGCCATACACCTCAAAAAGGTATTGACATTAGTAGAACCATATCTTGCAGCCTTGCTCATGAAGAAAGTCCTACCAACACCTTCAGAAATGTTACTGGTACAAATAATTTAAGACACAAAAGAAAAGCTGGCAATATGCTGAGCAAAGGCCTTTCTTTTTCTAGACTCTGCTTACCCAGGTTTCTGATAAAATCAAATCTTTATACAGGTTTGTGTTTCTGCCCAGATTTTATTTTCAGATTTGCATTATATGTGCAAATCTACATTTTGTCAGTTATCCACAGTTGTGCATGAGGTGTTTCAGGACATCTCTCCAGCCTAAACAAGCCTAGGGGTTCCTAGAAAAGCCAGCTGTACTGATGAACACAGTAACTCACAAAAGACTCACAGCTATCATCTACAAGGAATATTTAATGATATGCATGGAATAGGTTGGTGATTCCTACCCTTTGTGCTTCTAGTGAATATATAGATCCAACAGGACACAAATCTAGGCTCAAGTTTATATATTTCTAATTTTACTTACAGAAGGACTGTAAGTAATGACTGTAAGTAAAAATCTTCACTATGACATTTAGCAGGGAAATACAAAAATTCCTGCTTTTTAATTAGGGTAATTTAAAAAATAGTAATTATTAATTTTGAAATACTTAATTCCACATACATATGTCACAGAATTAGCCTAGGCAGCAGTTAGTTTGAAAAGGCTGCAGATATTTTGCTGTTATTTTTGCTTTATTTCCCAGCATAGTATAACCTTAAATTGCAGATATGGGTATCTGACATTACAGTATGCCAAGCAAAACACTTCACACTTCCATTTATTTTTTCTACTCAGAAGATGGCCACCAAGCTTCTGCACTGAGATGTATAAGAGCTGCTCTAATAACCTTTATCTTTGGAGTCAGGTAGCTTGGTACCTTTTAGTTACTTTCCTTCAATATGAATCCACCACTGAGATTTCTATTTTCTTGTCCTTGCTGTGAAATGATGAGTCTTGGTTGTGTTTGTTTCAAAAAATATTGCAATTCTCCTATGAAACTGATGAAAATTTCAGTCGATAATATATCAAAAGGTGCTCCTCACAAGGCAGTCCCTAACCAATTCACAGGTAATATAAGTGTCTTTCTTAAAGCTGATGCCAGGAATATATTGTCACTTGAAGGGAGGCAGAGACAAGCTTCAAACTCACATTGAACATCCCCTCTCCAAAACACTGGCATTTCAATTCCTACATCCCTCTGGTACACAACTGAGAGGCCTGGGCAATTCATCTCTGCTTTCCTGCATTCCCAATTTGCTATTAGCAGCTGTTCTTACACTGAAAACCAACTCTTGTTTTATGTCATGTAAAATACATCTTAAAAAACCAGACCAGTAATGGGAATGTGGTAATATGAAAACACTAAATTCCAGACTGTTGTTGACTTTGGTATTTCAAGTTTGATGAGCAAGCTGGAATTCCCAAGTTGAGGAAGCATTAGCATGGTGGCAGCTCAACTACACATCCGTCCCTGTGAACAGGATAGTCCTGGTATCAGTTAAGGGGTAGTAATAGACTGCATTCTTCATCCCTCTAACACCTAAAGCCATATTGTGAAGGTAACACACATGCACCTTGTGACAAACCTGCAAACCTCAAAGTTCTCTTGGTGGCAAGAGCCCTGTTCATATCAAAGGAGTATTTACGTTCCTTAAATGCAGAAATCAGATGATGACTCATCAACTATTGGCAAAGGTTTCTGTAGGCAATGAGAGAGTGGTGAGTGGAACAGAAATTTAGTGGCTGTCTTGAAAATGCCACAATGAACAATGTGGAACTAATTTTATTTGGCATGTATGCCCAAAATTTCTTATTTGGTGTTAGCAGCTGTCTGTCAAGGAATAAAATTATATCATAATATTTAGAACCCCTTGAACTGCTCCTATGCCTTTTCATAAAGGATGCATACTCAGCTTTTACCTCCATTTTAGTAATCAGTGAAGCTACAGTAATATTTAGCACTTCTTTACCTTACAGCAGCAAAAATAACTTCACTGAGGAATTATGAATTCAACTTTAGTGGACAAATTAAGGATTTGGTTTCACTTCAACCTTTTGGAACCTCTTAATCTTACTGAACATTTACAGTTCCATCTCATCTTTCCTAAGAGTTTTTTAATCAATGGAGTCAGTAAACTGAAGGAATTCTGTGTTTGAAGGTCTGGAGATTTTGCCTACACAGTAAAGATCAGATTGTGATCACATATATCTTTTACTATGAATTTTCCAATCTTTAGGCAAGGACTGGGAAAAAAGGATATAGACGTTATATAAGAGAAGAAGCAAAAAGTATAAAGCAAAGGATTAATTCTTCTTAATTCTAATTATTTTCTGATGCACCTTATATACAAAATTCATCATAATACGCCCTTTTTCCTTGATTTTGCTGAAAAATACATTAAAATAATTGTGCCTGCCTTGTCTGAGAGAGCTGGTGCATATTTAAAAAAAATCTATGGGTCACTGAAAATTGAGTTTTATAATAGAAGACATTAGTTGTACATTCATACAATGTGTATTAAAATAAGAGGAAGCAAAACTTGCTACAAGCAAATTTCATCATTTCATACTGTGATGCATCTGTATAAAACAGTGACTGGAACAACTCTGCAGGCATTACCAGAGTTGTATGTGCACAAACAGAAACTGCCTCACCATTATCAGACAGGCAAGTGAATGTGTTATTTTCTCCCTTTTCTCCTATCCCTAGCTAATGTCTCATCATAACAACCTCGTCAGCTATCACTGATAATCTGCCCTACCTCTTGTCTTCATCTCAAACACAAGCACAGAAATGGCTATAAGTAATAACCGGCCTGGCTGTGAGCTGAAGGCAGGCAGGGAAGAGGGAAAAGCTGTACATGCAAATGGCTGACCTTCCAAACAGCCATTTGCAAAACCTATGTGCACAAAACAATATCAAGTAACCTTTCCTGTGCTGTCACTCTCAGATTCACACTGAGGCTAATCAATATAGCCCTGCAGCACCAGAGAGGCATTTTCACATGCTCGTGAAGGTTCCTGGTTGAATGTCATTCAGCCTAATACCACTAGCTTCAAAATAGCCCAGCAAACCTCATAGAGGTGGCAAGAAAGCAAAAGCCAAGCCAAGCCAGACAGCCCAAACTGCTTCCCCGAGCAGATGACCCCACTGAGATCTCCTCCTGCAAAAACTCTCGAAGACAGAAGCACTTTCAGGGCCAACCAGCTAGACTGTAGGAAATGAAGCTGACGGGGTCAGTGAATTTGCTACTTCTATGAAAGAAGTCAGCTTTCCCTCCACCCAGCCTGTCTGTAGCTTTGTGGGGAAGAGGTTTTGTTTTATAAGTAAGGTTTTGTACATCGTAGGGCTCACTCTAAGTTCCCTGGTGCTGCGGGATTCTTTTCCTAATACATATCTGAAAATTAGGCTGCAGGGTCCTGCAGTCCCTCACATTGCAGAAAACATTCAGCAATATTATCCAGAGGCCTGGATACCCAGCACAGCTCGAGCCAGAGCCCTAATCCGTTCACCCACAATGGGCTAATGACTGCAGCTCAGAGCATGAGGCACACACAATAAAGAAGGAGTCTGAAGACAACTTTTTTCCTCCACATCACGCATTTGTTCTCCCTAGTGTTGCCCAAGCCTTGCAGCTCCCCAGCTCACAGCAGGAACTTCAATCCAGTGTGTTTGACAGGCACACTCCAGCGGCTAAGGCAGCCCCTCTAATACACTGGCATTAGAGTCTTATTTATAAACTCCTTCCAGCATTTCTAAAATTGAAAAATTAGCTGATTTGCCATTCATCTGATATACTCCTTCCATACAAAAGTCCGTGTGCAAACATAAATTTTAAATGTTCCTTTCTCCATTCCTTATTTCCTCCATACTTAGTGCTTATACTTTGTGAGGCACAGAATGATCTGTTGTTCATTTAAGAGCTTAAAATCCATACCAGTTTCTCATAACTAAAGCCAACACACTGCTTTACTCAAGCGAGATCTAGTGCACAAAACACAATTACCCATCAATTGACTACACATCAATGGGACAGCACATGATTTAACAACAGAGGGGAATCCTAATGATCCCCTGTGAGAATTAGGGGAGTGCAAGCTCTCATTTTCTGCTCCATGATGTGTAGATGAAAAGTACACTGGAAAGAATACAAAATGAACAGCAGTATTTCTGTGCACATCCTAACTTCATTTCCATGGGAATGTGGAAATCTAACAAGACCATGATTACCATATGGAAGATGAAAAAAAACACCGACCGTAATATCTTACTTAAGAGCACAATGACTTGTTCAATCTTTAGCCCTGATGTTTTCAAAGCAGCTGTTAGAGACACACACTCAACCTCCAAGAATTTGGGGGTTCATCAATATCCACAGGTAGGTGGCAGATACACTGTGCCACAGCTCTATGGACACTTCACCTGATTCTGAGTGGAGAATTACTCCTCTAGCAGGGCAGTCAAAATAATACAGCTCTGCCAGGGCCAGAAACAGTGCAACAGCACACTGCAAGGATGCTGACCAGTTTTCACTTGTGTTTATCCTATTCCCGATCACATGGGTAAGGGAGAATTCAAACCATGCATATGGGTTTCTTCAATCTTCTGAAGAAGAAAATGATTTTAAAATGAACTATAAACCATGATTGCACACTCTATGCATTTCAGCCCAGGACATATCAACATCCCAAGAGAGATCTGAATGTTACCAAAGGTGATCAAAATAAGAGAAGTACATTGATAAAAAGAGTTATGCTATGTTAGTGCAGCAATAATGGTGCTAAGTGATGGCAAAGCATGGCTAACCTTACTGCAAAATTCCATTTTTGCCTGTTCAGAAAAATAAATGCGATTTCTGTCACCTGATTTTTGTCCTTGCTTGATTTGTTTGATATATTTTAAAGGGATTCTGTGGCTTTTTCTTTTGTGGTTCTTTCACAATCAGTATTTTGCAAGGTTTGACACAAAAAAAACTCTTCAACAAAGCTGATCAAACTTCTTTGCAGTTTTAGGAAATTTAGTGATGTATACACCACAATGCAAATCCACCAATTATACAGGGAAATTAGGGCAGCAATGGCTAGCACATGCAATTTTAACAAATACCTCCTATCTGGTGTGTACTATCTTTCAGTAACTGTATTTTTGACTTGGGTCAAAATTTTTGGTTTGGGTCTCTTGTGTCACACAGTAAAAAAACAATGCTTCCTTTGTTCCCTGGGCAGCCAATTTTGTGGAGCACATGCCATCATCATCAATGAGATTTTCCATACTAGATTAACCTCTTAGTTCACCTTGTCCAGTACCAAGTGACTAATGTTATCCATATGGTATTTTCAAATATCACTTATTTTGCCAGTCTCAGTATAAACCTAGCTTGATTTCCTTCCTTGGCAATAGATATGCATTGAACGGGGCTCTCAGTGAGCAAGAGCTCTCTAAAATGTAGCTCAGTTTTCTCTTGTTAACTTGATCCTCTCCCAAAGCTTTCCTATCTCACTGCTAAATTGCTATGCAATTAGTAAGCTCCTTTCTTCAGTTTTTTCATCAGTACAGTTCAGTAGAAATCAGTATGTCTTTCAGATTCTTTGAAGAAATTAAGTGGTTGATTTAGCCTGAAACTTATTTAATGTCGTGTTGGGTGATGATCAACACAGAAGGAGTGACAGTAAGGTACTTTTTACTAAGTCAGCAAAGGACTGGGAGAGAAAAGACAGGGACATTTCTCTCTTTCCAGCATGCACATACATCTACTATTTTTGCAACTATTTGAGACCCACAGGTCTGGCTCAAAGCTGTCTTTCCTTCCATTGCTCTGATTCTGTGGTGAAATACATCAGATAACCAAAAGGATCCGACAGCACATCTATTTTTCTATTATTTGTACTCACCAGAGCAGTACTTGAGCAGTTAATGATAATAAGCATTGTACCAAAACCAGAGTGCTTTGGCAAACATTACTTAGGACACCTCTTTTGCAAGCTGCACACATATAAAGTGAATATCTCACTTCTACTTTGAGGAAGTAATAAAGCCTTTGGGTCACAGACATTAAAATTACTCACATACTGGGAGAGTTACAAGATGAAATACAAAGGCTGCTATGCCATATTTTGGATGACCTTCTCAATCCTAACATGCCCATGACTATGTGATGTTGTTTGCTCCCTGTCTCAAGTCATTCCCTGTACATTCAATTAGCAAAAAATAATTGCTTCATCACAAACTGAATAAAAATGCCAAGACCCATTTAGAGACAACAGCAATCATTAAACAAAACCCATTTGCAGGAGAGTGGAAGGCATTTCAAATACGCATATGAGATTTAAAAATAGAAGAACACTTCAGAGTGTTCAAACTGCAGACAAAATCCTGTTTAATTTCAAAGGTGGAAGGGTTACTAATGCAGCAGCTACTTCAAAGACGACAAAATAAATTGCTTTTTAAAACACTGGCAGCTCTATCCAACATGATGGGAAATACATAAGATTTAACAACTATGAAATGTCATGTACACAGGTTGTTCAAAAGATGCCTTAATTTGCATGAGTGAGCATTACAAAAGGCATAACTTATCATCACAGTTAGGCTCGACTTTGGAAATTGCTGTTCAGGCACGAACCTCAAATAGTCAATCCACAAGGCCATCTCTCCATTTTATTCCATAATGCTGAAAAAATAAAGTGTTGTTTATATAGCTGGAAGGCTTTGCTCTATTATAAAACACAACAGGAGAGTAATTTATTTAATATCACTATTTAGCATGTGCATGATCATAGATAAATAGCAATCCACTGAAGAATTTAAGGCCTCCCTTGAAATATTTTTACAATCCGCTCAAAACCAATGAACTTTTGACTCAAGACTGGGTTTTGTTTTCAACAATTATTTTTCCTAAATCTATTAGCAAGCTCTTATTACCTTTGCACTAAATGCAATTATAAACCCAATACCATGCACACAGGAAGGGATATGCCTGGTTACTGGGATCCTCATTCTCAAGAGCTGTTCCTCCACATTGAATTTATCTGGCTCCATACAGCAACTCAATGAAGCTGCCAAATAAAATATTAACAGTCATGTTTGGTTTGTGTTTGAACAGTTTCCCTTGCATTTAGGAGCTCATATAAACACAACACTGCATGGATAACACTGGCTGGGTCCCTGGGTTTCTTAGGTGTGCTACGATCTGTCCTTTAGATCGTATTGTCTCCATGAGAAAATGGTCACCTGGAGAGACTCAAGCCCACCAATTTTTATGAAACTATAGTTTACTCTGTGGATCAGGTGATTCTTTAAGATGCCTTCAGAAGATGAGCATATGTTTTCATATAATGAAAACATTCAAGTTTATCAACAAAAATCTCAAGTCTGTGTTTCAAAAAAAAAAAACCAAAAAAAAAAGGGAGAGAAGAAACTGGAGGAAACAGGAGAACTGCACAGGTGTTTGCAAACAGTGGCTGGGTAAATAAATTCAGACACAGGATAGGTAGACACTATGTGACGAGGGAACAGTTCCCTGCCAAGTCTGAATTTTTATCAGGACATACACATCTCCATCTGATCCAGACAGCCAAAACAAGAATGCAAGCTCCACAACTGCTTTGTAATTGAGAGGAACTGCTCAGGACACTCAGTGATAGTGTAATGATTCTTAATCATTAGTATTTACTTTACAATGGTTATTAATCCAGTTATTTAATGTGTTTTACAGGGAATTGATGTATTCCTGAGAAAAAAAGACAATATTGAAAAATAAATGGAACTTTTTAAGCTTTTTTCTATCACTTTCGCACGTGTGTGTATATATACACACACATATATATCTTTTTATATATATATATATATGGTATAATACTTAAATCTGTGTCTCCAGCTTCTATCAAACAAAAGAAATGTCAAAGTAGTAATATCATATTTTTCCTATTAAAGCAAGAGGATAATATCACCTTTTAGGGGTGGGAATGCCTCACCATGTTCCCCACCCCCCTCTGCCCCCACTCCAGGTTCATTGAACAGTAAATATTTCAAAGGCTTCAAGCTTGTTCATTCATACTTTTTTTTTGTCCAGCTTTGTATAGCTCCTTTGAAGCAGCTGTCCACAAAGGATCAGATACTGAGTTTTCTAATCCTGTTTCAACTTCTCAGCAAGACTTCTGAGTTCTGTTAAAGATTAGGCAACATTTTTCTGTGCTGAAGCCTTCTAGGCATCTGAACAAGGAATGAGCCCCCAGATACACTAAACAAAGGTGACATTGCTATTGGCCATGAAACTCCTTAAAGGAGATAATTTCCATTAACAAGAAAATAAAAGAAAAAACAACATTATTTAAACCAGCCCTCATCATGGCGTCTGAATCAAAAAACATATGTACATAACAAATTTCTACAACAAAGTAAATAGGAAACAACTGGGATTTTAGCAATTGTGCTATATATGAAAAATGTTCAAAAAAGGGTGAAAGTACATTGTGGGATGGAAAGCCAAATGTTCCTGTGTATTCCTTCCTTAAAATGCTGTTATGTTTAGCAAAGGTTGTAAAGCCACTCACTCTCAGTTATAAAGTATGGGATGTGAATCCTACCACAACAGTCCTTCAGGCAAGCATTTTCTGTAAATATGTACTATTCTGGGAAATTGCAAGTACATATGGACATGTGTATATGTGTGTGTGTGCATATATTTGTGTGTATATGTATGTGTGTGTGGCTGGGCCCATCTGTAAGAGCAAGACCACAGTGTTAGGAACCTCCACATCTCACAAGTTCAGAGTTTCAAATTTCAGCTGGGTTGACAGTGCTTCTCAGCTAAGTTATTCTTTATCCATTTCTGTGAAATATTTGTTGACACACAGGATGGAGATTTTTTTTTAAATTAAGTAGAATGAATCTTGGGCAGATGTTTGGGTTATTAATATCATGCAAATATAGCAAATTTCTTCTCTAAACATATTCCCCCTTACTCCTCCTACAGTTAAGGGATTTTACAGGGGAACTGCCAACTCAGGGTGCTGAGTTCATACCCACACAAAGGCTCCTGCCCAGAAGGTGTCAGGATGGGACTGTACCAGTAAAGGTAAGTTCCAAGGTAAAAGACTCGCTGCCGACCTTTAACTGCTCCTTTGAGATGTGGTGCCATATGGAACTCACAGGCAGGGTGTGCTGGCACCACGGGAGTTTCTATCCTAGCAGTGAATGCAGAGGGCATGCTGCCAGCCACCTTCCCTTCATGCAACCAGAGAAGGGGGAGAGAGGGGTCTGTGCCTCAGCTAAAGAGTTCAAAGATGAGATCAAACCCTTCAACAGGGGAGCTGTAACAGAAGAAAAGGTTGTGAATGTACACACTAGTGGCACATTTCAAAGTTGGAAACACATGATTATCCTTGTGATATCCAAGTGAGTATCCCCTTCTCCTCTGCATGTGCAGTTGTTCTGTGGATAGCTTCAGCTAGGACCCCGTGACTTAAAGACAGGGAAGGCACAGTAATGTCCTAAGTCATGGCAGGAACAAAACTGAAGGACAGCTCCTGCCAAGTGCAGCATTGCTCCTAAAACATCAACAGTGACACAGAGCCCAACTCCAACTGGTGCTCCAGGCAGCTGCTCTAACAAATACTCAGACGTGGAGACATGGAGCAATGAAGAGAACTTGTGTTTGCCTGTCTGGCCTTCAGGGAAGTGGGGAATCCCAATCTGAGATTTGAGAATGCTCCTTTACCTTGTAAGAATTCCACTGTGGTGGTTTTCGTTGTTGGGATTTTTTTGTTTTGTTTTTTGTTTACTTGGGTTGTTTTGGATTTTTTTGAGGCGAACAGGAGCCTGTTTAACATTTCTGTTGTAGTCACACAAAGGTCAATAGGCCTCTAAAAGGTTGTGTTCGACCAAGACAGAAAACTGGAAACTGTCAGCAGTTCTTGTGCTGACAGGGTTCTCCTGAAGACCCATCTTGTCTGGTTTTGGAGCCCAGCTGATGAGAGCACAACTTCCTGTGTCTCAAGGAACCTGTGCCAGAGAGCAGCCCTGGAACCAAGGGTGTTTTTAATCAGTTTTGTCTTTTTGTTTTCAACCTGATTCTAGTACTGCTGAAGAAGGAAAATGTGCAGGCATTTGTACGCAAATGTATCGAGCACCTGAGGATATCTCACTTAATTTCTTTTTAACCCTTTTTTTAAGCGCCATGCAGGATATTGAATTGTGGTGGTTTTTTTCTTCCAGGCAACTGGGAAAAGAAAACTGGGTAGGCCCCTTGGATAGCAAAAATTCTTTGTCACAGCCCTTAATGCCAGGGGAGATCGTAACTTTCTGGACCAAAGTCAGACATTACAGTGTGAAAGTTAGGAATGAGATAGGGAAACTAAGGACGAAAGTTATAAAATAAAAAAATAAAATGGTGCAAGTACTCAAAAGCATTAAAAAAGTAGGTAAAGCAAATGAAAATAAAAATTTAAAGTGTTGTGATGGATCTAAACAGTGGAGAGAAAACAGAAATTGTGACACAAACAACAAATAGAAGTAGACTGAGGTACGAATGAGCTCATGTGTTCTTACTTTCATGTGAACCACACAGTCAGTAAATTCAGGATTTCTGAACACTTGGTTTGGTAACATTGTCTTATTTCCTACTTCTCATTGCTTGTTTGCAAGTTACAGATCATTGGACTGACAAAAAATGAAACATCAGAAGTTTCATAGATGAGTAGGTGGTTTTGCAGTATTCACTGTCTGACTATGAAACACAAGGAGATCAAAGCTAGAGTTACAGATCAAAGACACAAGAAAACCTCTAATTGGGGATTTTTTTATGAAAGTCACACACACACATGGAATTAACATGAGTAATTAATAATCCAGGATAAGATTAGCCAACCAAATTCTGGACATACATCCCAGAGAGCTGTTTAGTTTTGCTTTAGAATCACTAGAGATAAATTGCCTTTTTCAGATCATTAATTATCTTATTTTAAAGACGCCGTCTGGTTTAGATTTGATTATTTTCATCCCATCTTACTTTTTAACTTCTGACTGCAAAAAGAGCCCAACTAACCTGCTTTGAAATATATACCTATTTTAAAAAATCTAAAATTCCACAGGATACATTCCACCTGTAAGGCAAGCCCATTACGGTGAGCAGAAATTGACTTTAAATATCAACACATTTGAAAACTTACAGCTACTTAATGGAAGCTCAGCTCACCCTAGTCTTTGGTAGACTTTAATTAAATGTCTTTTAACCTAGAAAAGCTCAGTCCTGGAACAAAGCTCTATAACAGTCATGCAACAATGCTTTGGACTTTAGTCCTTGAAAAATAAGGACCATGACAGTCATAAAAATGTGATGTTTTAGTGTTTTTTTCTCTAGTAGAGTTTGGGTATTATGGCACAGTTTAGACTTATACAGGCAGATCCACCACATCTTTGAGAAATCCATCACCCACTGATTTGAAGTGATAGAATTTATGATGTGCATATTTTCCCCTCTAATTTCTCATTACTTATTCTTTTAGCAGAGATGAGTATCCCAATATGTCCAAAATTTGGAAGTTTATCCTTTTTTAAGCTGTAGTTTTATACTTCTCATTGCACATAATAGTCAGAAAGGTCTGGATGAAATGTGAACAAAATGTTTGACTACATATCCAAACAATATATTTGGATGCTAATTTTATTAAATTAATGATTCTAAACTCAAGTGAAGAGTTTTGAAGTGGTGAGTCTGTAGTATGCCTACAGATACAATTAGCAATGTCAATAATAAGGAAGCTCAACTATAGACTGTGAAAATCAGTCCTATCAAAATTTTACACCAAATTCTTCCCCTCTTTCCTAAAAAAGTCAAATGTAGTGCAGGGGACTCTGTACTTGCTACCTGTGTAGTATGACCAGCAGCATAAAAATCTCTCTATTATTCTAAAAGCTCTTTGAATGACAAAATGGGGTTAATTTCCAACTGACATGAGAGCAGATCTCCTGTGACTTCAGTGTGAATTTGTGACTGCAATTCAGCAGTCTCAGAACACATACCATAATTAAGATGAGGTTTCAGAAAGCAAAAACTGGAGGAAGAGATGCCATGAAACACTGCCCAAACAGCATTGACTACATCCTGCATGTAACAAAGATAATTGTCCCTAGAGGAGAACACCTTTTGACCAGATGATGTTCCAGACTCTACCTCACACTCCGGAGCAGCTCAAGAAGGAGCTTAGTTCTGAAACTCTCAATTCCTCATCGATACAACATGCTTCCTTTTCCTAGCTGAAGTGAAAAGAAGACTTATTTGGAGCAATTCCAACTGATTCAATTTGAAGAGCAATAACAAATGCCAAAAGATTAGGACAGTATGATAGTTTGAGACCCTTGTTGAAAGAACAACTATTATTAAAAATAACACAACATCCTGAAACTAAAGGATCTCTTCCAAATTCTAAGTTGACGTAGAAAAGCATAAGATTCCAAAATGCAGACAGATTAGACGAGCATTTAAAAGAAATATGAATAACATCTCAAGTGAGCTTGGGTAAATACAGTGCCTGGTACCTGAAGACAGTCTAGCACTTCATGTGCTATAAGTCTACCTTTTCCAGTACTAAAGATCAGTATTTGGGAGACTTTATATAACTTTAGCAATGCATGCTATTACATTACTGGGGGGGGGGAGGAAGGAGACATGAGGAACAAGGGAGGGATAAGCAGGGGAATTCCACACCCATCCTTCACTGGAAAAACATACTGTAAGAGAAGGACCTATGCATCTTGCTTGGCAGATAACATAGCAGCTGGCTTTCTTAGTTTACATAAAAAGTTTTACTAATGTTGCATCTGATTTAGAATTTAATGAGGCTAAAGATTTTCCAGTACTATGCTTTTATTCTGCTGAGTGTTTTGAAACACAAAAAGAGGAACTGCTTCAAATATTTATTCAATGTCCACTCAAATCTTTAGAAAAGGAAGATCTAAAAGCATATCTGGCAGCCTGTTTCTGTGCAGGAATAGTCAAGTACTTGTCATGTGGCATAAGCAAGCCAAATAATGCTGAGTCCCTTCTACTTTTTATTCCTGCAAAGCATTAAATTCAGAGAATAACCATAACGTCTTTCAACTACAGGCTCACATATTCATGAATAACAACAAGAAAACCTAAATCAGTACTTAACATGTAATTTTATGCTGCATCTTCAAGAGCAGCATGTTAGCAACTATAATAGTGCAGAGACAGGAGTTGTTCCATAAGCTGATTCTGATACATGGCATACAAAGTTTTGGAGGGTTTTAGAAGGGTTTTTCTATTATTTAGGTTTGGGAAAATAAGCTCAATCTAGTTTTAGGTTGTTGTTTTGAAAGATAATTAAGTCTGCAGGCAATTTCAATATTTTTCATAGTAAACCATAGACTGCAAAGTTAAGTTAAGAAAAATATTTCAAATATTTGCAATAGCAAGAAGTAATTCAACATTATTTGAAAATAAGGTATTAAACAAAGATAATTTAGGTATAGTGCTGGACCTTTAGACGTGTGCTGGAACCCTATTTTTGCTCTGATTAGCATAAAAAATTGATGAAGTTTTTTAACCCTTCCTTGCACATGTGGCATGGAATTCATAAGCAGCTTGCAAGCCTCATGATTATCAGTAGCCCTCACATAACCTGTGAGTGACACCAGGGGCCACAGCAATGGGTATTCAGTAGCCTCATATAATAAGCAGAACTGTCTAAAAGTCTAAGAAATACAGAATTAAGGGATTATTTTAGCCATTATTGAAGAAGCTAAATATTAGAATAATGAAACTCTAAGGAAAATAGCATAATTATTCACATTTAGCTTCCTTTATGTGCTTCTTGTTGAAAAAAAATTTGTCAAAGGCTTGCAACAATTTTTTCCTAAAATTCAGAAGAGTAAATAAATAATAAAACTGGTGCTAAATATGCAGTTACATTTTTATTCATATATCCTAAGTGCAACTATCATATATCTATATCTGCAAATATTCTAGAAAATGCAACATGCATTTGAATATTTAAGGTCTCATTTACCATAGATAAATTCTGAATTCATCACTTAAAGTCCTGGAATATGAGAACGGAACTGTTCTAAACACACTGAATATTTTGAAATATTTCTTTCTCAATTCTTCCTTTTTGTTCTTTCTCAAGCAATTAAGATAGGTTGGAGATCTCAACACTGTTTTTCATAGATTCATTTTTAGCACTATCAACATTTTAGTTTCAACTTTTAATTGGTCTATTATGCTATGGAAACAGTATAGTTTTGTTCTTGCATTATGTAAACTGTAATACAAAATTCAGAAAGAAATGCTCTCAATAGAAGAAAAAAATTAAATACACACATTCCTATTAAATCCTGTTCTGATTCTGAAGAATCTACATATCTCAGTGTAATGTGTGCTGATGGGAAGAAACACAGACCTGATTTTGAATGGGAACTGTTGGAAGTAGGACATGGGCAATATAAATGCTTTCAAATCATTCATCCAATCACATTTACATAAATCAAAATGAGATAAATGAAAACTAGAAATTTTGCAGATATTCACACAGATCATAAAAGGAATAAATGCATGTATTCCTTTCATGGTGCACTGGACATAGTTGAAAAAAAGTCAGGGGTCTGATTAGTAAGAACTTACACATACTCACCAAAATAATTCAAACAGTATCTCTTGGCTTTAAACACTTATATAGTTGTATAACTTCAGAAAATTTTACTGCAATAATGCTTTTTATATGCAGCTGTCTCTGACAGAACCTAATATATATTGAGGTGATGTACATTTGAGAAAATTACCATTAAACTGAAATGTTAGCACCTCAGCTGAAGTGCTGTGCCTGCCTTAAGTTTTCAATCGTCCACAGTGCAGCAATCAGATTATTTTAAAGCTTTTCTACAATTAGATCCCAAGTTCTTAATTTTTTTCTGAGCTGACATCAAGTTTCTTGTCATAAACACCGAAATCCCATAAGAAATAGGAATCAGAGTGGCTGGAAGATGGTAATGGACTGAGCATTGAATCTATGTTTTAAAACCTGGATTACCTTCCCAGTGCTCTTGGATTACCTTCAGCAAGTTTCTTACCTTCCTGAACCTCACTGTGTTTTTTTCCCTGTTGCTTTTGTGTTACCATTATATATTTGAGGTATATTTGAGAAACCATTTAATGTAATGTGTTTGGGCACTTCTACAGGGTGACACTACTCCAAATTCAAGCCTTTAGATGCTACTGTAGCATTAATCAGAACGTGGAAATAAAAGCTTAAGATGTTTTCTGAATGTCACTGTTTCCATCCTGAAGTATCTTGTACTTTGACTTGCACTAGCCAATAAACCATTGCTGCAAAGATTAAATGTTGTTAATCCCTAATCAATTTTTTTTTAATTTATTAACATGAAATTTACACAGGAAGCAATTTTAAATACTTACTAAATATTTACTTGTTTACTTACCATAATCTTATGAACTATTATGAGAAATTAATGGTGTGAGCTTAACTGATATTAAAAAAGTTTTAAAGCATTTCTGTTTTCTTTAAGCTTTTTTCTAAAAATGTCTTAATCAGAATCAGTGTCTTTTTTGAGGAAAGGGGGAGAGAACTGCATTTGCTTACCTAAATCTGCTAATATGTTTATCTCTTCTGAATCAGTTGTCTCGGCATAATATTTTAAACCAGAAAGCAGTCCTTTCTCAAACAAGAAACATCCTCCTCAAAGTGAGAGCTGAAATCTGTGTCTCTCATCTCATTTCCTGTCTTTCTGGTTTTTAATCAAAATATATTTAGTCATTGCTTAAAATGGGAACTCAGTCACATAAATATTGTGGAACTGGTAGAATATAGATGTTTAGCAGTAGAAGAGAAGCATGACAGAGGTTAAATCCCATTGATCTCTTTCCTTATTAGAGCCAATGGATCACATTCAGATGATATTCAAGGCATCTCACATAAAGACTATGAATCACATATAGCTCCCTATATGCTCCCCAGCAGTACAGATTTGCTATCCTATTATATAAATATCCAATTATTCTCCAAAATGTTGAAGAACATACAATTTCAGCAGAAATACAAACACACAGTTCAGGGTGCAGCTGAAACAGCATTAGAGTCCTCTTGCATTAGCCTCCTATAAATACATACACACACACTCAAAGAACAAGAAAAAGATTTCCCTCTTTTGGTTAAACATATTTCTGATATTTGTATCATACAAACTCCAAAGCACTTTTAAATATGAACACTCCTAATTAATACTGAGAAATCGCAACTCCCAACTGAGAACAGTTATTTCTTTAACCAATCTAAATAATTTTTCTCAAGTCAGATTTAATGTTCCCTGTTACCCTGCCTCTTTGAGGATGGGAAAGATATATGATCCTCATGGGGCAGATGCAGTTTTACCCATTGTAGGAGACGGCCCTGCATAAGCACTCCCAGGGAAGACTGGCAGTGCTCTTTCAACCTGTCTTGCTTTCACAAGATCTCAAGTTTATACTTGTGGTGGGTTGACACTGTCTGTACACCTGGTGCCCATCAGTCTACCATTTCCCTCCTTAGCTGGGCAGGGTAGAGGAAATACAATGAAAGGCTCATGAGTCGAGATAGGGACAGGGAGAGATCACTGACCACTTACTGTCATGGGCAAAACAGGTGAGACATAGGGAAATTAGTTTAATTTATTACCAGTCACCTCAGACAAGGGACAATGAGAAATGGAGCTATTCGTATACCTCTCTCTGGTTGAAGTTGCACAGATTTTTATTCCCTGCTTCTTGACTCTGTTATCCCAGAGCAGCCACCAATGTTACTGATGGCCTTGGCTTCATCTTGGAGTGAGCTGGCACTGACTCTGTTGGACATGGGAGAAGCTTCCGGCAACTTCTCGTAGAAGCCACCCCTGTAGCCCACCTGCTACCATAACCTGGCCACACAAACCAAATACACTAGTTTATGTTTTATATTACAGGAGCTAACACAAATTCTGTTACCGCACAGGTATCAAACTGCTCTTTCCCATTGTGATGCACCAGCTTCACAGAAGTGACAGCCTGTAAACGTGGTGCTCCCATTTGTCCAAAAGAGATGGGCTTCTCAACAAGACTAGTCATTTTTAACAACAGGGTGCCTCTAGGGAGTACCCTAGGAATATACCTCAGATAGGTATGCCACCTTGCATAACAGAAGTTGATCTCTACATGAAAGAATGTTACAACACCATATCAAGTAAAAGAACAGAATTTCAGTTTTTTAATAGAAAAATGAAAGATGGCAAGTCAGTTGCACTTTCATTTTCCTACAATGCTACAGGTAACTGATAAATTTGCACAAGAAGAAAATATAGATAGATAGATATAAATATTTCTTTTACACGGAGCCACCCACTCAAATAATAAGAAAAAAAACAAACAGCAGCAGCACTAGTTGTGCAAATAAAGTGTAATAGGTATATTATGAATGCATTTGTAATGCATTTTCCATTTTGTTTTTCTACTTGCAATCACAATATTACCTGAGCCAACATTTTGCATTTAATGTGCCCTTAGCGCCCAGCACTCTAGCTCAGGTTATTTCCTAAAAACTCTTTTGTAATCCACAAGGCCACACAAGGTGAGAAATTTCAGATATTGAACCACGGCCATCTGAAGATTTTTCAGCTGTGAGGGTTAGCTAGTTTTCCTACCATGAACATCTTCAGTTACCAGATTGCTTTTTCCATGTTTCCATTTTCATTCAGTAAATGAAAATTAGACGCATCTCTGTTTTAATGAGGAAAAAATACACATTGAAGACCTCATGTCAGAAATCCAATGGTTCAAATAAGACTTTTTTCCTTCCATTTCCCTGCTCTTAATGCTTACTCCTCTTTTCCCCTGTGGTCCCCTGTGTACTAAACTGTCCTGTCTACGGTAATATGGATCAAAGTCCACTCAGAAATACACAACCCTAATGCAAAATGAGCTACAAAGAACTCCATAATGCTGCTTAATTTTCCTATCTTTAGGGTAAGTTGCCCAAGATATAGAGATACCATTCGCATATCAGATTTCCTAATGACTGGAACTCAGTTCTTAGATTAGTCCATCAGAAAGGATATTCATCAAGGCTAATTTAATCAGGTGTGTCTAAACAGTCTCCAGTCAATGGAGAGAAAAATATTCCTCAGTGAAGCCTAATCTGACCGCTGAGTCCCTGTGTGCAGGACAAATGCCCTCTCCTCAATGGAGTACAGATGGAGCTGATGGAGCTCATCCTTACTGAGCTAACGTCAGCATTCACAAAGAGCTCCTCCAGGTTTATCTGCTCACCTCTATTTTCCTTTTTTCAGGCTTTACTGTCAGAGGACAAAATTGCTGCCAAAACTCAGACCCCCAGAGGACTTAAGGAATCTTTAAAAAGTCCCCATACTTCCAGTGTGTATACTTTTAGCCACTCTGAAATTCAGATGCATGGAAACGTCACATTCCATACATCAAAATCTCACTGCAGTGGAGTGGCCTAGGAGATCAAAATCAAACTATAACTAAAAGCTTAGATATAAACACAGAATTTACAAAGTAAACTAAAATCTGAGCATCTGGGAAAAAAACATATGCACATTTTTTGTTGTGCAGGTGACAAGCACAGAACTTTATGGGATATTAACAGAGGTCCATACTGTTGGACATCATGTGTATGTATGCCACTAAAAATTAAGATGTGCGTGTGGGTATTGACCATATTCACCCACGCAAGTGCCCTCAAAAACACATTCAGTGACATGAAAACAGCGTCATTGCATATGTATTTCTGACTTTAAGGTGGATTCCTGCATTTTATAAATTTCTGAAGCAACTAAAGAGTTGAGAAAGGAAGCTGATGCTGTCATGTTGATCATAGCATCATCCTGGGTATCCATACTATTGCGCAGAAAAAGGCAGGCCCCTAACAACAAGCATTAGTGTCACTTCTTTCCAGAACACCATCTTTGGGAGCAGGCACAGGGAACATATCAAAAATACAGGCAAGATTTGTAGAGAAAAAAAAAATCACAAGAATGGACACTAACATCTATGTAATAAAAGATTACTGTCCAGGCTTTGTTACTTCCTCGGTTCCTCTGATATTTGAGGGCATCACAGACTTGCAAAACATCAACCTTCACAGCAACCCCACGTGGGTGAGAAGTACTCCCCTCACTACACAGCAGGACTGGAGGTAAGAAAGGACAAGAATTGGGAGGAGGGAGTCTGATGGAGCCTGGAAGATGGCACTGGGAGTTTGGCCAGCTGACCAACCTGAGATGACAACTGAGGAGCCAGAGCACGTCTTCTCATTCTGCTCCTGAAGACAGAACCAGGGACTCAGTCAAGCAAGATTTGCAAGTTAAGGCCTGCAAGCACCAAGGGAAAGGACTGTTGATCACTCTAAATCCTAAGTGGAGCACCACTTTTCCACATTTTTTATTAATATTTCCATGAATATTTCTTTCCACAGCCACAATCATCAACAGAACCAGATTTTCCTATGGCACATGGAGAGGGAATTTCCCACAATTAGGAAGACTACATAAAATTTCGTTCCCTTATTTGAATGCATATAACATCTAATTTCCTGATTGCCACATGTCATATAACTATGTTCAGAAACACCAAAATAGGAGAGCATACCTGTCATAAACTGTTCTTTTTAAAATATACCACCAGCTAAAGCAAGGTATTAAAGTCAATTTTAATATATTCTGAAATAGGATCAGAATAAGGATCACATTTCCCATGTTACATCTATTTTCAGGTTTAAAATACTCAAAACTGAAATGTTTACTTTTTCTGAATTTAAAAGCAACATGCATGGCAAATTATATTCTGGCCAACACTGCTCATCAATCAAACATTTCAGGGTTTTCCTGGACATATGGAGCTCTCATTGCAATGATTCAGGCAGAGTTGAATATAAATTTTTACCTTGAACTAAACAGAGGACTTAATAGTTGCTAGTGACGGATTACTTTCACGTTCTTCTTTTAACTCATTTCTCATCTTCAGTCACATTTTCTCTGAGTTTTAAGAATAAATGTAGGCTATTCAGTTTAAGCAAAACTGGTTGGATAAATCAACAGCATCACACATTTTGCATCAGACCAAATATTGATCGATGAAGAGTTATTTCTGAAGATTATTAGAAATGGAAAACTTCCATGTGTTCTTTTTTGTAACTCATTCATCTATTCCTAGACAAACTGAAGCTTCATTTATGATTTTTACAGTTTGGTCTACACTTTCAAAAAATATTCAAGAGAAGCACACAAAAATTACCATGCCTTTAGGAAATTTAAAGTATAAATCTGCACTTTTAAACTAAAAATAACCATTTCAATACTTACAAATAAAATAATAAGCTATTTTATGATTTATATTTAACTTGTTTATCAAAGAAACCAAAGAAAAACAAATTTAAAAATTGTGAATAACAATCCCATCAAAATTAAGGATCTGATCTTCCAAGACAACCCAGGCTCAGATGAAAACTTGATCATTAATGCCCATTCCTGATTTCAAGGAGAATTAAAAGCACAGAAAGCTTCTTTACAGGATTCTTTATTACATTGTGTACTCTGATGTGCTTTGTGAGAACTCGGTGAAATTAATAATTTTCAACTTAGAAAGATAAGGCATTATCTACCTTAGCTGGAAGCTATCTTATTTGTTTATTATTTGAACATTTTCAAAAGGATGTAACACAGAGTTTAGCTTTTGCCCTAGCAACTTTTTTCAGCTGCTTTACATGAAGTTTTCTGCTAATAACTAGATAGGATGCAAAGCACTAAGGAATATCAAAAAGTGGTTCTGGGATAAATATTTTTCACTGCCAACACAGGAACTGAGTGTTTGTGCAAATCTAAGCCAGAGTTTGGTTTTCTTTAGGAACTGATGCTTTGTCAATGCTTTTAAACATGAACAGTTTCCATAACACATTCAGTATATTAAATTACCAGTTTAGCTTTCAAGCAGAGTCTACTGTCACAAGTCTGTTCTACCTCCCATATGTTCCAAACTTTAAAGATTTTCCAAATATCTGTTTTGGTCCCAGTGCTATTCTATTGACAACAGGCCCAAACAAAATTGGTAAGGTAATGAAATTACAGGATATGTCACTTTGATCTGTTCTCTCCAGTGCACCACACAAACCAGACCCTGAAAGGTACATCTGGAGATAAACAGCTCATACTGTTGAAGCACTGTGCATTTTCAGCATTTCCTGTGCTGAAACTCAGCCTTGAGTGGGCTTTGTAGATAAATGAACACCATGAAAAGCACAGATAGATGTGCTTGCAAGATACTTAACACTGCCTGTGGGATAAACATTCATACAAGACTCCACTGAGTATATATAAATTAAATATATCATTTGGAAAAACAATAAACAAAGATGTTGCACAAACTTAGAGATGATCTGAGTAAGTGCAAAACAAGCTGAGTAAAATCACACAAAGTTACAGACCCTCCTGACACTGCAGCAGTGTCTGCAGACACCTGATTGCACCAGATGTGTCCCACTTTCCCAGCCATACACATTATGCTACACGTTGTAAAGTGAACTGAATGAAAACTTAGATGAAGGCACAGGCCAATGCTGATTTTTGCTGAAGTGGTGAGCAGTGACAGTCTATGTGGGTGAAACAATGCTGGAGAACCACTTCCCTTCCAGAAAACTGCCTGCAGAGAAGTGATAAAGCCCTAAAGCACAGGTACACCTATCCAAAGAGAGGCACTTGGGTCATTCAAAGGACCTGCAAGAAACAGGGACAGCTACTTGTCTTCCCTCAAGCTGACTGGTTAGTGAGAGGGAGCATCATTCACTCCCAAAATTTGCACCCTTCACATCAGCTTCAGCAGATTGTTTTCTAGTCTTTCTCAAGCCAGTATAGACTAAATAACTTTATCAGCAATTCCATGGTACAACACAAAAGATGACTGAGATCAAATCACTGTGACCCCCAAATCAGTCACACTCTGAAAGTTCAAAAGTGGCATATTTTGTTTAACAGATTCAAAAATCTGACTGTGACTTACTGTCTTTCCAATATGAACCGTAGTATTTACTGAGAAACTGGCATTGCTTTTTCCAAATAACAAATAGAAATCTAAGAATCTCTTTCCTTATATCAAGACCAAGGTTAAACCAAAACTGTCTGAACTGCTTCTTAGACACAGATCAAAAGTAAAGCTGATGTCAGGAGCCATCCCCCAAAGTTAGATGTATTAGATAATGACTATAAACTACCATATAACAATAGCTAAATAGACATTTGCTTTTTGCAACATATTCTCACTGACATCACTAGATATGCTTATGGGAGCAAGTGCAACTCACTAGGGTGTAAGCTAGGACAGCAGAGGGGCATTGCCCACTTTTCTTTAGAAACACACAGCAGTGTAGGAATAGGATAAGGACTGCATAAGGAAAAGTCACATTTGCTGCAGAAATTGCACCTGACTTGAAGAAAAACTAATAGGCAACTTTTCCAGTTTGTTCCTAGGACAAGATGGTTATGAGGATGAAGCATATGAACAGCAAAAGGAGTATTTTTTACCTTTTCTGCTCAGCTGCATTGTCACAGGATCAACTCTGAGCACAGTCAATAAGGTCTGGATGAATATTGCAAAAGTAATTAGGAAACTTCTAAGGAAACAGATAGGAAACTGAAAATTAAGCAGATCACACAAGAGGTCAACATACTGACTATGACAACATCCAGGGAGAAAATTATCACACATCTTTCAGTCTCACACCTTCACAGCGACAAAAGACTGAGTTCTGCAGTGTGACAATCTCCTACCTTGCTGAAAACAGCTGCTAATGGTCCAGCACCAGAAAATCTAGAGGAAAATTGTTTTCTTGGGAAGCTCCTTTCATCTCTACAGGTCTTGGACACCATTAAGTCACACATGCAACTTTGAGAGCATTCTTTATCCATAGAAATGTCTAAGAAAATGGGCACATGTTATGTGCATTTTCCAGTCAGCAGCAGGCAAGCACTGATTTATGCACAAGCAAGGTGTGTATCTTCTCCCCACAGAAAGCTTCAATTATCTTAACCTGACCAGTCATGTTGGAAGCATCTACATTAAATAATCTGTTTAGTTTATTTAAGATGTGATAAGGAGGCAGTTAGTGTATAGTCTCAGTGTGGGAGACATTCTTCGCTTTTTCCTCAGACAAACTCACAACACTTCACATCAGTGGAAGCTGAAGCTAACCAATTTCAGGCTAGGAATTTAATCACTGCAACACCACACTGAAATGCAGAGGCTTTACCATTGTCTTTACCTTGAAATCAAAGCTAGCTAATCATTAAGGATGTGCTATAACTCAGACACATATTCATGGGCCTGACAGCAAATATTGTTGTGGTTTGTTGTCCAATATTATAAAGATTATCACTGAAGATCTTGGCTCTACCTCTGGCCACAGAGCACTTAAATCTATGGTGCTATTAATTTTACCTTCACTTTGTCAGAAAAAATGGTAAAATAAATAAGTCTGGATGTGAACTCAAGTCACCAGCCTAAATATGTAAGGAGGGTTATAAGATAGAAATTCTTCATTTTAAGATATTTTGCTAGGATAGTTTTAAGTCTGTTTTACAATGTGAGTAGGTTGGTTTTTTTAAGAGGAAAATGGCTGTGTCCTTTTGGATGGCTCCATTCACAAGATGTGCATAGAAAGCAAAGAGATCTTCCTCCTCAAAAGCATTTAATATAGACTAATAAACACAAATGAAATTGATGGAAACTATATATTNTCAGGAATGTGAAATAATAGTTACCTGGCTCCAGGTGGAAACAATTTCTGTTTCCTTCCTGCAACTATTTCTGAAATAGTTCTATTATAATATAGGGTGAAATTAGGGCTTATTTTTAAGTGATAGGGCATGGCAAAGATATCTTAGAAAATACTTCAAACAGGCTTTCTAGCTGGATTCATTTGAAAATTCTCTTTGTTCAGTTTTATATTGAGGGTAAGATCGTGGCAAGAGTAAAAGCAATAATAGCATAAGAGCATCTGTAGACGAAAAGGAGTGTCATGAGAGAGCCCTTGAATGCTCTCTGTCCCGCTTTCCTCTTCCAACTTGAAAAATAAAATATTGGTGCTTTTGTGTTCTCCTAATAGTACTTTTCTTGTCTAGAGCATTTGCTGATCGCAATCTTCCAAACTCTTTATTCTCTCCAACAGTTTTTCTGGAAATGACTTTCTGAAATGATCCTACTTAAACAAATAAAAAACAGCCATCTTCTCAGGACGAGAAATCACTGGATACACAGACACATGACACTGTAAGCAAAGATATACAGGAAAAAGACTGCAAGCAATCCATCAGGAAAAGCATTCAACAAAACCACAAGAATAGAGCCATGAGGAATGTTACTATGCTGGTTTTGGCTGGAGTACAGTTGGTTTTCTTCACAGTGGCTCGTACGGGTCTGTGTTTTGGATTTGTGCTGAACATGGTGATGATATAGAGATGCTTTTGTTATTTCTGAACAGGGCTTATACAGAACCAAGGCCTTTGCTGCTTTCCCTACAGCCAGCCACATTGCTGACGAGGCTGGGAGTGCATGGGAAGTTAGGAGACACAGCTGGGACTGGTAACTCCAAGTGACCAAAGAGATATTCTATCCCATATGACATCCTCCTCAGGATATAAAGTAGGGAAAAGGAGGAGGAAGGAGAGTGGATGTTTGCAGTGATGCCATTTGTCTTCCCAAGTCACTGTTACCTGTGATGGGGTCCTGCTCTCCTGGAGATGGCTGAACACCTGCCTGCCCACAAGAAGTGGTGAATTAATTCCTTGTTTTGTTTTGCTTGTGTGCACCGCTTTTGCTTTTCCTACTAAACTGTCTTTATCTCAACTCAGGAGGTTTCTCATTTTTACCCTTCCCATTCTCTCCCCACTCCCACTGGTGGGGAAGGGAGTGAGCAGCTGCCTGGGGCTTGGCTGCTGGCTGGGGCTAAACCATGGCAGTGGCCAGTGAAAGCCTCAGGAATGGGCAAATGAAGAGAAGGAACTACTCTTCATTCAAGTACTCTCCTGTACTCCAAACGTTTACAGCCATAGCTTTTCTTAAGCCAATCATGCTTTCACTCCTTTACTAATTCTCCAGAGAACACTGCCAGGAATTTGCGTGATGTTTTAATACGCACAATGGCCTGTGGCAAGGATTTCCACTGATTAACAACACATGGCACAGAGAACTGGCTGCTCCATTTTGCTTTTCATTATTCACCCACAAATTTAAGCATGAATCCTTTACCAACATTCAATAGCTGTAACACTCTGAGGAAGGATAAACACCACTGAAGTCTAATGTCCTACTCTGTCCTCAGCTAGTTTTGGCCGAATTAGACAAGTAATAGCAAAACAATCTGTATTGCTCATCCAAAATGCTTTCTGCAGGACTCCTGAGGCATCATCCCCTTGCCTAGGGTTTCCCACCTTCCTCTAGAACAGGTATCATGAGCTCCACCAGCCACAGGCAGCCCACCAGGACCCAGACAGCTCTTTTAGGGACACTTCTGTCACCTATCAAGGAAGTGGCACCCTTCTGTGATAATTATAATCTCTTTCTTAGAGACAAATTCAGTGAATGAGTGTTAGGAATAGCTTGCCTTACTCTAATAAAAAAGTTATACCGTAAGTACATTAAAGAATGGTAGCTTCCTTTATTGCCATGTGGATCTGGAAGACAGATTCTGTACCCACTGACAGATCTTGCTTTGCCTTTTGCCAAGTTTGAATGCTGTGCTGTTATTTATTTTACTTTGGTCTTTGCAAAGTAAACAGATAGACAACTCTGGTTACATATATCTTTTACTTGGTTAGGGAAAATTAGAAGCAGATGGTAGCAGTACTAAGTATACCTGTTAAAAACCAACACTGTTCTAAGGGTCTGGTTCAGAGCTTTCTGAAACTGAAAGGAGCTTTCACCAGGAGTCTGAAGGGGTAGCACACCATGCTATGAGCTCTTGGTGACAATGTCCAAAGCATCCAGCCATGGCTGAATGGCCTGGTGCACCCTCGTGGGTGATGTGTCCTGTGCACTTGCACTAATGGCAGGCAGGAAGAGCAGGGACACACCCACACCTGAGCACCTCCGGTGTCTGAGAGGGTTGTGTTCTTCAGAAGGGAGCATGCTATGAGTTGTGCAAGTGTAAACCATAGACAGGACTCTTCACCCTTCACAGAAATCAGCATCCCTGCAGGTGTGGAACTGGAGAACAATTTTGCAAATGCAGTGAGAAGAAAGCACAGGAGGTGGCTCCCCAACTTTTGAGGGATATGACCCTTCCACACAGGAAACTTCCACAGCTACACAGCCCAAAACAAACAGACTTAACTGCCCTGGTAACACTTCAGCAGAAGACGCTGTAAGTTTTTAAAAATTATTCCACTAACTAAAGTCACTTTGGCAAACTTCCTCCAGTCCCCAGGTAAAACCAACTCCTCATTTTGTCAGCAAAGAAGTGAGATAGACCTTAACAAAACAGAAATGTTCACAAAGTGCTACATTTCCATCCATCAGGAAGAAAAAGCACAGATAAGGTATGAGTCCCACTAAATCAAGACCTAAAATTAAACAAGCTGTTGTCTGCAGCCTATAGTCAATTTGTGTTTACACAGCAGTTTTATCCAGCTTGTCACCTCATCAGCTTTCAGAACATATATTTCAGAGAATTCACTGCATAGTTACATTATGCTGTCTCCTCAATTATTTCCATTAGATAGCATTAATAGGTCATCTTATAAAGACCCCATTTGTTTTTCTGGCTAAGTAAAAATTCTTCATATAACCCACCATATTCATGTTTAAAAACATTTTGATTGCATCTAGAAATATTCCAGAAATTAATTTGAAAACAACTCTCTGAGTTGCATGCTGCCTTTATGATGTTGCTAGAATTTACAGTCAATTTTAATTAGCATTTACACATAAAATTTAATGTATCATAATCCAACCTCAATCTCTTAAAAATCATTAAAATTATTGAGGGAAGACAAGCTACTATTTTTTTCACTTCATCTAGGAGGGTTTTTTTCATATATACACATATACTGTCCATTCAAAGATGGGAAAATTGATGAAAAGCAATTAACAGCACAAATTAAGTTTTGCTATCACCCTGAAATGGAAATAACTATCACTAGATGCTAATTAGTTGGCAAGTATAAGGAAAGACTGTCTGACAAGGGCATTCAGGAATAAAAAAGTACCAAGTTCTTTTTGTACAATCATCCAATTTTTGTGTGCTGCATGCTTCGTGCTCCCCTAGACAATATCTCTGTGTAAGGACAGAGTGGATGTTTCTCTCCTCCTCAGCAGAAGATAAAGGAGGGCCAAAGAGTACATGCAATGTCAGTCTCATTTCTAAGTCAAATTCAGATATGAGCACAATTCACAATATAAAGTAGTGATGATGCAAATAATAGTCTGGGTTTTGTTTCTTTTTTTCCTCATAGATATGACCTATACATCAGGCTGAATTCTGGGTATCTTCCCCATATGCTAAATTATGCAAACCATTGCATTTTCTTTGGGCTTCCTGACATACCTTTACATCCACAGAAAAAAACCGCTACTCTCTCCCTCTACCATCCCCCCCCAAAAAAAAAAAAAAAAAAAAGGCCAGGCTGTCAGGAACAGTAGCTCTCACTATTTCTATGCATGATCTAAGGGACAGCAACAGCAGCCAACATGGCAGGGGGATGTTCTGTGCTACCCCTACAAGGAAGGGAACAAAAGCAACAGAGTGGTTCGAAGGTTTCTCAGACCTTTCTAATCCTTAAAGGAACTACAGGACTCAACTATACAAAAAAAAAAAAGCAGCCAGGTTCAGGGGAAGGGGTATGAACTGATGTGCCACACCTTTTGGTTAAATTTGCCACAGCTGCTTTGCAGCACATGTGTGGAAGAGCTGGGCAAACATACAGATAGTTTCTTGAGTAAGGTACTTAAAATAGATAATTGGTATAAATGCTAAAAGAGGAAAGAAAACTCTCACTCTGCTTCTGGGCCACTTCTTCCCTCTATAATCTAATATTCCCAAAACTCTGAGGGTACAAATGCAGCCAGTGCAGCTGCCAGGACATAGCTGAGGGGTAATGGCATCTGCTGAACTTCAAGAGCAAAAGGCAAGAGCAAACACCAAAATCTCCTACTGACAGGAGACAAAAAGCCACATTTTCTACAGGGTCCTTCCTTGTTTATGTCTAGGAGGTTGTCTGAGACTAAAGGCTACTACCTTCCCTGTCACTTTTAAAATGTTATGTGTCTTCCTCTTCTTCCATGTATTCTTATGTTTTGGGTTTTTTTAATTTTTCAATAAATTACATATGTTGGTAATAGAAAACACAAACTACACAATGTGGATTCCTAAATCCTTGGAATTAATTAGTGCTTCACTGAAGGGCCATCTAAGAAAAATGGACTTCTATTACTATGACTAATCAGAGCAATGCTGTTTACAGTAAGGGTATATTGTGGATGTCTCTAAACTGCTTTTGCAGTATAGAAGAAAAATTGGCAGCAAAAGGCATATATTGGCTTGCATCCATGCTGTTCCAGGTTGGTTATATTTACACTGCTCTGTAGAAAGCAGGCCCCAGTGGATATGTGGAAAATATGTCAATATATCTGTGTTCAGCAGCCAGGGTTTCCTCTACAAGAGAACAAGTTGGTTTTGTGCCAAGAGGAGGCCAGACTGACACTGGACAATCACAGAACTGGGGCCACGGTACAAAACAGAGATTGAGCCAAAATGAGAGCATAAACATATCCACAAAATGTGTGTCACACACTCACACGTGTAAAGCACTTTAGAAGATTTTGGAAGGACATCAATAACATCAAAAATAATTTGTAACCTAATTGCTATGTGGGCATTTACCACCACAGCACACAGTACCTAGGGTGATGGTAAGGGAATTAGAGGGATATGAAGATTTTCCATCTGTTTTCATTTTGCTTACTTTCCACGACAGCAATATTTGGTGCACACCAAGTTTTGCTGTCCTCTCTCCATGTGGCCATGCAGTTCTATGGGCCTTAAATACAGAGGTAGAAAAGAAAACCAACAGAAAACATGGAGACAATGATATACAGCAGGAATATGAACAGCATCACATTAGGCAAACCTGTTACTTCTTTTTTGGTTTTAAATCAGCAGCATTTCACTGTAGCTCTTTTTAATTAATATTTTTTCCATAACAGGTTTTATTTGTTGTGATTTAAATGCTTTAATTATTTACAGTATTTAAGATATTTTATACAACACAAACGTCTGAGTCCCTGCTCTTTGTTAAATTTCAGAGAACTTAAGAATCAGACTAGCAGTTAACAAGACTTTACTCAATAAGTAAACCAGCAAGAATCCTGTTCTCACTGGACCACTATTTAAACTGATGTTTATTTTGGCACTGGTAGTTATGGTATGTGTTTGTTAACATAACTGCGATCAATAAATGGACAACAAAGTTCTTTTGCAGGAGCCATCCATCTGTTACTTGCTGTTAAGGTATTGATTTGTATTCTGCATGTGTAGCCACATTATCACACACTATACATAATACAAGGATGCAATTACTGAAACTAGGAGCAAAACCTTCATTTGTCTCATAGGTGAGGCAAATAAAAATACTGGACTCATGACATTCATACACAAGCAATATTATTACTTCCATCTCTCCATTTTGATGCCAAGGAAAATACATCCACATAAAACATACCTCACAGTATCTTGAAAACAACAAAAGGTTTCAAAAGTTATGGTATTGTAATAACTCCCCTTTCAGAAAGCTGATTACACAATCTTAATAGGAAGTTCAGAATTTCAGCAACAACAAAAAATCCTCTGCCTCATTTAATGAGATCATTTAATGAAGAGTGCTCAATTACAGTTTTATGAAGACTTCCTCACTTCCCTTTAATTGCTCTTTCCCATTCTAATTAACCTCTTGAATGCCAATCTAGCTTTCCTTCTGGCATGCCCATTACTGTGCCTTTTAAGTGTGATCCAGTTGCTCACAGCAGCACCCTCCACACTGCGCGTGATCCCTCAGATGAGCGCCCTGCAGCTGGCACGGGGCAGGCACCTGCACAGGCCAGCCTCCTGTCTGCTAGCAGACTTTTGTGACTGAACTATTAAATGGAAAGAGGAACAATTCATCACATTAATTAACATATTTTAGAAATCAGCTAGTAACAGGAAGATTCCCCAAAGATTGCGTGCTTCTTCTCTTTCTGACAATGAACTGGATGTCCTTTCTGATTGACTGAATGCTGGTCATTTCTGCAGCCTCTTGCCACTACAAAAGATGACTCTTATCCCAAGCTGCCTTTCAGGGATTTTGACCAATATTTCTGAGGAAGTAGTACAAATTATTCCATAGTGGGGAGACAAGATGTATTTTAAAAAGAAGCCAAAGATTTCATTGTAGTTAGGATAAAACTAATAATGTTGAGAGAGAAGTCAGCAAATCTACATCACTTACAGGATAACAAGAATAAACCATTTTTTAATACTTGTTTTCTTTTTACCAAGACAAACTACTAGAAGTTGAAACTACTATTCCACAACACTGTCTTTTTTTGCAAAACAACAAAGAATATTGCAGCAGATATGAAAATTACATGCAGTATATTTGTTCCTTTAGTCCCCACTTGAGGCAGGGCAAAAATTGCACAGATGTAAGAAAATAGTTTAGTAAAGGAAACTTGTCTCATAATAGACAGCGACTAGAACATTGGCACTATAAATAGCAAATTGCCATCAGCAATCCTGGATTAAGCTACATAAAATCAAGAAGAATAAAGACTGAAAATTCAGAAATCTCTGCATAGGCAGGGGAGAGAAGTAGTCAGGGAGATATAAACAATCTTGCTGCCTGTTTAGCCCTTCACATGCTTTGTTTCTTGTCAAGTGCTCCCATAGCAGGAAGATCTCTGTACTCATAAACACACCCCTGGCCATAGCTTATCTTGTCGTTCAGACTTCCTTGAACTGAAGGTTAAGTTTCTCTAGAAGAAAGTTTACAGGCCACTATATGTCCCTCACATTATCTACCATTCAGAACAGCTATTTTTTGTAAGAGCATATTATTAGTAGGTTACAAAACCAAAGAAAGTGAAAGGGATGACTGAAAAACACTGTAATTTCCTGAAATCTCATTTAAAAACTCAATGTCTTTTAAACAAGCTACAAAACAGGGTGAAGTCTTAGCTGTAAGTTAACCAGAAACAAGCATTAAGCTTCAACCCCATGTGTCAGTCAATCCTGGGAAGATCAGCTTCCTCAAATATTGTTTTTGGCCCACCAAAACTACTCTACTGCATTTAGAGTATTATTACCATAATTAATCAATCAACCAGCTTCCTGAAACAGCACTCTAACTACTTATTTTATGTTCTTGTTTACCCCCGAGATGGACATTTCTCATAGGGGAAGCCTCACTGAGCCCCTCCTCACCAAGCAAGTTTGTTTTCAAAATCAGCTTCTATCAAATAATGTTCTTGAACCTCTTTTGCCTAAATTAAGATGTCAGCAGTGGCTGTCTCCAATGCCTACCCCCTCAATCTTTTTATAAACAAAGCCCTGTCAGAGCACACCTCTGACAGTCAGTAACTCTTCCAAGTGTGGCTGCCAGTGGATGTGGCACTGGCTCCACTGACAGACACACCATGAACATAAACAGTGGACTGCAACTAATGGTGGCTTTTTTTACACCCCCAGGTATTTGGATGGTTGGAGAGAAGGAGCCAGGCAAAAAGCAGTGCCTATGAGCAGTGCAGAGACTACAGGAACTGGGAACACAACAAAAGGATAAATGCAACTGCACAAAGATAGTACCTGCTTGAATGTATCTGCATCCCTCAGACTTTAACATTTAAAGGGGTAGTATTTCTCAAATCCTTGCTGCTCCTAAGACTGAGAGGAACTGCATATCAGAAAGCTTCAGAGCACTCAGTCATGCAATCAGCTTCTTCCAACTGAATTAAAATTCTCCAGGACACAGACCTCAGGATAAGATGCAAAGAAACCTGCTCCTGCTCCTCCCAACTTTTATTTTCTAGGCCATGCTGAATGCTATGGACAAATACAATCAATTTAAATGCTCAGAAATGCCTCCCAAGTCCCTAGGCTAGACTTCACAGAAACAGCTTCTACTTTATTCCCTCAAAACAGAAGCTAACAGCATATGGGCATTTTGCAATATAGGGAATAATGATACAGACTCAAAAATTGACTGACTGCACAGAACTCACATGGACAAATTACAGCAATTAAAAAATAAAACAAACCAAAAATCAAAACAAACAACAACAACACAAAAAACAAACAAACAAAACCAACCAAACAAACAAAAAGTGGCGCAGGTAAAATCAACTCAAGACACAGTAATTTTCAAGCCTGCAACAGAGGCACAGATATTTTGTATAAAGCTTGTATGTTAGCACCTTGGGCATCTTCTGGCATATCTTCTTTCTCACTCATGTTTCGTTTGAAGTTAATTCTATTTAATCTTTCCATAAAAATAACAGGAATTTAAAGCACAATGTTTATTTGTATAGCACAAAACTCCAGAAGCTTTTCTCTGGGACATGGCTTTTCCTTGAGGCACCTCTTGGGAGAAGGGAAAGCAAATGTCAAGAATACCTGTAGACTCCTCATGCAGGGTGCTGGCAGGCATTCTGCTGCCACTCCAGCTGACTACAATAGCTCCCAAGACTAGGTGCACCTTCCTCTGCAATATTCGCTTGCAATTTTGTTCCCCTGCCAACTTGTTTAAAACCATCCAGAGCTAATCAAACTTTTTTGTTGGTTTTTGGCTGCTTCCTTATCAAAACTTTACAAAACTTTAATTTCAGCCTCATGAGCCCTGCAGCTGTAAATTAATTGAATTAAATTTACAAACATTATGCACTGATAAAGCACTTCCAAGAGTTTTCCCTATTCAGTTGACTTAGCTGCTTGGCATGACAGTTTTGCTTGACATCAGTTCAGAGCCTCTGGAAACCTTCCTAATCCCACTCTCCAGGCCTTGTGCCTATTCATGGAACCATGTTAACCCAACTCCAGAAAATTAATAAATCTCAAATGGTTTTAAGCCCTCAGAAACATCCCTTGGTACACATTCCAGCTTCTTTATATTGCAGGCATCTTGTTGCACAGAGAACTCTTACTGGAAAGACCTAAGAAGAAACCAGTCTAGTCCCTAAAGTTATTAACATTTAATAAAATATCTTATGTAAGATTATAGTGGGTTGAAGCATAATTGCATTTACTACAGTCATTCTGACGTCATCTGTTTACATTTCAGTGCCATATTTCTCTATCAGTGTTCTAACTAAATATTTTCAATGGAATCACTGGATGATTTCTTTTATACTACAGAAGAAAAAATGACTTCTGTCCATACAGCAATCCATAAAGACCCTCATCCTCACCATTTCAGCCGAGATTTTTTATTAGACCACAAAGCACAACTTTTTTGAAACACAGCATGCTGGTAGCAAATTAAGATGATTTCTTACATTCTGTGCTGAAGTAGGAGTAAAAACTATACATGTATACTTTATGAAATATTTAGCTTCATGATAAAGGAGTTTTCTTATATTTCTATCTATTCCGTGTTTTGAAAACAACTGTTAGGCAATAATCTGTAGGGACTACAATAGCCTTTCCACTTCAATTGAAAGTCCAAGCAATATCTCTGAGTCATACTTTTTAGAGTTCACATGTGAAGCACATGGAAGTAAATATCCAGGCTGTAAATAAGTTGTTATGTAAAGGCATGAATTAAAATGAAAGTCTATATTGGCCTAAATTATATATGTAAATAGCTCAATGAAATTTTGATAGGGATTAATTAATCCAAATAACTTTCTCTCACCCCAAGATTCCTTTCACTTCCATCAGTGCAGGCAATTAACTACAAACAACATGATGCTAGAGTGATGCCAAAACCCAGAAGTACTACTCTTTTAAGTAGCCAAAAGTTTGTGAAAGGTATTGGGTGCTTGAGGAAGGGAGGACGAGCTGTTCCCAATACTGATACACTGAAAGAAAGGTTCATAAAATCTTCATGAACGCAACAAAAGAATGTGATTCAAAACAAAGTCCATAACATAAAATATTGGAATCTATTCAGCCGTGTAAGAGATTGAGAGAATATAAAATGTTGTTCATATTTTGGCAGACTAACCATTTTAACAGAATCAGATTATCATTTGCATCAGACCCCTAAATCTACAAATGTGATGATGTCATGAAACTCCAACAAAAATGTGTAAATATATTTTAGAAGTCAGATCAGAGCTATTGAATGGCACAAAGAAACATGGAAGAACAATGTGTTTTTAGCTCATCTTACTCATAATTCAGTCAAGCACTAAAACTAGCTAATATTTATGGGCAGTATTTAAGCAATAAAAAACAAAATAAATGGAGGCCAAAAGAAAAGGCATTTTCAAAGGCATAGAGTCCTTCCAGTACCCTTTTTCCACATCAGGAAAACAGAATTTAGGCACATTACTGTCATTTTTCCCTTTAAAAGCTGCCACATGAATCAGCTGTGCCTTTAAGACCAATTTGAAATGCCTTAGACTAATTTTAGGAAGAAAAAAAAAATTCTAATGTACACTTTAAGCAATTTTTACAATAGCACCCTCTGTGGGACTGACCACATGGGGGACACAGTGTCACTGAACAAGGGACAGCAGTGCCAGCGAGGAATACTTCACCTGTGTTACTCAGCTGATCCCTGGAAAAATAAAGCAAGTCTCACCAAACAAGCAGAAAATAACAAGAAAAAAATAATTGAAAATAAGGGAATTTTCAAAATCCAGTATTTTGTCAACTTGATGTACAAACGTCAAATTTTTAGCTGTTCCTTCTAGTTAGAAAAATATTAATCATGTGCCTAGTATTTAATTTATACAGTTCTAATCTTTATCTATCATGACACAGTCAAGTAGCTAAATCCATTTTAGCTAACACATACTGCATTAAGGAAGCCGAAACACAAGTTTCTTCCTGTTGAGAGTAATAGGGAAAATGTTAGGTAATCCCAGAAATTTTTGCCTTTAATATTATTTACATAATGTTATTGTGATTTCTAGAAGTTTAACTTTGAGGGGATGAAGGCATTTTATAGAGACTATCAGTATTGGAGGCATGACACTAATGGAAGCCAGGGTAGTCCAGGTAATGATAAATCCTAAAACCTTGATATGAATGATATCTGAAGCACAGCAAGGAGTCACACGCAGTAAAACAGATTTTTAAAAGCTAATGTTTTTGAGCTTGTGTTTTGCTTTGAACCAGTCATTTAACAAGTGTTCTGCTCCATTGCATATCATCTCAGCATCATTTGAAGAGCAATCTTTTTCATTCTCTCATCATCCAGGCACCCAATCTTAATTCTTCACATCAATGTTTCGATATCAAGAAGGTAGGCAAGTTTATGCAACAGCTGAACTGAAGAGCAGGAACTCTATTGTCACTTCCATGTGAGTACTGGGGAAAATACTGAGGCAGGCTGTATATTTTATGTATCATCTCCTTACAAGTCACTTGACTTACACTCAAAAATCCTGCCAAACCAATCTCTTACTCTTAACATCATGGTCTGTATACCATGTTATATTAGCTGGTTGACAGGTTCTGTTGCTCATTTATCAAGATGTTTAGGAGTTAAGGGATGAATCTCTTTCTGCTTTTCTATTAGTGATACTGGTAAGCTCTGAATATGCTGGAAGATAAATTATATGGTTGCTTCAATACACATAAATAAATAGCAGAAAGAACTGCAAGCCTAACAATTCATAAAGCCTGTGAAAGACAGAGGACCTCTGTTAAGTGCAATTAACAGCTGATATATTCATGGTTAGAGGTTATTTTTTAATGGAGATTTTTTTTTAATATAGTGATGGTCCTACACAATTAACATGAAACTCAGGGCAACACTAAAGCTCACAAAATTGACAAATATGTGAAATAAGCAAACCTCTATCCCCCTTCGTCAGAATAAATAAGCTTTTAAAGAAATCTGATTTGAAAGTGGAATAGTAGAACTTACAAGGTACATGGTTTTGCCCACTATGAAAACTCTTAGACTATAATAATTGTATTTTTTTCAATACACCTTCTTATCTAAGTTTCCTCCGTTTTTTTACTATCACTGTTTGTTATAGACAACATATGTTTGCCCCTTTGTAAAAGAGTGACAATTTGGAGGAATCTGCCATAGGTAATAAGCTTTTTTAGAAGAGAAGATATCCTTGTTATTTTCTCCTAGTTTCTTTTTATTCACAACACTTGAACGAACTGAAATAATATAATGAGGATGCTGCAAACAGTTGCCAAACCATGCAAGGAAAATTCCAATAGCAGCCCAGATGAAATCACTTTGTCCAGGCAGGTGGTCAGAAACCACTCTTTCAGCTTGTGATATTTCATTCCAACTCAGCAAAGTGCCTTCCTGCACCATTTGCACTACCTTCACCTGACCCTGTCTCAAAGATACGCCCCAGTAGGAACACTAACTCAAAACACAACAGGCATTTTCCTTCCTCCCTGTTCCAGTTTTGCTCCCTAGTTCTGAGGACAGAATGTATAATGTAGTGCTAAAATTGCACATCTAAAAAATACTTCAGAAGATAATGACGCAGTTGTAAAGCTGAGACCTTGGTCTTCAAGTGCAGTCTTAAATGTGATAAGCCAAATAAGCTAGAAAGACAATCACCCTGAATTGCTCTGAGAGAAGACTGAGAGGACCTGGTGAGCCAGGAGCAGGTGTAGACACACGGATTCTGCTAGAAAATGAGCAGAGACAACTGCATAACTCATGGGTGAGAGTCTGAAAGCTTTTCAGATGATCAGAAAGTGAGCACTGCATTGATAAGAGTGCAAAATTTCATCTAATGATGGATAGTTTCTCTCCAAACTATTTGGAGGCCGATGCACCAAAATTGTTATATTTAAATGGATGCCTTTGGTGGCATTTCCCAGATGAAATAGGGACTTAAAGCATTTAACTCACATAAGTATGAAAGAGGTAAAATGACACTAAACCTGAAGACCAGGTTAAAAAATATAAAAATCAAAGAAAATAAATTAGGATGGACTATTTTTTTAGCTGTCTTAAGAGAAGAACTTATAAAAGAGAAAACAGATAAATATACATAAAGCAGCACTGTAGGTGCTGAATACTTCCAGTCATGCAACTCAATCTGTGCTCTGACCTTCAGAGGGTGAGCACCATTTCCCCAGCTTCAGCTTTGCACCATTAGAAATTATGCTGCAGGTACCTAATATGTGTTTTAGTCACCATCTTTTGGCCATCCAAGCATCACAAGGAGATCTGGCCTTCAAAGAGTAGAAAAAATAGCATTCACTTCAGATTTTAAAATTACTTATCAGTGAAATAAAGACAGAGACAGTTTCAAATAACTAAACCAGAAATGAGATCTGTCTTTGCAGTAACTAGGGAGCAAGGGGACAGATTGCCTATATCCATCTCTGAAGGTCTCTTCATCCATTCCACAATAAACTGTTTGTGACGCTAATATCATCAACAGTGTCTTCTATTCAGTTAAAAATCAAGTAAGAAAAGCAACATACTATTAGATAACTGTAAATATTGCCCAAGGGCTTGCATATGTAAGGATCAAAATCTTTTGCAATTCTGCTGACAGATTATCACCCATTTAATTATTGAGGTCTGTACAAATTATGGAAAGACATGCAGATGTAATTAGGAGGGCTAGTCTTTTAATGAACTAACAAGAAGTGCTATAGGTAGTTAGACACTTAATCATTGCTACCAGCAACACTAGAAGCTTTCTCATTAAAAAGTTAGTTTGCAAAGACAACTTTTTCAGGTGATGAAAAATGCATGTAGAAACCTAATAAAAATTAAATTATCATTTCTGCTCATTCTAAGCTCTCCTTTTATGCCAGAAAAATAGTAAGCAGTGCTCTGCTTCATTAGTCGCTTGGATGAGAAGGTAGCATAAAGTCATGGCTTCACACCTACATAAAGGAACAGGGAGAGTAGTGTACTGTGAATTAACTCAAAGGGCCAGGCAAAAATCACACTAGGGTCCACAAAAAAGGAAAAGCCCACACTTGGCAAGACAACTGTCCATCTTCCAAAGTTCAAGCTGCAGTCAAACAAATGGGAATCTTAATTTTCACACAGCCCAATCATGAGCTGGAGTATTCACCACATTAAACCTTGCTAAAGCAGGTAGAATTGAATTAATTGGACTGCAGAGGTACCATCCCAATTCTTTGGGACTTTATTCACTCGAGGCTGCACACTTGTGTTTACTTCAGAGTCTCAGAAAGGATGCCTCAATCCCTCTCCTGGGTTTTTGTGTAACAAAAAAGTCTGGGAGAAAACTTTCTCAAGAGCAAGGGCTTAATGGCAGCTGCATGACAGAAACTAAACTGCTCCCATCAGACCACAAGAGCAGCTAATAAAAACCCAGGAGTCAGGGACTGTGTTACAGGCTGTATAATGACTGAAGGAAACCCATCACTGTCTCAGCACATTATTCTAGGTTAAAAAAAACAAAGCTGAATTATATTTCCAAAACGTAATTGACACGACTGTAGAATTTCACTGTTGAAGTAGTAGGCATTAGATAGAAAATGTTACTGTCTCAGGCTACTGATTTGTTACCTGTACATTTAACTTGGTCATGAAAAGGCTAAAGGCCACTGTGAACCTGATGATGTTAGGACCCAGCATATTGAAGAACAAAAGATAAGTTGAACTTAGATGTCTTATCTCCTTCTAGAAGAACTTAGTTTAATCTTCTAACTTCTGAAAAAGAAAACCCAAACCTATGTATGTTACTGGTTTAACAACTTAGAGAGTTCTCAGGAAAATCATAATTGGAACTATAATTTGATCCTGAAATGAAACAAAAGAGAGAAAAGACAGCTCAAAAAATAGTTAATAGAAAAATTCTGAAGTATCCCTTTACTACTAAGGTTATATATACATTTTACCAACTACTTGCAGGAGATGACAGGTGTTAGAAATATATTTTAAACCTGTATTGTTTCAAACAGAATTTGAAATTCCTAAGTTGTTAAAGCAAGTAATTTTATTTGCTAGTAATCAACAAATTAACCATGGCTTTACAGAAGCTGCCTTGGGTAATCACAAGTACTAACACGACATCATTTGCAATAAAAATCCTGCATTATTGTGAACTTACTAACTTATCTAAAAACAAATGTGCAAATCCTACCATTACAAATGTTAATGGCAAAAGCTCTATCAAATTTAACAGCATCAAGGTTTGACCCAGTACTTTTCTAGATCCAAAAGTACTAAATAGAATATAAATTCTGAGCCTTTAGAAGGACTCTAAAACCAACTTGATAATAATAAAAGGCAGGTTTCAGTGACAAATTCAAATTAGACTGTCTTAGGAAAACTAAATAGAAAGAAAAGAGCAGATCTTTGTCTTTTTTACATAATTAAAACCTATAAATTGAAAACTGAATTGAAAATGAGAGCAGAAAATAAAAGCAATGATTAAATATTCACTGCATGCCAAGAGCAGCTCTGTAAATAAAGCTTTCATAGACCAGCTGAGCTGATATCCTCTACTAAATTATGTTGTTGTTATTCGCAAGTGGTTCCGACAGGAGTCAAATAGATGCAATAAAATAAAGTAGCATCATCAAATTTAAAAATAATAATAATAAAATAACTTGGTAATTAATGTATCTCCACAGAAAGAAAAAAAAAAAGAAAGCAAACAAAAGTGGGGGGAAATCCTAGTATAGCTGTGAAGAAGTTTGAAACCACCATGTGGTGAACTTGGCACACTGATACATAGCTCCAATAATCACACCCACATACAATATTATCCTTAAGTCATGGCAACAGCCACCAGCTCATAGCTCTGGCAAAGGAAGAAAAATGTAATGTGAGCAGGGAGAATCCCAGCTTGAGTCTGGGGCAATGTAACTGCCCACAGAGTACCTAATGCCTTGGAAGTTGTGTAACTTGCACCAAAGACATGGGTAAACCCAAACTGGAAGATGAGCTACCTTTCCACCAGGGATCCTTCACACTACAATGAGGACATGGAAAAATTGCCCACGTGCTGTAAGCAAAATGACAGATTTCTAGCTTCTTAGTCAATTCTAAGCCTCGTGAACTATTCCCTTGGACTATTCCCATTACTGAGCAGTAACTGATGTCCAGAAACTACATTAGATGCCTCTAATCAGCTGATATAATCATGGTGTCTCAGATCAAACCCTCTTAGCACCTCAAAAAGATAAGGAAAGAAATGGGAAGTTGTTGCCAGGGAACACAGGATTTATTCAGAGCAGCTTGAACATATACTTACACAGCAGTATTGGCTGCCTCTCACATGAGGAAAAAGAGGAGGTTCAACCTGAAAATATCCTTTGAAAGAAGAATCAGAAGAATTCCCCAGTAAATGAGATTTTAACATATACAGGGGAAAAAATTGATTCACTACCCCATAGTAATTACAGTAATATTCATATACCCCTTGCTAGTATTCAACATAATTTTCTAAAAGAACACTTTCAAGGGTGAAATAGAAGTACTTTGAATTTTTTTTTTATAAAGAAATATAGAAATACTAGCTCAGACTCAAGCAGAAAAACCTTTTCCAGTTAGATAAAGAAGCCACTTGAGTGGCTGTTATCAAGAGGATTGCTTTTTATTGTTCATTTCCAGGCAGTGAAATCTGTGGCTAATGTGGCTGCCCCACAACAGCTGCTAATACTCTAGAGATGCTTTTTGATATTCTGGTTTCCAGCACTGCATTGCAATACTGAGAGAAGTACAGGTAAAAGCAGGACACTACCAGGCAAACATACTTAGCTGCACAGCCCCTATAAACTATCCAAAGCAGGCACACATTGAGGACATTTACTTTTGAGGTTAATAAAACTTGCTTTACAGTACATCATAGTCAGTAAAGGAAATTACTTGCAATGACATTAGAAATGGATTTTCTTCTGTACTTAGTAATACTTTTTACAGTTTAAGTTATGACCTAAAGCCCTAAGATTTTAACATACCATCAAGTGCCTTTTTAATGGTCTTTATAATCAGTCCTGTGGGAGTAGAAAGACGTAAATTGTAAAGAGCCCATAGCATTGGGCACATGAATTCATAAATGTGTTTTACCCAATTTTGCATCCTTCAGTTTCTCAGGATTGAAATAAATCAAGAGCCGGATTCAGAATCAAAAGCAGGGTACCTGTATTATATTAGGAAGTCTAATATCTGTCCCTTAATATCCCTTTATCTAGCCAGAGCCAAAAGAAGGTTGGGAAGTACGAAGAACAGAGATTGTAGAAATTTTAAGAAGAAGCACAAAGGTGCTCCAGTAATGCCACAGGTAATCTAGGGCAAGCTTTGGATTGAAAAGTAATATATACACATGAGGGAACAAAACAGCAGGGCAATTTTTTTTCCATGTTTCAAATCCATTATGCTGCTATCATGTCACCTAGTAACAAGTTTTGAATCTCTAGGTCATTAAACCTCTCCTCAGAGGTCAGACTCAGTGCCCATGGAGGCAGAGCTTCTTCCCTCCTGGTTTCATCTCTCCTGCCAAAGGGGTTGATCTGGGTCTCAGTACTGGTGTTATGCTCAAACCAAAAGTGATGCAGCAGGTGATGACTTTAGACCTCACACTACATCTGGGTTGCCAGCAGGAGCAGAGCTTGTGCTCCCTGTGCACATGCAGGCTTGGCCTTGATGGAGCTGGCTGATGCTGCAGCTGCCGTGATTATTTCACAGCACTGTGACAAAAAGTGCTGGATGTGACAAGGATCACTACTGTGGCTGTGACAAGAATCCCTGCAGCTGTGACAAAGATCACTGTGGTGTCCTGATGCTGGGATGCTGGCAGAATCCACAGTGAAGCTCAGTGACACTTGTTCTGTAATCCTTATGATGCACACTTTTACCCAGAAGGAGTTTTTCTAGCAAATCTAGAAGGCTCAGACGATCAGAGATTTCCCTTTGAGGTCCAGCAGCTAGCATCTCTAAGTTGGGTTACAACCCCACCATGCTTAGACTGCCAAAATAAAAATATTAATGAGGTCAAAGTTATTCTGGTGGAAGGACAGCAAGATTTAATTTTTTATTTCAGGAGGACTTGTTTCCACGATGTCAAGATGGCTCTAGGGCTATTGTCATTGACCAAGTCCACCAGCAGATAAATTTTCTGCTGCTGTAGCTGGATTCCTACAAAACTATTCCGCCTGATGAGATTCATCCAAGAATTCTCAGAGCTAGCTGATATCATCACAAAATCTGTCTCAACGATTTTTGAGTGGTCTTGGGAATATGGAGAGGTCCAGCTGACTGGAAGCTAGCAAACATTGTCCTGATTTTCAAGAAGGAGGACCCTAGAAACTACTAAAATCTGTCAGTCTCACTTAAGTGCTTGGTAAAGTAATGGAGATTATTCTGGGAGGTATTGAAAAACACCTGAAAGACAATAGTCATCATTCACAGCCAGCATGTCTTCATGAGAGGAAAGTCCTGCTTATCAACCCTGACTTCCTTTTATTACAAAGTACTCCATCTAGCTGACCAAGTGAAGCCAGTTTATGTAATCTTCTTGGATTTCAGTAAAGCTTTGCATACTGCCTCTCACAGCATCCTTCTGGAAAAAATGTCCAATATTCAGCTGGATAAACACATAATGGGATGGGTGAGCACCTGGCCCACAGGTTGGGCACAAAGGGTTACAGTGAATGGGGTGACATCAGGCTGGGGACCTGTCACCAGTGTCCATCTTAGACCCTGTGCTCAGCAGCATCTTCATAAATGACTTGGATGCAGGACTGGAGGGATACAGAGCAAGTTCACAGAGGATACAAAACTGGGAGGAGCTATTGAGTCCCTTGAGCCCCTTGACCCTGCAGAGAGACCTCAATAAATCAGAGAGCTGGGCAATCACCATCAGTATGAAGTTTGGCAAGGGAAAGTACCAGATTCTGCCCTTGGAATGGGGCAATCCTGGATGTACAGACAGGCTGGGGAATGAGATAAAAGGTGTTAAGCTATAAGACAGCACCCCAGATAAGGGCTACAAAGATTATGAACGACCTTGTTGGGAAGCGTATGAGCAGTGGCTGAGGTCACTTGTTCTGTTCAGCCTAGAGAAGAGGAGACTGAGGGGAGACCACATCACAATCTACAACTTCCTCATGAGAAGAAGAGGAGGGGCAGGCACTGATCTCTGCTCTGTGGTGCTCAGTGACAGAACCAGAGGGAATGGCCTGAAGTTCTGTCAGGGGAAGTTTAGGCAGGATATAAGGAAAAGGTTCTTCACCCAGAGGGTGGCTGAGCACTGGAACAGGCTCCCCAGGGAAGTGGTCACAGCACCAGCCTGACAGAGTTCAAGAAGAGCTTGAACAATGCTGTCAGGCACGTGGTGTGACCCTTGGGGTGTCCTGTGCAGGGCCAAGAGTTGTACTTGATGATCCTTGTGGGTTCCTTCCAGCTCGGCACATTCTATGATTCTATGTGATTTATCCAAAATAAATGGTTCACTCTAAGGTTATCTCAATATTTTCAATGAAGTATCAAGTTGGTCTCTTTAAGGCCAAGGTCTTGTCCCATTTACACCAACATAAAGCTAAACTAGTCCCTGATAATTTGTGGAGTGTCTATAACAGAGATCACAGATTTGCTTTTTACTTAAAAAATATGACTTCCATTATATGCATCTATTTTCAGAGGCTTACCACAAGTAGTTAGTGATTTCAAATACTGGTATTTGGAACACATGAGAGCAATACTCAAAAGAAGTTAGTTTGGTTTGCATTTTTTGGCTCATAGGGAAACAACAAACTTTTAGCTGAGTGCAGTATTCCTGTGTTGAATTAGAAGTGTATAAAGCAAAACAGAAATTACCAAACCAAATATTAACATGCCATAACTTTATATGGTTTCAATTTTAGGATACCCACAAAGTAAGCCCTCTCAGCAGCCTAAAATAAAAAGAAACTGCTGTGACACTGACAGCAGTGTCACAAGGCTGAGAGTATGAAAACATTGGGCTTTTCTTTGAAAAACACACAAAAAAATTAATAAAGTACTGGATGACAACCATACTGACTATTCAAAGTATGTAGGTATAAATTATAATTTAATTTTTAACATGGTCCTGTAGGACTAGCCATATGAAGGAACCTGGGTTGTAATTTTCTTCATGTTCTTTAACATTATTCTAGGGTTTTATACGTGGTCTCCATTATTGCTCCTTAATATATTGGCAGCAAACAAGTGCTTACACTGTATGCTGTATTTCTTGGAGAGTCTTTTAAAAATGTTTTCCTTGCTTAGTCTGCATTCATGTTAATTTGCACATTAAACACATGAAGAAATCTAGAGAAATTTAAGGGAGAAGTGAACCTAGCCAGATGTCCTGACCTTCTTAGCATGTGAATGGGGAAAATTTCATAGAGAGGAAAAGGGAAAAACCCATCCCCCAACACCAGATTTGTTCATTCTTCTGATGAGGTTAAAGGACAACCATGATCTTTAAATGAAATAAAAGTAGACTCATACCACAAAATCCATCCCTGCATAGAAGCTTTTCTTCAGCTAAGTTTACTGGACTGAGATAATAACCTGAGTCAAATCATGTCTTTTCCAGAAGAGTAAAAGCTGCCTTAAATGTCCAAGTGGACCCAGTGATCACTGGGGGGAGTGAACATGGGACTGCCAATGGGCTTCATTCTATAAGGTCCTTCAGAAAGCCTCAAAAGTCCTCTGAATTTCTGCAGATCTTCCTTCTGGTTCCATTAATATGATCCTAATGTTTAGCAACCATTTTTTCACTTACAAAGCACTAGTTCTTAACTTATAAAAAATAACACTTTATTTCAGAATAATTGCAGCATCCATCATCTAGCTCATAAACTGAGAGCTGGAGCCACTTGGTCATTTAGTTAATGGGTTCAAATAATGAGAGTTGAACAACAAAAAAACACACCACAAAAAAACCCCAAATACATTAGATTAAAGTAACTTTTCATGTTTTGCCAGAGTTTTGCTCCCTGACTTAAATTAAAATTTGCAAATATGAAGAGTCTGGCTTGGGGCTAGCATTCAAGATATACAGTGTCTTAAAAAAAAAAAAGTAAATAAAATCAAAGATGCATTCCTTTTTCCCAGTATCAAAGCCTACTAGACCATATTTTTATCATGGTACAGAAATTCCAGCCAGGGTCCCTTATTTGCAATAAAATTGTTAAATAGTACCTGAAATAAAAGAAACTTTCAAATATGTGGAAACTATTTAAGGTGTCTAATGAAGATTTTAGAAGACCAATTATGATGATTTCTCCACTCAGAAGAGACTCAGAGTCTAACCTGAAAATACATTCTTAACATACATCACATTGCTTTCACAAACCAAGAACTTCTTGTTCAAAAGCGCAATAAATTGAATCTAAAACTAGAGAAGGTAGAGTGTTCATGTCAGTCAGTGAGATAAAGAGAACAGGCAAGGGTGCTCTCAGAAGAAAAAAAAGGTATTATGAAGAATACACTAAGTATACTAAAAAATAAACTAAATAAAATAAATATATTTACATCATCTCTGCATAAGAATAAAATACCAACTTCTGCTTTACTATTGAGTCTTTCCTTCTCTTCAGAAGCATAGGAGTTTAATGTGACATATCATGGAGGGTTTTTTCCTTAAAGCATTGCTAAGTATCTTAGGAGGCTATCAAAATAAAAATAACAGGATGGACTTTATCAGTAGGCTTTGGTAGACTGACCTCCACTCAGACAGGAAGTTAACAGACTCAGCAAATCTCAGGCAGCTCTGAGCTAGGCAGAGTGGCTGACAGGATAAGTGCCAGAGCCTCAGTCCAGGAAAACTTCAATAAATTTGGGGGTTAAGCAACAGAAATGTCACGACCTTCAATAGAGAAAAACACAGGATTCTGCAAGCAGAGTGGAATAACCCCATGCATTGACTGCAACCTCACCAAGCAGCAGCCCTTAAGAATATGGCTGTGATGTTACAGTGGACACCACTCACAGAAGTGAGCCCATCCTGTGAACAAAAGGAATTCCATGCTCAACTGTGTCCAGAGGAGCATGGCAGCAGAAAAAGGGAAGCTAGTGCTGAGTCAGAGGGATGCAGAGAAACTGGGATAGGTCCAACAAAGGTGCCTAACACACATACCCTATGTAGAGAGGCTGAAGGAGCTGGGCCTGACAATTTTGGTAAAGGAGAAACCACTGAGGTATTTAATATCTGCTTACAACTATTTGAAGGGCAGTTCTTTGGACGTCACCACCAAAAACCTATTGGTAGTGTCAGACAGCACAACAAGGATAACAATCACACAAAACAGTTTCAGGGATTAAATTTGGACAGCTGGAAAAATATTTTTGCTAGCAGAACTGGAATATATTGTCAAACAGGTTGAGAGATTCTGTCCTTGGAAAGGTTCATCCAGACAAAGCAATGGCTGATCTGATCCTTTGTTGCAACAGCCCTCTTCCAAGTAGTAGAGCCTTGGATTATTGGAGGACTAGAACTAATTATCCCTTCAAGGGCCTTGAAGATGGCACTTTTATCATTCCCCAAAATAATAGAGTTAAAAACTATCCCCCCATTCATTCTCAATCTATTTTAATGATCAAGTATTGTAAATGTTGATTTTTTTTCCTTTATTTCTACTAGATATTTCAATGCAATAGATGTATTCACACACACAACATCTCAGTGCTTCTTGACACTATTTCAAAAAGCTGTTTTTAAACGTGACCACACATGCATCTGCCTAATCTGGAGATCATTTACAAGACCTATGTCCCAATGTTAATTCTTTTATTTCTTCCTTAATTAAGTAGTGTTTTTTTCCCTGCACAAATATTTTAATTTTATAAAAGAGATATATTGTTATACATTCAACGGCATCACAAGCTGGGCATTAAGCACAACTGAGGGAGATTTAAAAGAGTGCTGAAAATGCACCAGCCAGATATAGCATCATCTCCTAAAATAATGTCATAATCCTCATCGTCATCTCTGTACTTGCTTAAAACGCACTTATGAATTTGCACCAAAGTGTTGCATGCAAAAAGGGGGCATATAATCTGGGAAATGGAGGTCACTGAAACCAATTTTGTTCAATGAAATTCAAATGTTTTAATCAATGACAAAGTTTCTTTCTTAGAAGGTAGCTTCTTCCTTAAATTTCTAACCAGGTAATGGTGTGTCAGTATTCAAACTAGACACAAATGGCATCCTTCATCTCTAAAAGAGAGCACATGTGCCAGTTACAGGCAATTTTTGAATGGCTTTGTAAATATGAAAGGGAGAAGCTTGGGGAAAAGCAGTAGAAAGCCCATCACTGAGTAACCTTAGGCATAATGACTTACTGAAATCCTCACGGACTCGGGGCTGGGAGGAGGCAGGGGAATGAACACTTACCCCACACTGCTGAGTCACTGATCACCTCTGCTGGTGATCAGACTTCTGCTGGTGCCCACTGCCCTGCTCCAACAGTGCCCATTCTCCAGCCCCAATGGGGCCCAGCCCTGCCCTGTCCTCCCCACAAAACTCCTCATGCATTCCTCTGGAGGCAGGAATCACTGCTGCCTTGTCAGCCTGTTTCTGAATAACAACCTGGTTTTGTTTGCAAATAAGTGCAAGGCATTGTTTAAAGATGCAGCCTTTGGTACCCTGGCCACCACAAATCTATCAGGGTTCTTCCCTGAGGCCACTCAAGCCTGCTGGCAGCTAGTACTGCCAGGGAAAGGGAAGAGATCCTATTTTAAGCTGTCCAGGAAAGATAGTCTGTATTAGTTCAGTGGCTCACTAAGTATTCTAACTTTGAAGAGAAAAATAACAAATGGAGAAATCAACCAGAACTTATTTAGAAATTGCTGCAGTACAGGAAATTAAGAAAAGCAGCAACAGCAACAAAAACTCCACCCCACAGAGGAAAGTTGAAAGGCTGAGGATGTCCTTGGATACTTTCCAACAGCAGGCAGGCACACTTCATGCTGCTATAGATTCGTAAAGGTGCTTGCTTGCAAATTCAGCAAGTGTGTTGCCATCATAACTGTTTTAAATAAGAAGCTTTGATGTAAATAGTTTGCTCTGATCTTTAGTTAGTGAAAGCAAAAAGTGTCTACAGCAGCAAAGAGAATGTCTCTTCAGCAGATCATATCTTACACAAATAGATATCCATTCACCACTTTCAATACTTTTCAATACTTTTCCATTTTGAACTCTTAGCATGATGTAATCCAAATAAACTGACATCAGAATAAACATCTGATTTCACATGCAACACATACTGTAATTATTTTTATATAATATAAGCATAATGGGTAATTTAAATTAAATTGCTAGTGCCTACCTAAAATTATTAATGGAAAATATTCAAAAATCATTTACCATTTGTCTATCTAAATACCTGAAATATTGCTCAGAGTTAGCATGATTCACACCACTTTAAATACGCAGAACAGCACTCACTAATTTCTAGGCTCCCCACATTTGTGTTCAGATGTGTTGTGGAGCACACGTGCCGGCTCCTTGGTGCTCATGCCAATGGAGACCCTTCAGTAAGAGAAACTTTATTCTGGGGCAAAATGCTGCCAGTGCAGAACAGGGGAAAATGGAGAGGTTCATCTCCACAGCACCCCAGACAGCCCCTGTGGCTTGAGCAGGGGACAGAAACACATTACAGCATTAGTTTTCCAAAACATACATTTTTTTTGCTCATTAAAGTTGATATAGAAGATTTGTTAGGAGTGCAGAGGGAGCAGGTTAGACCAAGGCTTCATTAATTTCCTAGCTGATAACTCATCTTCCAGGTATGGAACTACTTCTATCAAACAGGTAGAGAGGTGAGACAGGAATCCTATAAAAGCCACCCCAAACTGTCATCTCAGAAATAGAGAATGAAAACGTGTGCATGAAACAAGTCCTTCCAACAGATTCACAGAATGACTAGGTTAGAAGAGACATTCAAGATCATCAAGTCCAACCCAAACCCAACACCTCAACTAGATCATGGCACCAAGTGTCACATCCAGTCTTTTTTTAAACACATCCAGGGATGGTGACTCCACCACCTCCCCGGGCAGACCATTCCAGTACTTTATCTCTCTTTCTGTAAAAAACTTTTTCCTAATATCCAACCTAATTTTCCCTTGATGCAACTTGAGACTGTGTCCTCTGGTTCTGTCAGTTGCTGCCTGGTGAAAGAGACAAACCCCCACCTAGCTACAACCACCCCTCAGGTGGTTGACAACAGAGCAAGTCCCCAGCAGCAGCAGCTTATTCCATGATACATTTTGTACAGTATTATAAAACTGCTGTTCACATTACTGCAGTAGTTTCCCTCACTCTTATTATCACCACAGGAATCAAAATCCATTTGGAGGGTTATGGGGAAATGCTGGGGCTCATGCAAACAAGCAACACCAAGCATTACTATAAATGCCCACAATATATAAACACAATTACAGTTTTGAAGTGAAATAACTGAATTAAGAGTGCTATCTGGCCAGAGAAAGCTGATTAAAGGCAACAGAGATAGAGAAAGTGAGATTATATCTAATTAGCTCACAAAAATAAAGAAGCAACTCCTCCAATTCTAAGGCTGATTAATTAATTAAAATTAGAAAAATATTTGCTATGTAAATGTAAACCATTTTTAAATTAAGAGTAGCTCATCTTTAGCATGAATTTTAGAATTAGAATTAGATTAAATTTAGAATTTAGAACTAGCTCACAAATATAAGGTATAATAGTCTTTGGGAAAGGACCATAGATCATTAAGTACAGAAAAATACCTGAGACAGCATAAGCCACAGGTCTTTCAATTTCTTTTGTCCATCATACACACCCTGTTTATTTAATATAAAGTAATACTCTGGTTTATCATGGGGTTCATTTCATACAGATCTTGTATTTTTGAAGGAATGAGAAAATGTCTTAGAATCTTCAAGAAGGTCCTTAGAAAAATGACCTTTAAGAAAAAAATAATAAAAAAGAGAAGACAATAACATTTCTAAAAGAAGTTTGAAAGTTGATTCCCTGCCAAAATAAAATTTTTCCTTTTTCAAAAGATACATGAGAAATGGAATAACTTAAAATGGGGAATATATCTCAAACATGTTAAAATCTAAAGCATTATGTCAAACTACAGCATATTCAGGGGATAATTTTACATAGGAAGCAAACAACAACATACACATTTTCCAGGCATCCCAAGGCACTTCAAAGAGATCAGATGAATAAATCAGGGTCAGCAGTCAGGAAAAATCTAGAACCAGCATCTCCCAAGCTCCAAGCCAGAGTTTGGAGTTCCCAAGCTGAGTTATGCACATTTAAGTATATCTGGAAATTAAGGCAAATTCACTGCTCAAATAGACTGAATTCATATCTCTGGAAAGCCAGAACCACAAAGTGAGTTTGGGCAAGGAATAGCTCAACATTCCCCTGAAATTAATTACTGAATTCAGTTACTTTGCAGAGTCTACTGGCAGATGTCGGTAATGTTTCAGAATTAAAGAGTAACAATTATAAATAAAATAATTCAGAAAAGAATAGCAGATATAGAAGAATATATAGCAGAAATAGAAATAGTAGATAGAAAAGAGATATTGTAGAAACAGGAGATTTGTAGATCCTGACTTCACAAACACATCATGAAATATAACTGCTGCAAATAATGATTAAAATGTAACAGTTGATAGAAATAACTGGGAAACTCCAGCTTCTTCTAAGTGTAGAGTCATAAGGAATATCTCCACCCTATCACGTCAAGACCAGTCAGTGTCGTTTTCCACAGGCCAGAATAACAGCTTCAGTAGAGGTAGAAAAATATCATTTAAGGAAGCCTTTCCAGTTCCAAAAGCAGAGTTGCTACAATCATACCTTCCCATTTTCTTAAACGTTTCCTATTTTTTTTAATGCTTTACTAAAAATTCTCATTTACCATCAAGCATGAATTCTTACTAACAAATATATTCTTGGCCAACACGCATATCCGAGACATTATTTCAAAGACATTTCTGTAAAAGACATCATGGGAAGTGTAATAAAAAAAGTGAAAACAGGTCTATTTTAGATCCAACTGAACAATAACTTTCAAATTTTCAAAAAAAATCATGAAAATCTATTCCTTGTGGGGTTTTTAGCAAGCCTAAAGAACATGATTTATAAGGAATCTTCCCAGTGGCAGTCAATTTAACAGAAGCTCCACACACAGACACCCCTCCTGTGAAGTTTGGCCCAACCCCTGCAAGCTAAGTGTTGGCTGGTTTTTTTTCCAAATTTTTGTTTAAAAATAAAACTTATCTTCACCCCTTTATATTCTTTATGTTTAGATGCTGTAAAAATATCACAAAAAGAATCATGAATATTCAATTTAAAGAGCCATTCAGACCCACATTCTTATATATAGACTAAAAAGGTGAGGTACATGTACACAGACAAAAAGGAACATCTATGTGTATTTATATATTTTTAATATATATTTTATATTATTTTTTGTATTTATATATAGATAAATACACATATAGTCACAGGTGTGTGGCAATCATCTGCACACACACAATGGATATTCACTGCAAGCACGAAACTACAAATGCACAAATTGTTTCTTAGTACTCAGCCTCCCATCAATTAATATAAATGACAATAATAAATGTAAATTAATACTAAATTAATACTGAGTACTTGAAATATTTGGTACACACACTGACAGTCTCTAGGATTAACACCAAATTTGACCAGCAGATAATAGTCACAAGAACTCTCACCAGCTGTAGCCTCTTTCTGTCATTTTTAACATCCAAAGGGCAAAGAAAAACTAATCTGAGCCAGGGTTTCTTTCTGCATGCTACAGATAGTCATCTCAGGCATCAGCAGACTAAATCCAGGCTTCACATTGATTTTCTTTTTTCCTGATGTATACAGTGAAATTGAAGACCTATGCATTTTTGCTAAATGAGGTTCTGCCTTAGCTAATAGCAAACTATGACAATGGTCTGCAAAGAATTGGGTAAAGGAAAGCAGTCTTTTAAAAAAAAATTCACCAACAGCAGCTGTAAATTCATAACTGTCAATAAAATTGCTGAGGTTTTTATATGCACATTAACAGCATGCTTCAGTGTAAAATGAGATTCTTAATTCTTTTCGCAGAGCATTAAATCATATTTAAGATTAGAAAGAATCCTCAAGCAGCTACTGGCAGGTGCCCTCCCTTTCAAAACCACTCTGCTCCCTATGTTTGTACTTTGTTGACTTCAACTAAAATCTAGTTGCAAAAAAATCTTCTTGAAGTAAAATCTAAAACAATAGGGTGCAGCTACACAACTTATGTTGCTCTTCATTGACTCCGAGCACAATTCCAGGAGCCTAAGGTGTTTTCTTGTAATGCCAGTGAGATATATTTCAAAAGGAAGGTAAGTCACAGGCAGAAGATGGTGCAGGACAGGGCTCCAGGTTCCTTCAGCTGCATGGGAAAATGTTTTATATTTACTGCATACTTCACGAGGGATCACCCCACATGCTGTGAGGATGGAGGAACTGGTAACATGGTTCCCATCAGTCTGTAAGGACTCGCTCAGGAAAACAGTGATACCTCCAGAGAACTGTCTGTTTTCAAAATGTTCCTCCATTCCCAAATCCCACTGGGAACCAAAGGCACCTTCTTACTCTTGCTTATGTTTCATCCTATCTCTGAAAAGTAATACGGAATGTACTAGACAGAATCTGTCCCTCTGATATCTTGTTCCTTAAGGGATTAATAAAACCAAGTGGCATTTAGAGCACCTCCAACCACTTGTCCACCCATATTTCTCTTAACTTCACTGCCAGTGCAAACTAGCTAAGGCACTAGGGCAGCACAGGAGCTCTGAGTATTTAATCCATGACTGTTGCTAAAAAAAATAAATAAATTGTTAGAATAAAAAACTCTGTCACTAGGACAATATATCACTTGCATTTATTTTATGTTATTCTGGATTATTTTTTCTTAACCATGGTACTTCCTTTTGGTGGGAATTTGAGTATGACTTGCCATGTCTTTATCAAAAGTCTGTGCCTGTGCTTGCTGGCACACTATCTGTTGCCCTGTTTTGTGTCTGCCAGCCCTGTGCCCGTGCCTCTGCTTCCAGTGCTCACATGAGCATTTTCATCCAGACCAAGGGGGTTTTTGGAACACAGCCCTGGTGTTCCAAACACCAGTGGAAATACAATATACCATCTGAATGTGAAGTCCCAACTTCCACTTCTCTCTACTCAACTCAGTGTGCTGGCACAGCACATGAGGGGTGAAGCAGCCAGCATTCATCTTCCCAAACTTGTCCAGAGGAAATGACATCCTGAGTGACCTGTTATTATTGAAATGGGTTTTAATGAAATGCCAGTGCTGCACACCACTATGCAAAGAACATATGTGGCTGCAAGTGATTAATTACAGTCTTGAAGAACCTAATACAAGACTGTCATGTTTAAAATATTTTATGGCAACTATTAATTTTTTCTCTCTAATTATCAGGATAGCAATGGAGCAATGCACCTTTCACCTCAAATGTGCTTGTTTTTCATTTCTGTTATCCTACAGCTTTGTTTATACTAGCTATTGGCTCTGTGCGACAACCAATCTTATTTCTCTTTTTAATTTATAGATATAAAATACATCAAGGATGAAATCAAACAAAATACTTTAATTTCATCAGAAATAAATATATTTTTTCACAGAAAGGTCTGCCCTAGGAAATTCACACTATATTGTATTCATGTTTGCAAAGAGCATTAATTTTAGTATTGTGACTCTCTCAGGGGTCTGTCTTCAGATACTGAAAATGCTAAGCAGAAAATTGGCACCTTTAAGAAGTGATGAGCATCTACTGTTAAGCACTGAAAATTGGTAGTAGTATGCAGACCCAAAAGTATTGACAATTCAGACCTATGTACACTAACTTGTGGAAGCTACATTCTGATTCTATCCAAAATGGAAATACAATTTTTCACCACGCTGACCTGTTTGACAAGTACACACAGCCCTATGTTTTAAAGAGGAACCTACAAAAAATCAGAGGATCCAATATCTGGGAAATGGCTTTGCTTTTCTGTGCTGGACTGCAAGCAACTCTGAAACCAGTTATTGACCTTCTTCAGCAGCCTGACCCAAAACGACTGTCCAACAGCAGAATTTCAGTACAAGGTCCTAACTGCTGAAGGGATATTGTTCACACTGATAGGAAGTTTCATACTGATCAAATGTAACAAACCCCATTTAATCTTTCACTCACTTTAATTACACTGAAAAAGACTTCAAAGAACTTGCTGCTTGCTGTTATCAAAAAACAGAGTTGTTGTGTGAAGAAATGAAGAAAGCATCCACACACTGAGATGACCTTTCTGAATACTTCTTTATGGGCGATCTGAATGTTATCTTTCAAAGCCAAACTACTCTTAATTCTAATTCTTTATTTTATACAGCTGAAAAGTGGCCAAAGCTTGAAGAGAAAAAAGAAACTGAGGATACTAATCCATACGCCCCTAAATTGATACCTTTCCCGAATGAAAGAAAACCAACCACGCCCTGTAAGTACATATGATTAATATCTAAATTACAAAGCATAACCAATTTCAGGAAAAAGCAGTTATCTCAGGCATTCTTAGAATGATTTTCAATTCTACAGCAGGTCCATGCACCTCTGCTTTCAGCTGCTGAAGAGGAGTCACGACACCTGGCTCAGCAGACGGCTGAGCACACACTGCAGAGCCACAGACACCAGCTCAGCTTGTTAATGTGCACTGAGGCTGCTGCTGCTCCAAGAGGACAGACAGCTCAAAAACTATTATTTTGTCTTTTATCACTCCTGTTGCTGGTAGCTGCAGCCAAAGCATTTAAAATGCCATCTACTCGCTGCCGTCTACAAGTGTTGGGGTAGAACTAGTCAAGCACAGACACCTATGGTAAATACACTCGCCTCTGCAAGCCTGATGGGAGGATGAAAGCCTCGTTTTTTTGGGAAAATTAACATGATGAGTTCTGCTGGTTTGTCCCTTGAAACACAACTCACACGTGAAGTAATGTGCCCTCAGAAATGAACAGCATAGCAATGCTTTATTGCTTGAGAAAGCCATATATCCCAAGAGAATCTGTGTCATCACGCACCAGGACTAAGGCTGATGGAGCTGACTTTAGGCTCTAATAAAAGAGGTGGGAAAGAGATGAAAAAACACCATGACAAAAGATGCTTTTGTTGCTTGTTGAGATTAATCTGAATCAAAATGTGTTCACAGTTATAATTTCTTGTACAATTGAAAAAACTGCCAGTAGGAAGACCATGATTTTACTTTCCAATGCCACTATAATTCTTATTCCTATCAAAGGAGGCTGAAAAAAATTGCCTAAGTATTTCATTAGGAAATGCATCTAATTTACAGGCATGGTAATTTTCCCCCTACAAAATTGTATAATGAGCTTTAAACTCACTAAATAAAGGGTCTCTTCTCTGAGTGATTATGCTTAATTTACACAGGAATTAGTAGTAACTGGACCTCCTTTCAGAATAGCTTTAAAAGAGCTCCATTATTTAAAAAAAAAAATAAAAATATATATATGTATATATATATCCTAACAGTCAATGGAGTAAAACATAAAAATCCTTCTCCATGCAGCACTGCATATACACATTGTGCTCATAAATATCTTTTACAGGATAACCACATAACTTTTAAATGGGGTATCAGAATCCAGGAAATCTCTAATGCTGATTTTACATTAAATTATTCACTTAGAGATTATGCTGATAGAATGTATAGAAAAGCCTAAAAAAATGGATGGACAGCAATGCAAGGGAGCAATACTTTCATCTACAAAAGTTCCTGTCACTGTATGCAATGTTAACTATTTATCTATTTATTATTATTTGTTGTTTTCATTATTATTATTATTTTATGGTAGGTTTCTTACTGGTTATTCTGTCCAAAGAATTGACACTTTTGTTTATAGACAATTCTTTCCAAATGTAATCCAGTTTTCACATAGTTAAGTGGCAGCCAGAAAACCCCGGCATCTCCAAAATTCAGGTATTTTTGGATATTTACATAGAAACTAGGCATTAGAAACCATTTCCAAGAGCAGCTTGTTAATGATATCACTACGGTAGTAGATACTGCACATAAATATCGTTTGTCCCTGGCAAATTATAAAAGGTAATTAAAATTCCTGTTACCTAAAGCAGTTGACCCTGAGGTTGTGGAAGTAGGAGAAATACATTTGGAAGTTTCAGTTAAAAATTCCACCTCTCTTTCCTCCTTCGTAGTGTACAAAGTCCTAATCATCTTTTCACTCTACCATAGAAGTGAGATTCATAATATTTAAGGTCTGGAAGGGACCATTAAATCATGTAGCCTGCCCTCCTTTATCATGGCATGCATTTCATAAAAGGTCTATATAGATCACACAGAATCGGTGACATCTGTGGAAGTGGTTAACAATAGCATCACACGTCGGCAACACGGAGCAGGACTGTGCTACCACAGCAGCATAAATAGCTTTTCACGGGGAATGAGAAGAAATTAATCTGAAAAGGAAAAAAATAATAATAAAAAAAAGAAGGCAGTGAAAATGAATCATGGAAATAATTGGGATGCAATCCATCCTCGTGGACTGGGGCACCGGCGCTGCCTCCGATGAAAGCCGGGACGAGGCAGCGTTTCTGGCACATCATTGCCATCTGCTGCGCAGGGCGAGAATGCAGCGGGACCCGGCGGAGGCACAGCCGAATCCTGGAAAGCCACCTTCCCTACGTCCTTGCGTCACTTTCACCCTTCCCACGCCCACCCTGAGGTGGCTGCACCTCCCTCGGAAGTCTGGAAGAGAAGCGGCGCGAAGGTGTGAAAGTGGATGTGGTAAGTGATGCACAGCCCAGCGCCGTGCCATGAACACAGCCCTGAGTGCCAGTCCGAGCTGTGCCGCGAGTACCTCAGCTAAAGCACGAGGCTTCGCTGGCAAGGCAAGTGACACACATGCTACCCGGTTTCCAGCAGCTCTGACAGAAGGAAACCCTTGGATCAGGTTCCTCATGCAAACTTACAAACGCTTTCGGGAGATGTTTTATGCCTGGAAGTAATTTGCACTCTTCGGAACCAAACGACAAGACCAAAGACTTTGGGAGTGACAATGGTTTTGTCTTGACAGAGAAGTCTCTACGTCATCTTACAGAAATCCACCCGTATGTGGGTGAAACATCTGCTTCTGAAAGTGCATATCCATATGATGTATGCAAAAGGAGCATATGCCTCTTGAATACAAATGTACTAAAGCACCTGTGAAAATGCTTTTAAAATCATAACTGGTATTTACTGAACTGACACAAACCATTTAAAATAATTTAGATAATAAGCACTATCAAAGAACACAAAATGAACTTACTAATTCCCACAAAATAATGAGGCACAACTTGCTGACAGTATTGCCACTCAACAAAATTTGGCCACCACAGTAGCTCACATAAACCATTCAACCCACAGACTCAGATTATATATGAATTTTGCATGACTGCACATAGCTTTTGGTAGCAACTGGATAACCTTGGGTACTTCTGGGGGAAGGACAAGTCCACCCCCGGTTTTCTCCCTCCCTATCCCAGATCCAGGTACGCTCCAGGCTGAGGAGGCAGTTCCCAGAGGCTGGGTGAGCACCCCCATTCTGTGCCACAGAGTCACAAACTGGTGTTTGTTTGTTTATACACTGCACACACTGAGCACTGCTCTGATACTTTAGGGAGACTGGGAATTGCTGCCCAATCTGTTTGGGTCAGCTGAGTGTCTTCAAACAAGTAATTTCTTGTCACCCCTCCAGCATCTCTCTTCCCCCCCACAGAAACAGGGTAATAACAGCAACCTCCTTTGTACAGCAGCTTGAGATTGTTATTTATAAGAGGAAACAATTACTGCTGAAATTAAATCTTTACAAACTTTGCCACATATGTGAATAATAGTAGTCCAGCAGCAATCTTCTAATCCACCTTCAGTGTTACTAATTTAAAAAAAAAAATGTTGTTGGACTCTGATATGGACTATGAATGTTTTCTCCAGGGCACTCCTCTATGCTTCTTTACCTTTGTCTTTCCAGTCAGTTTTTCTCTCTCACTCACCACAGCCCCCCTAACACTTCCACACAGGTTTATACTTGTCTCACCAGCCACCTCATGACCTCTCACCTCAGCCTTCAGTAACAGTGAACTTCATTCAGCAACTTCATGAGCTCAATCACTGTGTTGTTACTCAGACACGCTCAACTGGTAACATGGAGGGGTGCTGAAGCTTTGCACAGTGCCTGGAACAGAATATTGATAAAACTAACAGAAACCTTCGTTCTCCAAAGTATACATGAGGCTAAGACACAGCAACAATGCCCCAACACAACTAGCTGCTCTGATTTTTCTGAGGATTAAGGACCACCTGTAAGAAGACGAGGGAAGGTTTATTAGCCATCGACTCCAAAGAGTCATTTTTACTTTGGACTTGTTTTTCAGACTGTGTGGAAAAGGCACAGCACGTCAGTACACAGCTCTCCAGAGCAAGTTGCACTCACCCTGCAACTGAAGGAAAATGCTAAATATTCATAAATGCTTTTGAAAACTGGGCAGAACCCCTTCCATAATTCTCAGCTTTGATAACTCCTCACTCACTTTCCGACACGCAGAATGACACGCGCTTCTGTGGGTTTTTCACCAGTACCAAGCGCTGCAGGGTAACATTTTTTGCAGTAACAGTGTCAGTATAAATTACAAGAGTGGACACAGTATCTTTGTCCAAAATGGAGGTGGTTTAACTTCATGAGGCAGTAAGCACCCAAAAGCCTTATGGTAGCACTGGCTACGTATGTATTAGCAGGTATTATAGACGCATAGAAACTGGTCTATAGACCAAAATTTAGTGCTGAGGATCTGTCATCCCTACTGTATGTATTTCAGATTTTTTCTGTTTCTCTGTTTAAACTTCAGACCAGCTCTGCTTTGATGCCTTGTCCTGAAGCTCACTTGCACCTGGTGTGCATTCAAGACTGAGCACATCCTCTAGTTAAGTCTCATAAACAAAAAGCATCAATTTCCTGTTCATGTTCTGCTGTACAACCAAAACCAACCAAAGGGGACTGATTGGGAAATTCACTTCAGAGGAACATCCTGAGCTGAATTAAAACATGAATATAGATGCACTTATGGAGACACTTATTTTTTGTGGTCCATTAAGTTTTGACAAATGACCACATCTCAGTAATAACCACATGGAAGCTCATCACAGGAATAGGATTTGAATTTTTGCAGTAGTTACATTAGACAATGACAGAACCCCCCAAGGACTTTAAGCATATATACACTGAATTGTTTCCTTCCAAAACCAGCTGAATTATTTTCAGACTGAGCTTAATCACAGCTTACCATCTCAGCAGGCACACTTCCACTGAAACCAGCTTATTACCCTCTTTACAAGATCCTGTGATTTTTATTGTTGAAAAATATGCCAAATTTCCATATTAGTCACTCACTGAATTACAGGGCATTGTACCTTGGGCATGGCCAGCATACCAAGGACAACAGCATCCCTGCTCACAACCAGATTGCCCTGCTCAGCTGAAAGATAAGATCCTGCTCTTGCCCACATTCAGGATGATCTGGATGTAGAGGAAAGGACCCACACAGTAGCAGTACCAGGGCTCAGATAACCCTCTTGCTCTAAGTGGGGCATAAACATCACTTAAGTTGTTTCTATGTTGTAGCTTTTCAGCCTCAAAATCAAGTTAGCAATAGCCTCAAAGTCAAGTTGGCTGTTGTTCTTGAAAGCATCACACAGAAGAAAATAAAAGCTTAGAAAAAAAATTGTAACAAGGAACAGAAAGTCCTCCATAAGCTACTATTGTGAATTCGTCCCAAAAAACACTTTGATCATCACTACAGCTTATCAGCACCTGATTGCTCAGGGAAATTATCTTGGCAGTGTCAACCCAGACTGCAGGCAAGCGCCCAACATCATCAAAGCCACCACAGAAGTTAGTGTTAATTTGTAACACTGTGGAAAGGGCCTGCAGACAGAAAAAGGACGAAAAGCACAAAAATGGGGACATCCTCTCGTAAACCCAGATGTGGTCCCTCAGATCTTCCAGAGGCACACTGACAAAACAGAGCAGTGAAATTGCCACTTGTGCTGTTCTATAAACACTCCTTCACCCTGGAAATTGGGAAATTTAAACAATATCAGATTGAGACACTTTCACTCTCAAGAAACCAATCAACCTATTTTCTGCTTGATGCAGGTTTGAACGTTTAAAAAAAGTTTTAAAGGATGTTAAAGAAATAGTAGGAAACAAGCAAAACAGCATTAATTACCTGTTACATTTCAACAGCTAGTGAACTAGAAAATCTTCAGTCAATTCCTTCCATTTTTTTGTAAGTCAAACACTGAGGTTGTTATCCTCTGACACAAAATAAATATTTTACATTTTTGAGTGGAAGAAATTAGTGCCTTGTCTTCTTGCTATATGAAACACCTCTTTTGCTATCACCCCTTTTCCAAAGCTTTTAGAAAGCCTAGGGAAAGTGGAAGCATACCTTTCACATTTTCAAGACAGCACCTAAATTTTCATCTTACATATTTCAATAAGGCAGACAGTATAAAATATTTAGAAGTGCCACAAGACAGAAATGTATCAGGGTAACCCATTGAGAACTGCAAGTCTCAGATACATCTCTCAGACAGCCATTGTTCTTATTCTTTCCTTCACTGATGGAATTACAGTAAGGAAAGAGTTACAAAATGGGGAATGTGACAGGTGCAGGTGAAGACAAACTGAGACTAACTGATATTTTATTATTATTTTAATAAATATATAATCTAACTGCTTTTCTTAGATAGATACACTGGTTCCAGTGTAATTATTTCTATTGCTCATGGGTTTTGATGCTCTGTGGGAGTAAATCCCTACTATCTAAAGCCAATAGAAGAGCTAATTTTGACTGCCTATAAAAGTGAAGTTCTGTACAACTGCTAAGACAAAGGGAAGAGTACCATTATTTCAAGTGATGTTTGGGATATTAAAAACATTTTACAATGCTGAAGATATTCTTAGGAAAATGTGAGGCCTATTTTCTTAACCAATTTTTTTGGTGTTGTTTCAAAATTAAGATTAAAAGAGAAAAAGAGGTACCAAAGAAAAACCAGCAAAGAAACAGTGCCTGAAATGTTATGGTGAAATAATAAATGATCAGCTTGCTGCCAGGGGAAATGAGGACAGACTTCCCTTAACAATACTGTCAGAAAGCCTGTCTGGGGAAGATGCTCAGCAGTGCTCAGCCAAAATCACAATCATTAATAAACACAGTCATTAATATTAACATATTAACATAAGATGATCTTTCTGTTAAGGCTCTTTTTAGTAAACAGGCTCATTCAGAATAGGAGGTTAAAAAAAAATTAGAGCAGAAATCTTCACCAGTTGCTTTGAAGAAATAACTTTCAACTTCTTCAGCATAGAAGCTCCCAGGTAAAAGCAAGTAAGAAAAACTACCTCTAGAAATACTGCCATAAACTACATAGGTGTACTCACTGGTCACTTTTCTAGGAAGTTTCGTGCATGTAAGGCATTGCCTCTGAGAACATTTGCCACAATAGAATTAAACCCTGCTGAAGATACAAGAAATTTCTCACATATGAGAAAATTTTAAAACATGATTTTTATCTCAGTCTAAATAACCAGTCTGTGGAAAAATTGCACAAAATATATTTGATGCTTCAAAAATAAGGGATATTATTTTGAAGACAAGTGTCATATTTTTTCAGACAATCTTGTGATACATTTCAGTCTTCACTTTACCCAGAAGACTCATTGTTTTTGCAGTATGAGCAGCATATGTGATATACTCCATTTCTGCTGGAAGGTGAAAAATATGCTAGGACATATGTACAATCTTATGAGAACAGATTGAAAGTTATGTAAAAAGTATATTAAAAAACTCCACAATATAACCAGTCAATTAGCACCAGGACTAGGGTTGTTTTTTTTTTACTTCTGCTGTTCAGAGGTAACTTTTTCAGAAAAAAAAACCCTGCTAGTGTTTTGAATTGAGGTAGCCAAGTCCTACTCAGCAGGTCCTTTTAGATTTTCTGAATTTCAGGCCTAACATGAGGCACTAGAACTAGGAAATCACCGCTTGAAATCCTTTCCTGAAGTGGAACCATGAGCCAGGAAGAACTGTAAGACTCACCTCCTCACTTCTGAGCAGGCAGAATAAATGAAAACACAAATGAAAAGCATCCATTCATCCATTCTATTAATATATACTAGCCCTGTAACCCACCTTAAAAAAAATAAATTTATGGAAACATAAGAATGTAATGAACTTAGCATGAAGGAGATAAGATGGTGATGCAAGGTGATAATGGTGTCACAAAGAGAGAAGAAACTCAGAGTTGACCCCTACAAAGAATTTATAACTCCATGTTCAGACTTGGATCTTAGACACTTTTAGTGGACATATTTTATTTGTCTGTAAGCCAGTGTTTAAATGTGACTTCACAGCTACCACACTTTTATATGTGTATGTACAAATATGCATTAAAAAAAGTCTCAGGGACAAGAGTGATAGTTGATGTGCAGCAATAATCCTCTGGCAGAACAGCTTACAAAAGGTGACAGAAAGCAGGCAGCACAAGTAAACTTCTGGAGAAGATGCCATGGGAAAATAAGAATATATAGTCAAAGAATATCAGATAATTAGGGCACAGGTATAACAAGCAGAACTGAATTACTAGATTTTAAAATAAACTTAGACTAGATCATAAACTTACAGCTGTTGTCAACGTACAGTAAAGTTGAAAGAAAAATCCTCCATGGCTAAGGATGAGTGAGTTGTGGGATCAGTTAAAGAGAACAATCTGAATTCAAAATAAAAATGTCCCCAAGACAAAAAATGGCACCTGTGAAGGGAAGAAAGGAACAAATGTTATTAAAAAAACCCAAAAAACAAAACAAAACCAAAAACAAAAACAAGCAAAAAACCAAACAAAAATTTAAAAAAATTTGGAAAAAAACCCAAACAAAACAAAACAAAGGAAAAAAAAAACCACCCCACTTCATAAGACTTCTACAGAGTTGAGCACTAATGAGAAAAATGTTCTACAAAGTTAAAACTACAGGGAGGAAAACACAATCACTTTCTAAGAGGATCAAATGCTCAAACAGCATCAGTGTCAAGTGCTGAGAGTCATCAGTCTTACCACAAGGAAAAATGTGCCATGTACACTTATTAAATTCCCAACACTGCAGTGCAAAGCTGTAACACCTTTCACAGTATATTAACAGTATAACAACTGCATTTGGAGAGGCTGGGAAGTTAAAAAAGCTAAAAATTAACACTTGAATTTTAAAGTTTGCTTGGGCAGCAACTGAGTACCATAAGACTTTAAATTAATGGGAGCAGTGACGTGTACTAAAAAAACCCAGATTTATTTTATAACAACTGTGCACCCACAGAGGATGGCAAGCCCTGTCATAGCCCTGATAGTGACCCAGGATATATCTTTTCACCATATGCTTCTAGTAGGGTCTCTTCACCACTCTTGGCTTGGACTAAATGATCTCCAGAGGTCCCTTGCAACCATTCTGTGATTATTTCCCCAGCTGAAGGGGAAGAAAGATGACACTGACATATCTATTAATTATACTAGATAGATAATAACTCAGTGTTAATAATATTTTCATTAAGCCAAAGACTGGATAAGCAGAAGAGTCTTAGTTATCCTGTAGTAAAAAAGTTATAGGGACACCAACATTTACACACAGCATTTGTATGTGATTTTCATTTAGTTAAAAAAACTTCCAAGATTGTTATATCTGAAAGGAGTTGATAATAATAAAGAAACCCTCATTTGTTTATTGTGTTTAAAGTAAATACTGCTTGCTCCATTTCCTTTAAATATTGCCTTGAGTATTTATATTTATTTCTTCCTGCAACAGATGAATAACACTTTGAGGAGAAAAATGTAAACACAATGACATCTGCAAACATTCTGACTAGCATCTGAAACAAATGTTATTGTATGACTAAACCCTTATTTTGCTTATTCTCTTTAAAGAAAAAAAAAATAGGAATTGGATTTTAGTTTTCCTAATTACAAAATATACTTACCATAAATTGATGACTACTGGGTACTAAGTGCTACTCACCTGCAAAACAAATCAAACAAACAGAGAGTTATTTCACAGAACAATGAACTACATAGGAGAGTGGACATAACTTAGGTGGCTTGATGATCATCCCTTTTTTGAAGAGCAGAGTTGCATGAAAGAATGGAGTCAACCCAAGGATCCAGGAAAAAAATAATTAAGAACTCCAGCTGAAATACTGATGATGTAAGAGGAAAGCTCAGTCTCAGCAGAAGCCCTTTATGACTTGAACATTACTGTCCCCAAGGTGAAGGGAAAACAGCCAAAACTAAAACTTGTTTGCTCTGACTCTCAGAATTGCTCCTGTCCCACCTAAGATGCACATCTGTAACATTGGATACAAGCTCTTTATGGGGTACTGTCTCCAGCACATTTGTTTTCCAGACTAACCTCACAGGAACCATGAGCCAATATTGTTTATCTTACACAGAATTTCATAACTTACATGAACTTATTAGCAAACTCCACTAAGGCCTGTACACACTCACTGAGAGCTGAACAAGAACAAGCCTATTACTGCATTTGACATTGCTGTGTCTTGGGCTCATTTTTCTTCTAAAAGACTTTTCTTCTGAAGCTATAAATATCTATTAAACTATAAGCATCTGTTACTATCTCTCTATCAAAGGGGACACAATGGCAAGGTTGCAAGTTATTAATAGCAGTATCTTTAATCAAACAACAATAGAAATATTGGTTAGAAACAGCCTCTGGACATCATCTACTCCAACTTCCTTTATTGGGAGTGCATAAAATTAGATCAATTCTTGATTTTTGGGTTCTTTGAAAGAGAAATTTCAAACAAGAAGTTCAATAAAAGAATAACCCATGTTTAATTAACAAAACATTATGATTAAACAGTTCTGAGTATGTATTACAATCAGATGCTGCATATTTTTATAGCAAAAACACTATTATTGTGGTACTTGGAGATACAAAGGTTTGAAGTTAATAGAATTAACAGTTTGCTCATTCAAACCCCAATTTTGCAAGAAATTGTCTGAATACTCTTTGGCATGCATCTTGGACACTATTTTACCAGATACATGTTAGTTATGCCTTAAATCATAAATTGTATATTAATAGGACAATTTTTAAAATACATAATCCATACCATATCAAATTCATGCTTTTACTACACATACATGATGCCAAAATTCTAAATTCATAGACCCATCCTGCATTCATATTGGGGTCCTGGCAGCTTCCATAACAGAGAAGTCTGACAAGTTCATTTAAAAGTATCATCTACTACAATCCACCATGGCAATGATGTCTTTTGCTTTGAAGACTTAAAATAAAACACAAATTTGAACAATAAAACTTGTAAAAACCAAAATATTTGTTTTGGGAAGAATAATAAATAAATAGAGATGAAGGCAGAAGAAACAGTGCAGCCTTAAAAAACCAAGAAATTCTCTCTAATAATTTTGCCACTGATCATACCATAACCTTTGTTAAGTGCATTTCATCTCAGCTCAAAAGTTGAAACAGGTATTGTGTGCAGTCACAATGAATCCAGAAAATTTTCATAGGTATATTCTTCTTTTTATCCAAGCTTGCTAATCAATCATGCTATAGAGTATGGAAAAACAATCTTTAGATTCCTGACTATCAGGAATACTTTCCATACCTTGAATTCCCCATGTTATGTAAGGATATTAATACAATACACTATTCACAACATTATGACATGCTATAATTCTCTCCATGGATGCCAGAAACAATTTTGACCATTGTGATAGACTGGGTACTATCCAAAAGAAACAAACTCAGTAGAGATTTTAAAATATATAGGTGGAAGTGCACTATACTTTGATCACACTGACAAAAAGAAAGCCAAGGGCAGCTGAGGCTGGGAAAGGATGATGCCAATTTAAACTTTAAGATTGACAGCTCTGTTTAGGATAAGGAAAGCTGAGTGGATGTTATTCAGCAAGGGAAAATCACTGTGGAGGAAGAGATGATGTAGGAGTAATATATTAAAAATAAATATGGAACTTGAGGGCATGTTTAATGTAAAGCAAGCCAAATGCTTTGCTAAAAAATGTGGCCTTTGTGGTCTTTTGAAAGCATTACCATATTTTTTTTTTCTCCCCTTGAGCAAAGTTCCTAAGCAGACATTAAAATATTTGTAAATAGTAATTAGTATTCAGAAACACATTTTAGCACAAGAAATAGAAATGTGCCCTGAGGAGCTTAGCCTTGCTGCCCTGGGAAAAGTCTGTCCCCAACACCAAACCTGGGCAAACAGCTTCCCAAAGCCTTGTACTGCCATGGCTCCAGGGGCACAACGTGACACCAGTGCTGCTTCGTGAGTGAGCCCTGGGAAAGCCCAAGGAAAGTGCCAGCAAGTGACAGTGAAGGCTCTGGGTGGCACAGACAAACAGGTCTGCCACCCTGGTGACAGGGAGTGATAAGCACTGCTTGACTCTCCAAGAATCTGGAAAAATCTGAACTTGCAAACCAGCTGGAGAAAAAGCAGCTAAGAAAAGCTTCCCCAACTAAAGTGAGCTCTGGGAACAAATGCAATTTCCAAGGAGATCCAACTCCAGTGTTTGCACAGGTCTGTTACTTACATGCTGCTTGCAATAATAATTCTCACCCACAGTGCACTGCTTTAAGGAAGAACTAACTCTTCAAATTTTACACATCTCCAACAAAAAGCTGACTGGCATTTCTGCATCTGCTCCTACTCTGGACAAGCAATTAAGTATGTTGCAGTCTGGGAAGTTAGGCAGCTAATAAACAATAAATAGTTTAAATAGAAATGGGGTGCAGACGATTTTGAGACTGTGTTCTTCACCTTAACTATTTTGCCATGTTAGGAATTAATTAATTTGTTACCATTCTTCAGTGAGCCTCAAGCCAATAGCTCTGTGAGCTGAGATACCCTCAAGGTAATTTTTCCCTTCCTTTTAAATCAGGCCAATTTTGTAAATGTCAAGCAGTCTGGACTAAGAAATTACTAATTTTGTGTTATTGTGTAATCCAACATGGGTTGGCTCTGCAACCTTCCCAGAGCTGCATTTTCATAGCACTTCATGCCCTATTCTTCACTCCTGCACACTGGACAAGTCCCGCTTCAAGCTGGCCACAGAAACAAGGCCAGGATTTGGCCTGAAGAATTTCCCATTCCAAAAATTCCATTGATGTAACAGTTGCTGACTTCATATGATGACAGTAATTTGCATCCACTGGCCAATCTGATGCCATGCCCCTGAGGATCACTTAAAACTACTGGCTTGAATCCTACCATGCACATTTTTCTCCACGAAGGAGAAATATAATATTCTCAATGTTTTATAGAGAGCTGTTGAAAAGCTTTTTCAACCTCAGGAAAAGTTGGTTTTACTGGCTTTGGAAGGAAGGGGAAAACAACACAAAAACTGTAGGTGTTCTTGGTTTGCTTTTTGAAGCCATTAATTCTTCAAATGGCTAACTCATCATATAAATATCTGGCTTAGCTGAGAGAGGTTACAAGATACAAGATGTGTTTGCAGTGAACAGGCTGTGATTCATTTGTTACTCATAGTAAATTACTTTATTCACACTTTGTACAGGAATGCCAAACCTGCAGAGCTACAGACTTCTAAACTCACCAAGGAAGGTCTTCAGCTTCCAGGTTTTTACACATACATGTTATTCACACCAACAATGTCAATGTCCACTGGGGCAAAAAGGAAGAGAGTAACTTCTGTTTGCATGATAATCTATATCTCTAGAAAAACTTTCCCTAAAAAGGGTAAGGAGCATCCCTATAGTTCTTCAAAATTCCTACTGTCTTCTACTGTAATCCCAATAGAAATCTGCAATATTTGGGCTTTACCAAAAATTCCTTATTAAAACTATCACTCTCCTTTGAGCCCAGGAGAGATCCCATGAGCTGGTTTCTTCTACCTACGCTCAGATAAAAGGATTTATTTCTTTGGAGAACAAATAAAAATATTTCAATGTTAAATTCTGTTTTAGTATATATTTCTGTAATGCATATGTTATTTCTCTGACAGGAATGTATTTCTGCTTCCCAAACACACCCTGCCCCCCTACTATATATGTGCTATAACTAATCTACTTGGCTATATCTAAGTTTAATATACATTAATAAAATCTACTGCCTAAAAAGTTTTATTCATTTCCTAAAAAGAGTGCTTCAGCTTTCAAAGGCATTTAAGGTGTAACTTCAAAGATGTTACACACTGACCTAATCAAAAGCATGTTGAACCCAAATTTGGGATCAAGTTTTTGGTGCTCAAAAAAAGCATTTTTTTAGCATATTTATTTGAAATCAAAGACATTTCATTCAATTCTGGAGCTATATCTTAAAAATAATTTTTCAGAAATAATAATTACAAAATTATGAATTAAGCAGTTTCTAAAAAAGAAATTTTAATGAACATGCATTCACAAAGTTAGTGTTCTGGTATGAATTGGAACTTTGTTTCTTATCAAAGACAAATAATCACATAATTCTCTCCATCCATAAAATGTGAACTGCAACTGTTATTCAAGTATTGGTAATGGGTAAAAAAAGGCTTATAACAAATTGAACAATTTTTGGAATCAGTAGCATTAAAAATAAAAACTTGTTTTTAAATCAAATGTAGATTTTTGTGTACTTTCGTTATACTCCAACACTTACCATGACAATGCACTTCATTTCTTTTCTAGAAGCCCTAACATTTCTTGAAGATATGGGGCAAAATCCCGGAATTCTTACTCAAACACCATCATTAGGTTTTGCTGGACCAAGGACTGTAGATTTTTTAGATTCAAAAACCTGGACAGGGAAATTTCTCCTGCCAACAGGTCTTTATATAATACATTGATTTCTCTTCTAGATCTGACTTAGTCTGCGTAAATTCTCAGATGGGTTGCAACAATTATTACTGAATATAAAAACTCAGTAGACTAGCTTTAAATAATCTGCTTCTCTTCCCTATAAACAAGTTCTCTCCCTCACGTTGAAAGGTGTTGGTATCAGGGTAGAAGCTGGTACATGAAAGCTGCAGCATGGTTGATCACCTTGCTTTCAGCTTTTCCCAGTATAGTGAAGGAAAAGCTCCAGATTTTATTTTCAAAAACACTCCTTTCTCCAAACATCAAACACTCACTCATGTTACCAGCACAAAAACTACTTAGAAACAGGCACAATAATAACTGTGATCATACATGCAATTATGCACTACAAGAAACATGAAAATTTTGTTTCAGAAGCTGGAAAATTTGCATGGATTTATTGAATCTGTGCTTTGGATAAAGTCATTCATCCCAACAAATAATCTCAGAAGCTCAGAGGTCAGCAGGGTTGAAAGTCTGTGCTTGTGCTAAAAGGTGACATTTGAAATGCAGTAGATGTACCATTATTTTTAGCTTTGGGCATTAATAAAAACTCTCAGTGACACAAAATACAGTAATGCTGAGCTTTGATAGGCAAAACCTCATCTAAACCAACACAGCAGGGGTTCATACAACTTAGTCTGCAGTTCCATGAATTCAGTGTAAATACTCCTATGGATCAATCTAGTTCTAGACATTTTTGGTCTAACAACTTAGAGACACTGCAGTCACTGCCAGTGACCGACCTTGATGCAAACATCAACTGATTATTTGGCAAACATCCTCTTTTTGACAGGCAGCTTCTGTTCCTTTTTTAGCTGCATATGCCTTTCCAAACCATTGATCATTCCATCTCTCATCAGCGGGGCTATATTCTGCTCTCTCTTTTTGAATTTTAAATACTAGAATAGAAACTATTCTTTTGGTAACTTCCTTTATACTTTTCTCTTAAATATCTTTTAATATTTCCATTCTTTTCCTTTTTTTTTGAACTCAAATGTCATCCCTTGCCTCTTAATATTTGTTTACTGATATTGCTGCATTCTGCTGAAGCCCTCTCACTGTTACACATAGATACAATGCTAATCTGTTATTTTCCAGTGAAATACCTGTTTCATCAATTCTCTCATATTACTCTATTCCATTTATGGTCACTAAATACATAACAGTCTTAAATATAAAATATAGAAATGCAGCAACTATGGAGAATTTAGAGTCATGACTTCGTAATCACAATAATAGAACCAGCTCTCAGATGGAATTCACTTTAATTTAGTTTGCTTCACCAACAGACAATCCAAAACAAAACTCTTAAGTGGATTAAAAAGCACTAGCTAAACTTTCAATTGCATAATTTGGCTTAAATTGCTTGTAAGGGCATAAAATTATGCCAAATAAAACATACAATTGAAAAATAATCAGCTACTATTCTAAGGAAATGGCTGTTTTTGTTTAGCCATGGAAAAATACTCTGAGTTGGAATGCACACGGACCCGGCACACACACTGAGTATGCATCATTCACTCTCTTTCACAAATGTCTCTCTTATGGGCTGACATGTTTTTATCTTGGACTTCCTGAGCAGAAATCCACATACAAAGATGATGCCCAGTCAACTGAAACATCAGCAAGGTCCCTGATCTAATGTGGGATCCCTGCACTGTGACCTTTCCATGATGTGTCAAGCCTTTGCACGTGCATGCAAGGTGCAGGCACTGGGAAGCACCTGGGCTTTGCCAAGCAAATTGCAGACACGTTGTTACTCCTGTCCATGTGCTCAGGAAATAACAGGGCACGACAGGAGCAACCAAAATGCTGCCAGATGTACCGAAACTCCAGGCAAATTACGCCTGAGCACAGTGTCTACCCTGAAAAACACAAATGGCTTATTGAGCCAAAGGCTGCCCCTGCAGACCCCCATGTCAAAGTCAGTTTGGTTTTGTTGCTGTTTGATGTATTTTTACAACTGCTCCTTCTGAAAGCTGCTCCAAGGCCTCACCACGTTCTTGTTTAAAACATTTTTCTAATTAACAGTCTTCATTTACTCTTTCCCATTATACCTATTAGTGGTAATGAAGTTACAGAGAGCAGTAAAAAAAAAAAATCTTCATTTGACTTCTTTGAAGAACCAAACTCTTTTACTCCTCCCTATTCTCCACAATCAATCATTTTCATAGCCCTGCTTTGTACCTGCTCTACTGCAATTTCATCTCCAGCAGGAGTTGTGTTACATTTAAAAACCATCCCTGGAAATTCCTGAGCCAATAACTTTCAAGAATGCTTTTGGCCTTTTTCTGTCAGCATGTCACCAGAGGCTGGTTGTGGTTCATGGTATGGCTTAGCAGAACACAGCTGTACATACTGGCCAGTTGTTTCCAGGCTGGTGGAAATCTCTGGGAATGGTGGCTCACACTCCATAAGCAGTTCTTGTTATCTGTCCCCAGCCACTGCAATACAATTCTGTTATCAAGTTCTTTTTAAGACAAGGTGGTCAAATATTGAAACAGCTTGCCCAGAGGAGTTGCAGATCTCCTCCGGAGGTAGTCAAGATGTGAGCGGACACAGCCCTGACACAGAAACCTGATCTAATCAGATCTGCTTTGAACTGTACTAGACGACCTCCTGGAGGTCTCTTTCAACTTAAGTTATTCTAGAGTCTTTTTATTCTAGTGACCTGATCAGCCAGTTTCTTAAGACTGATCAGCAGTTATTATACATAAGGAACTACTCATTTCACCTACTTTGCAAGATTTAAGCCAGTGCCACAATTTAATTATATCCTCATTTTTCTTAACTGCAACAATAAACATGTTGTTTTCATTTGCTGTAGGCTTTTTGTTCACTTCAGATCTGTTTTGAAAGTGGTTGTTCATCCCAGTAGATCTGGAATCTTTCTTTACCCTTCTTCCCAAGAAAGACAAGAATAATTTAGTTTTTTCTACAGGTTTTGTACTTCTATGGAGTTCTTGTCTGACCCTATATTCAGTTTTTGAGTTTCTGAGCTCATCACTGTAGCTGTCAATATGAACGAGACTCCTTAAAGTTGATGTTTTCAAAGTTAGAAGATAAATTAAAGACGACTTTTGTCCATTCAATCAATAAATTTAAGTAGCATTACAGGGAGTGTCTTCACAGACATCATTTTGGCCTGCCTAAGTGTAGCCCAACAGAGCCGAATCTCCTGCTGGTACAGGAGCTATTGAGAAAAGAAATCTCTTATATATCCTGATATAACTGGGTTCAACCATCATTCTCCAATATAAAATTAACAAATGATACAGCATGGCTGTTGTGCATCTTATTGTGCGGCTGTGAGTCAGAGTCATACTCAAAGAATATAAAAATCACAATTCATTTTGCAATATTCATGATGCAATGTATGAACACAGGTGTTTGCTGAGCAATGATGAACGATGACATTAAAAGCCAGACATCCGCACTGAGTAACACGAATAATTCAGCTCCTGTTTGCTCCTCAAGAAGCACAGAGGATATGCACCTTTAAGCTGCAAATTCTTAGCTGTATCAGCTGTCAGGTGCATGTCTCCCCCCAACAATTTGCAGGATAGAGAGTTGAATAATTTCTGCTCAATTAATCACATTCTAGCGAGCATGGAACTCTATAGTCCACTAACAGTATAATATCATCAACACCCACACACACCTTCCACCTTAACCTTTCAGGTCAAGAAGCTAACCATTCCTGGAGGCAAAAGAGCCTGGTCTCGCTATGGAGTCAATAAACCCTCTGGTTTCATAGAACGTGACCAGTTTGGCCACAAAGGTAATTCCCTGCTCACAGGTGGGTATCATACAGAGATACCACCAATAAAGATTACTTCAGCTTGGAGTCAGTGCTGTGGCAATTAGCACCAGCTGGTAGGAGACTGGTATCTTCTCAGCTCTCTCCAAGTACACTTTCAACAACTGGGAGAGCTGGCTCTCATATTATGCTTTCTGCTGTAATCCTAAATTATCTGGAGCCCTTCAGTACTTCACCTGACTTCATTCTATTCTGCTAATTTACTTGCCTTGGCTCTTTCAAGTCCTGAGAGTGCACACTTCCCAATATCTCAAATAGAGCTCTTTGAGATCATGCTGCCAAAATAGATGCACTTACTTCCAGCTTGAAGCAAGAAGGCAACTAACACTGTAAAATTAAAAAAAAAAAAANGCAGGCAGAGCTTTTCTGCTGACAAATGTGTAAGACAGTGTAGCAGACATGCACTTTTGAAATGCAGGTGGGCTTTTATTCCTGGCACTGCAATGAGAGAGGTAGTTCCAGATGTGGGGAAAACAACACCCCTCAAAAGGGGATTTGCAATGATACAGCACAGAGGAAGCCTGGAGCAAACTGGCACCATCTAGAAAGCTGGAAGACAGCCAAACAAATTATGGCCCAGGCTCCTTAGAGCCCTGTTTCCCCCTTCAGTGGGAACTGCACAGGAAAAGGGTGATTGTGAGAGGGTAGATGACTGGCATAGCCTTCACTGCACATGGAAAGAGGTATAAATTACAATCCCTTGTGCATACAGAGGCAAAGCAAGGTTCACAATGCCTTATTATATTAAGCCACATTATGAAAATGACTGTTTACATTGGTTCATTAATGTTTGTACAGGACTGTGAACATGCAAAGTTGTAAGTATCAGCACAGGCATCAGCATGGTGTCTCAACTTTGACAAGTTCATGAGTGTTGTAACAAAAGGAAATACACTTTACTCATAACAAGTATTGCCCATGAAACATGGTGTTTAGCATATTGTCTCTCTCCATCATTTCTGACCACACAGAAAAGGGTATCATTAGTGTGTAATGTTATACTGAGTAATTTATTCTTTCAAATGACAAAATGTGTGCAATCATTAATGAATTTAACAAAGTCAACCCATTAACTCACACATTTGGCACTGCAAGGCTATGTAAGTGCTGTGTTGTTAAAACACCTTTAGTCAGATTTAGTACAATGCCTTATGTTGTACTGTCTGGTGAAAGGAAGGTTATTTCTCAGCTTTCTATTTTTTCTTTATTTTTTAATTCTTTTGCAACTCTAGCAGACCTCAAATCAACATGAGGTTTTAAGATTAAGTGTTGAGATCTGAGCCAAGTACCTCAGCATCTCAGAAAGTTGGCTTTGTTAGGATGCCAGCTAGAGCAGTAAACACTATTAACAGAAGAAAATATCTGTTCTCTCTGCTGGGTAAAAGAGTGAAAGCAAGAGGGACAAATGAATCCCTTCCCCCAACTTCTGTGCCCTTGCAGGGCAGGTCCTTTCCTGCAGACAGGCTTTCAGCTGAGCAATACCTGCTCATTTCCTGGATCAAAGCAAATTCTACAAGGCCTTTCTTGATGCCCTTTCATATACATCTCTGCCATCCCCAAAGGCTGTCTGTGCTCTCTGCCTCTGCTGCAGAGGCAGAACTCAGCATGTGAACTTGTCAGCTCTGCTCCAGCAGCCTCTCCTCCACAGGCTTCCCCAGTGGCACTCAGGGAAAGAGCAGCCTGCCCTGTGCCCCAAAGGCATCTGCTTTTGGGGTCACAGGGGCCAGGGCAGGCTTCCCCTCCCCTTAGCTACAGCCTGTTAGAGGAGCATGTGGCAGGAAGGGAACTGTTAAACTTCAGGCAGGTTAATAATGAAAAACCCCTTGAAGACTGGGGTTGAGGCCAAACTCACTTAATACTAGCATTAATGACTGGCACAAAAATATAAAAGTGAACAAATAAATTCCCTGAGACCTAAATGTCTGGAGGGAGGATTGGGGGTTCACATAGTAAGGGCTGGATTATCTGGAAGGGTAATAGAAATGGGATAAAATTTAATAGGCATGTGCAAGGTCAGAAGCTTTGGGGCTAATAACAAGACTTTCTCCTATAAACTGTGAGGTTGTCAGATGGAAGGAACTATGTAGGGAGAAGTATATTTGCAGAATATGGGATGTCTGCAAATCATCAGCCATGAAAAGAGTAAACACATGAGGTGATGTATACTCAGAAGAGTATAGGAAGATTAATTTTCCTGGTAAATGTCCCTTTGAGAGCTCCGCCTTTGAAATACTAAGGAGACAATGCCAGCCTTGTTGGAAAGAGTCCTTTCAACCAGAACAGTCCCAGATATGGGCTTCAAAACCAGCAAGAACATTTTCTGATGCAGCAGGACTGAACATCACTTCTTACTCTAGCAGGACCAGGACAGGAAGGACAGTATTCCTGTCTGGTAATTTTCCAGGCAAATTAAACAGTCCAAAATGGACACTAAGCTACAAGACACACAGGTATAGCTTTTAGAAGGAAATAAGAAAAAATTAGTCTAGCAGAGATTTTTGGAAGTGCCTCATCTTAGATGGGGTTTGAAAAATTCATAGAAAAGTGAAGGTCAGAGGAATAAACGATGAAACAGGACCTCATTTATAGCAGAAAAATTACTTCCAATGGGATACATATTGGCACCAGATTGTTTTCTAAAACTTTCCTCTGTGTTTCTCTGCAACACACTTCACAAAAATTGTTTGCTTTTTTTTAGCATTGCTGAATAGCAGTGGCAATATTTTCCCCCTCCATTTTTTGCAAAAGTGCCAATAGCTCTTTTACTTTTCACACTAATGCTGTAACACTGTATCTCTCAAACACCTGAAGGTACACCTGACAACTTCTACCTGCAGTACCCCACAGAACCTCTTTGCAACACAGGAAAATAGAATGAAGAACTTCCCTAGCCTACAATGAGTCACCTGTAAGAAATACATCATCTGCACTGCTTTCTCCACCCAAATGCCATTGCAGATCCACCCCTTCCCATTAAACAAGACCATTTGTTGTACAGCAGCCTTGTCCTTAGCCTTGCATGACAGTAACTGCCCATGGGTCATCCTCATAGAGAAAAAGAATGCAAAATACAAATCAGGCTGCCAGAGAGACTAAACCTTGTGAAAGACAAAATCTGCAACAAGGAGACCTGAAACAGTCGTATAAATAAGGCAGCAGCAAGTCTTTTCAGGAATGTGTTAAAGGAATTAAACAAAAAGTGGAATAGAAGAGTTTTCCTGATCTCAAATTCTAAAAGCACCAGAGACACACATGGCTCCTCAGAGCTCTCCCTGTGCCTGAGAGTGATTTCAGGAAGACAGAAACATCTCATCAATGGTGCTAAGAAAAATGGAAATGAATTCTGTGTTTTCCTTGACTAGACCCACGCACTACAGAAAGAGCTGCTGGAAAAGGACAGCCAACAGCTCCAAGCTCCAGCTTGGATAGTTAGCAGAAACAGCAGAAAAGTAGTTAAATTGAATGGGCAGAAAATTAAGGCCTTCCCTCAGAGGGTGTGTATGCAATCCCCTGATAATAAACAGCAAAGACATTTCTTGAGAGAGATGTTTGCTGTTGAAAATATTAATTTCAGCAGATTAGGTTTGGTAAACATTTAAATATCAAATATTCTGTATTTAAATATTTAAATAACATTTAAATAATATGGGTGGCATTCTTGTCAATTTGAACAATACTGAACTTGAAATATTTCTATGCCACTAATCCAGAGTATTACAGAAAGCTAATTTTTCCAAGTGGAACGACAGAAAATTCAAAAATGTTCAGCTCTCCTGGGGAATGGAAATTCCAGTTTCCAGTCAGCTTTCTCAGGTGTCACCGACAGAAGCAGGCTTGTCCCCATGCTTTAAGTGGGCTCACAGTATTTCTGCCTTTCACTGGGGCAAAAAAAATGCATTTATTATGTAACTAATAGCAGCACTCGCCTCTTCTGTTGTACCTTTCCAGAGCAGCTTTATTTTGTAGGCTGGAGACAAATGGTCCCTTAAAAGTTAGGTGCCAACTGCTAAGCCATGAATTTAAATAAATAAAAAGACATTTACAGACCACAATCCAGAAGCATGATCAGCTCCTCCTGACACTATATCTATTACCAAGACTTCACTTTTCCAACAGCCTCAGACTCAAGCCCGGTGCTCAAACCTGCATGTAGTTTGTAATTAAAACAAGAAAAAGCTTGACTTATCTGGCTCCTTCTCTTAAAGAGCAAAGGTCTTTTTCACCTGCTCTAGGAGAACCACCTAAAAATTCCAAAGGCCTTAAAATTCTTAATGCAAATGAGCTCCAAAAAATGTTCAAGAGAAACAATTTTCTCACTTTCTATGTTAGAATCAGTATTTCACAATGACTACACATTAGAAAACTGAAATTGTTGCCAACATGAAAACTACACTTAGATCACAACATTAATTAATGAGCTTGCTTTTCACCTTTATCTCCCCCTTCTTCAGTGCTTACCTCTCCCTCCCAAATAAATGAGCCATGTTCCTAATAAAGTGTTTGAAAGGAAGGCTGGGAAATTTAATAATAAAAAGCTCTCTGAAATTAAGTTTCTGGCAGTGCTTCAAAAAAAAAATGTTATTACTTGGTCCTTTGCTTTTCCCCAATGCAAATTTCAGTCCTTTGAGGACTGCACAAATATAAGCAGATAATCTACGAACCTTTTATTCGGCAATTTGCCTGGTCCAAATAATCAACTATAATAGGAATTGCCAACTGAGTGTTTCAAGATTCTAGTATAGGAAAAGAAACTGCACACTGCAGAAAAAGAAAATCTCTGTCTAAACTATCAAATACTAGACTTTCAATGGGGCACAAATTGTTGAGCATGTTAATGTTCATAGGAAATAGAAGGGAGCACTAAGAAGTGAAAACCCAATGCTAATTGCTGGAGTTCTTATCATATAATAAGTTTCCTAATCTCAGCTCTTGTGTTTGCTGCACTGAAGATGACAAAGAGGAAAATACCACGTTTGCCTTATGCAAGTCCAAAACCAGAAATGAGAAAATATTTAGTGAAGTAAGCCCAGACTTTTCCTCTACTCATGTCTTATTAAAAGGAGTTATCAACATACTCCTGACAATTTAGGAAACGAAAAACTGGCAACTAAATTAGTGAAAACTTAATCAGGAAAACAAATGCAAGGCTATTTCTCTAATTTTGCATCAGCTATAATGTTTTTGGGCTCTTTCTTTCACAGCTCTCAAAGAACAGTGTACAAAAATCAGGCTCCACTGAATTTTCTAGGAATTTTTCTGTTGCATTGGGTTAGGACTGTGCCATAACGCAATACATAATTCTGTAGAATCATTTTGCAAAGAGCATACAGGCTAAAATAAGACGATCTGATAATGACACACATATCATGGTCACCTTCCTTGTGAAATAAAAATCGGCCAAAGAAATTGGATTTGGAGTTTCAGGCTGAAAACCTGTTAGGTCTTGTGCAAGTTTACATTTAGACATATTAAAATTTTGAAACCTATGCAAATGACACCTTGACATTTACAGGCAGGGAGCTCATCAAACTATTAATTTTTCACTGGGAAGAGTTGTGAAGAGGCATACATGTATCAGACGCAGACAGCAGGCTCTGACATCCCTTTTGTGATTAGTGTGTTGTCTAGCCAACAACAGCAAAGCATTCAGATGGATCAAAGCTACAAATTCTATGCAATTTTTCACATGCTCAAAAAATTCTACTGGAAATTGTGTTTTAAAGTCAAAAGACTATGAATAATTTCTAAACAGCTTCTTCCAAGTTTAGAAGAATAAATGATGGATGAACAGTTATTCTTCAATCACTACTTTCAACAAAGTTAAAGGTTGAGACTATATAAGTGAAACTTTGACCCCATGAAATATAAAGAGAAGTTATGTATGCCGGAATTCAAGATTTAAATTCAAGTACCACTTCAGCCTTAACTACCAGATCACTTACTTGATGTAAACCACTAATGCAAAACAACACCTGTTTTATTATTTTACCTTAACTCTAAAACTTCTAATCGCTTTTTACACACAAAGTTTAGCAATTAAATATATGTAACTAGTGTTACTGAAACATTCCATATAATCTTGATTCTATCTTGATTTATCTCTCACATAAAGATTTGTGAAAAATATACATAAAAGCTTTTATCTGTGGAACTGTCTCCAACAGTAAAAGAAGAAATCTATAAAGGCTTACAGAAATCTCTTTTTCTCCCACAGAAAATACCAAGATCTTCTGAATAACTACCAAGAATACAATTTTTGCATAGGATTTCTGATTCAGCTACAAATAAGTTGCTATGACGTGGCTGGACAACTCCCTGTGCTTTGAGATCTACAGGAGGCTTAGAAACAAAACCTCACCACCACATTAAGCACAGAATGGTTTAAAAGCATCATCTTCTCCCTTACCAAAGCAATGTGGAAAAGTGCTTCCATGCCAACACTGCTGGCATATTTAGGGCTGTGGTGGGGCTGGAGGTATCCAAGCCTCACTTGCTCCTACAAATGCCTCTTTCAGCAAGATCTGTTAGCACAGGCTGTTGGTTGTCTCCTGTCTTGCAAGCAGTGTAAAGCACTTCCAAAATCTTGTGTCTTTTAAACTGCACAGAAGACACTGCTTAGCTTAATTAAAGCAGGTCCTGCTGATAAAACGTAAGGTTATGCCCTTAAAAGGTTAAATTATTCCACATAATCAAATTAGGTTTTGCTGTGGATAGGCACAACTAAAGCTGCTTGTCTTTTCCTTATGAATAGGAATTGTATGTTCATACCAAGAGCAAAAAGAGCTCAGTGAAAAGTGAGTTGCTCATGGATTCTGGCTTTTCTAATTCATCCAAGGATTATACAAGTTGTGTATAATCCTTGGATGAATTAGAAAAGCCAGAATCCATAAGCAACTCTAAGAAGGATTCCCAAATAGAGAATCTCATCCTGAATGACACTACTTTTCAGAGCTGAAAAGGGAGCAGAGAGAGATTATCCCTCGACATCTTCTTCATGCCTGCTGTAAAATAAAGTGGGGTTTTCTGAAAAAAAAAAAACAAAAACCTAACAAATTAAGCCATGTAGCTTATGGATTCACTATTTAGCTGAGCAAACTGTGCTGGGAAGAGAGATGCTCTACTCCTGAAAAGGAATCACTCATGGCTTCTAGCATCAAAGGGAACAAGTTTTTTATGCACCCTTCCAGAGGAACAATTAACAGGGACCTTCAGCTTTACTCAGCTGAAAATGTCAGAAAATGGCCTTCTCTAGTTTTAGAGTGAGTTCAGAAGTAACCAAATAAAAATACATCATACAGTGGATTTCACATTTATGGAGCCTGGTTTTGATATTCTTTATAGGACTGACAAGAAGGGTTTGGCTGAGAAGAGCCATATCTGGCCTTTCATTAACAACAGGCTGCATTTCACTTGAGAAGACAAGCCTCTCTACCACACATCACCTGCTCTGACAACAACACAGGAATCTGGGAGAAGTGATACTTGCTCTTACAGCACCATTTGAAGGATCCTCCACAGACCTCAAGCAAGGGCACACACTGAGGGCATGGAAAAGGCACCAGGATATGGCTTTGACACTGATGTCCCCAAAGGGGGTTGAGCACCACACAGCGGGCTGTACATCCCAGTGCCAGCGAGGACCAGCTTCCTGGGTCTCTGTGTGTCTTAGTGCCACTACACAGGAGTGGCTCATCACAGTCCAGCACCCCTCCACCTACTGCACCATTCCTTTCAGTGCTACTGCCCTACAGGATTACTTTGAAACTGCAGACCACAGACTAACCTGGAAAGTTAAATCCTCTGGAGAGAGAGTGCAAATAGGATGATCTGTAACTTCCACTTCTCACCCAGTTAAATCACCACAGCTTCTCTGACCTCTGCAGTGGAACAGAAATCACACAGCAGAACAGAAAAGGATTTTGGGGGGTTATTTTACTTCTTCCTCCCAGGAGAAAGGAAGTCAGAGGTAAAAAAACATTACTTGTTAATATTTTTATTCTGACTATACACTTCTCTCTCTCTTCTGGCTTGTGCCATTTCACTGCTGCTGCTGACGATGTCTGCCACACTTCCCCCCAGAGGGAACAGCACATACGAGCCAGTCTGGCAAAGACCCTCCCCTTGGACACTCATACCCCAAACTCAGCTCAGCAGGGCTCTCCTCTGCAGCACCAGTTTTCATCCTCATCCCCATCCTGCAGCAGGAGCAGTGCAGTGCCATCCCTTAATCTATGGTGCAATAAAAATGAGTGCCACTCACGCTGTTGCAAAGTCCCCAGGCAGCTCTGCCTGGCAGCTTTTGTACTACATGGACTGATTGGAGTTTTCATTGCCTTCCTGGCCCCTCAGACACCAGCACCTCAGAGGATTATAGTTCTGCTCTTTAAAGCAATTATAGTGAGTTTCTGGGTAAGCAGAAATGTAATACTTCAGGGTGAAAGAGAAGATTTTTAAACATGAAGTTACTTCACTTGACTGAAACTGATGGGATAACCTTTTGTCAATTCCTATACTCTCACCTACACGGAAGATCACCTCCTACAGTCCTCTGAGAGAGACCTACAGCAACCAACAGAGAACGGCTGAAATTAAACACTCCTAATGCCACTTTGGTTCTGCATGTCAGACTTCAGGAAACTTTGGGTTGACCAGTTCAAGAAACAGACCTAAATCCGAAATCCAAGCCCAGAGTAAAGGTGCAAAAAACCTCTAGGGTCATTGGAGTTCAGTGTGCAAGACATCCTAAAACTTCCTAATTGTGATACTGTTGATGACAGAAACATAAGCCTTAGAAAATGTGATCTCTTCATTCAATGCGGTCCTACAGCAACTGAAGATTTTCTCATCCTCATTTCAGTCAATATTTCTTTTAAATTTTTTTGTCTGAATATGAAGTGGGGCTGCTGTTTCAGAACTGCATCAGCCTTGTACAATGACCAGCACAAAACATTTCTGTCCATAGAGTTTGCTCATTATTACCCTGAATCTCCTGATAATTTTTGCATTACTCTATATATGGCTATATATTTGCCTTCATGTATCTCCTTGATTCCTATTGTAGCTGTAGGACCTTTCCTAGACTTACCTTCTTGTCGACAAAACAAAACAACAACAGAAAAGAAGCAAAGTAGCAGTGAAATGTTTTCTGTTAATACAAATAGCTTAGGCAATAGGTTAAACTCATTCCTCCCAGAGGATGGGAGATTCCCCTCTGATTAGATTTCAGAGGAGTAGGAAGCAGACAATTAGATGATGAGCAAACATCAACCACTCTGGAAAGACTGTTTGAAGTGTTCCAAATATTTTTTTAAACATAATTAAATGATAAACAGATTTGGTTTATAGTTTTTAAAACACTCTAATTAACTTTTAAATGCAACTGAATTTCATTCAATCCAGTGCTTAGAAAACATTTCTTTGTCTTAATACATTCCATCAAACAGTGATAAGCAATATTTCCCTTTTATTAGTGTTGATTTATATTTATGCATATTTATCTTAAACTACTCCCTCCCTTCCAATGACTAAATTTTATTTACGTGAGCATCTATATTATGGAGCATCTACAAATAAATTACTTTTTTTGCCAAACATAAATAAGAACAAATAACATTGTTTTTGTAAAGATCGCTACAAATATCTTTAATTTGTTGAAAATTGAAGCTAAAGCCATATTGTGTGTTCCTCTTAAGTACTATATAAACTGTGAAAATTTTGATTCATTAGTTCATCTGACTTAACAAAAAACCCACTAAAACAAAGAAACAAAAAAAACAACAACAAAAAAAAAAAAAACAAAACCTACTTTTTTTTTTTCATTATTAATTCTCTTCTGCGCATATTACCCAAGATGGCATTTTTGTAAGACAGAGGCAGCTGGCAGCAAATGTCTGTCTCTATTTTGCAGGTATTTGTAGTTGCCAGCTATCTGGAGGAGTCCCCAGTCCTGTCTTACAGCAAGTCAGGTTGTGTACCCAGCTGGCATCAAGCCACAGCCATTATGACAAACTGCAAAAGACTCTGAAGAATGAACAGCTTTTCACAGAAAGACCTAAAAAAAGAAAAGTAACTGGGCTGAGAGCCAGACAAAAAATTTAAAGTATTCAGAATGAAAACCTCTGCAAGAAGATCTTTTCGTACCTCTGGATTTCAGAATATCAGCTAGTTTGGGATCATCTGTCCTTTCGGTGGAAGTGTTACCAGCATGCAGCTGGGAAAGCTGTCTGATCCAATCCTCCTGATCACATTAAGAGAATTTATAGCATATCTTTGAGCTCTTAACTGATTCTAGACAGATGACATTTTAATAACTTCTTCCGGACACTCAAAACCTCACAGAACCCTGAACAAGTGAAAGAAGCTTTGAAGTAATGCACTTTAGTGTGAACAACTACAACGAATCTTATGCTCTGATGAACTCCTAAAGACCTCTTACTGTGCTAACACACAGTAAGGAGATATAGAAATTAATACAGACACATTGATTAATCAGCCTGTTTGACAACAGTTGGGGTGATGAAGATGCCAGTTCTGCACCCCGGAGAGTACACGCAGCAGTGAGCTCAAAGGGAGCCCCAGCACCAATGTGCCACCAAGGGAGGGACCCAGGCACACCAGGCAACACCTGCTTTGGCACCACCAAGCCAAACCACCAGGAATCCTCACAGGGACTGCAGAGAAATTTATAGTAAGTGTTCAGCACCAGCTGTGTCAATAGGTGCACAAACATTCAGAAAGAACGGGGAAAGAAACCCCGTACTAGAGCATCATGGATGAAATAACCACTTATCGTGGCAAAGCCAGAAACAATTCAAGCAAGCCGTCACGAAAATATTATTATCAAAGCAGGGATAGGAATCACAGGGGCAGGAAGCCAGTGAGACGTCAGGAGCCATCTAGAAATCATAGGAGACAGAAGGCAGAAAGCCATGAGAATTGCAGTGCTGACGGACAACGAGAACTCAAAGCGAAAAACAAAATTTAAATTCTTGTCCTTGCACTTCGCCATAGTTTGAGCCACAGCTGCTGATGCTCGCTCACAACACAGAGAAAGGTTATTTTTAAAGAAAAAACCTTCCAAAATGATGCAATTTTTCCTAGAAGTTTTCACTATTTTGCAACATATAAACCAGAATTACAAATCAGCTTTGCCATTCATACCCTGGATTGCTGTTTTAATAGGCTGTCAAACTGTCTCTGTACCTTTACTTACTGATTCACTTGTCACTTGTCTTTAAAGAAAATAGCTTAAAAAATCTTGATTTAATAGGAAGAGTAAAAGGAAACATAGAACAACACATTATGAAAATGCCTTATAAAACATATGTTATAAATCTTCAGTTTATTGCTTAAGGGATGGCAGCAGGTGTCCCATGCCCTGAAGCTGGTGAAAAATCTCTTCCATCCTGCAAAGCACATCAGCAGTGTCAAACTCTGAACACGAGCATGGTTGATCAGTTATTTAGTTAATCTAAAAGCCTTGAATTTGAGTGTAGTCTGAGAATGAGAGTGAAGATCAGAAGCATGACCAAGATCTTATTACTCATTTGAGAAAATTATTTTAAAAATTCAGTATCTCAAAGATAGATCATGATTTTGGTGCCTAACAACTGTTAAAATGTTAGTTAGCAATGTTCTTTAGCTGGTTTTGGTTGAGTTCCACTTGTCTATTTTACTGATCCTTTCTCTTCTGCCATAAGGTTAGGGTGAGATTGGGACATAATTTGTATGGGATACTGCTCTGTCCCTACCCCAGGGATGCTGCAGAGTGAATATTTTGGGACTCTGAAAAAATCAGCTATAACTCAGAGTGGTAGAATTACTGTGGGAGTCCACTTCAGTCTGCTCTTCGTAGGTATTTCACTCCCACCCCATCAGCAGATACTAGATTTTTTGCTACAGGTAGTAATAGTAAATTTCAAATTCCCTGACCTTCTACTCAGCTAGCACAATTTCAGTGTAATTCTTTAAATCCTCCCTAAACTGATGGCCATTTTGGAGTCCATGGGGCAGAGACCTGTCTTCCAACCAGGCAGACCTATTCCATAAATCTCCCTTTGCCCACCAGTCTGAAACAGTGCTGCACACCCACCTGGCCATTCCCTTCCTTCCCATCTTTTCCTCTTTCACACACCAAAATGTCTAAACTATGCTGTGAGAACTAATTTTGATAACTGAACTTTTAAGCCATTTTTAGAACTAAAGCCAGACTGCCCAGTGTGCCCCACAAAACTTTTTTTGCAAACATTTCTCCTGTTACCTTATCCAAGCTACAGACAAGAGCCTAAAACAGATTGTAGGTGTTTTCTGTATTTTGCATCAACTCCTATTGATGATTAAATTGTACATGATGTTCTCTCTACCACAGGCAACATTTTAGCTGCTCTATAGTTTCCTGGTCTTGCTTTTTCAGAGCTTAATGCCTCTGTGGTACTTCACAGGTGACTCTTCACAGGCTACTCTGCAGTTTCAGATGAGTTTTGCACATGCATCCTGCAAAAGCAATCACAGGCAGTGCCCAAAACAGAGCTACATTGCAACACTCCCACACAGCCAGGAAAAAAAGCCAGATGCATCTCTAATTTCCAATCTGCAAATTAAGTATCCTGTTTAATTTTGTTCTATTACATTATTTTCACTACACCACGCATCTTCAAATTTATGGGATCCTCACAACATTCTGGCTCCAGAAATCTTAAAGGTTTGCTAAGTGCTGCTGTAGTACTACCTTGCCCAGATTGAAGAGTGCATTAAAATTTTTCAAGTTTTCTAACTGATCACACTCAGGAAAGATACAATCATAGCTACCAAAATATTTTAAATGACACAAAATTAGTAATTTCTTAGTCCAGACTGCTTGACATTTACAAAATTGGCCTGATTTAAAAGGAAGGAAAAAATTGCCTTGAGGGTATCTCAGCTCACAGAGTTATTGGCTTGAGGCTCACTGAAGAATGGTAACAAATTCATTAATTCCTAACATGGCAAAATAGTTAAGGTGAAGAACACAGTCCCAAAATCGTCTGCGCCCCATTCCTATTTAAACTATTTATTGTTTATTAGCTGCCTAACTTCCCAGACTGCAACACACTGCCTGCTTCAGAACCCAAAAGGGAAGATTGGGGCAATTCACTTTCACCAGCATGTTGTAGCACTGCCCCATTGCAAGACTTCTCAGCTGTTGCATGTCTGTGTCCGCACTTGTGATGCAGGAGCAGGATCTAACTTGCCTACTTCACAAAAGGCTCTGGGGAAGCAGCAGATGCAGTAACATCACGCTTAAGGAATTTTTAAAAAAAGGAAAATCCAATTTTTGCCATTTTCTGTGATAAAGGAAGGAAGTGAAGAAAGCTATTTTTCTATCAGTAACAAAGCCAAGATTCCTGGTGTTTTGGCTACTGATTCTTATCTGTTCACTTGGACATTTTCAAGCTGTCCTCTGAATCATAAAGGTCAAAAATGTATATCAAGCAAGAAACATAAGTAGAGTTTGCTGAATTTGCCTATCAGTGGGCAGGAGATGACTCTTAGCTCTGTATTTTATTACTGCTGTGTCCAGATCAGCCACACACATTTGTACGACAGCCCTTGAAAACATATCCCACATGGCTTACCCAAGGCACAGTGCAGGAAACTGGGCACGAAATATCTGAGAGCTCTCGATAAACGCCGAAGTAGCAAAAATGACACTTTATTGCAGCTGACTGACACTTGCAGCCCCAGAGACAGAAATTGATGAAAACACCAGAGTGGCAAACAGGGCACAAAGAAAGCATTTTATTTAGCCAGTCTCTGTGGAAGGGCAAAAAAATAAACTGATAAATGAAAAGATGACAAGTTACCCCTTGGCCCTGAACCAGTCCAAAAGCTAGGCTAGCTTTATTGCATAATCACAGAAATCATCAGACAGATTGGAAAAATTTCCTTACTGTTTTGGCAAAGTGCTTAAAATGGTATTGGATCATGTTTTCTTCCTAACATTCATTAATGTTCTGCCTGTCTCAAAAACTAAATAAGCAAATAACGTAATGACCTTCAGAAAGATTTCACAGAACTGAAATGAAGGTGCTCTCTCCCTCATCAAAATACAAGATTTCAACTGCTGTAATAAGATATTCACTATAACAGTACTGACCCCATGACATTCCCTGGGTTATATTCACTAAAAACAATGCCCTAAATTCTATTAAATAGAGTACTAGAGCAAAATTTTAAAATAAATTTTAATGAAAAATTTTAAATAAAACAGAATAAAATCTCACAACAAATCTGCTTGCTGCCTGTACACAGTCAGATCTGCTGGTTGAAGAGCAAATCAAACATTTTCCTTCCATCAACAAAGCTGAACCAGCTCTCTTAACCCATGGATGAAGTTTTCCTGCCACTTTTCAGAACAACTTTTAAAGTAAGTGCTGGCTGAATCCACTTGCTGGACTTGAGGACCAGAAGATCCATTCTGCTTGCCATGAGCTGGCAGGGTGGAAGAGACATGGCACAGGGATGACCCACATGCAAGAGCCACCTCCCCTTCCCTTTTGGATACACAGCTGGCTCCACTTGCTGTGCACGTTGCAGAAGTTTCGTGCTTTAAGCTGGGCTGGAGTTCAGCAGTCATGTGTGCCAAATTTTGTTCTGGATAAGTCATAAATCAACTCTGACAAGCATGGATATCAAGACTTTGTGTTGAAATTTTGGCTGGTCCTCAAAGAAACAAGCAACTTAGAATGCAATGAGTTCCTATGTGTGACTGATACATATTTTAAAGCAGTTCTACATTACAAAAATTCCTTACAGAAACCTTTGGTTCTAAGGTATTTCAAACATTACCTTAATAGAGAACCTAAAAAAGCAGAAGGCTATCTGCTACTTTAAATAATTCCTCAAAATTACAAGACTGTATTAGGTATGCCTGCCACAAAATTAATGGATCCATAGTCGTACTTACACTTTAAATTAAAAAATTCCTTAGTTACCCACAGATTTTCAGTACATTGAACAGTATGTGTTAGAAAAGGAAACTGAGTTCAGATTAAACTTTCTATCATAGCCTTTGCTTTAAAAAAAAAAAAAGAAAGAAAAAAGAAAAAAGCAATTAAGTAAAGAGATTGACAGTGAAATATAACACACTGCAATTATTCATCTTATAATCAGACATTACCTGATAGGAACATACTCATTTAAGAGAGCAACATTTTTTCAGCTGCCAAGAATATGCACACATGAAAGGAAATGCTGACTGCTTCAATGAAGTTAATGGTTCATCTCTAGTCTCAGAAAGCGACAATCTTCAAGAGCATCTAGCATGGTCATTGCCACCCTGTAAGAACACTAATTAGAGAGGAGTCTGGCTGAACTCTAAATTCGCATTTTCTGCATCTGGATGTTTGTGCAAGCTCCCGGTTACAGCTTTGCTTGTTTTCCATGAGAATTGAAATTTCAATGCTAAAAGCTGTAATTGCTCTTGCGCAGAAAGCTTTCCCACACTCTGACTCACCTGCAATTCAGAGCTACCACACGCCTTCCATTGAAATGTCAAATTAGAATGATGCAAAATTAGCTCACTGTTATCTTTTCCTTGATGAGGACTATGCTCCCCATAAGAGTATGTGATCTCATTACACGAGTCCCATGTCTACAAGATTTTCTGAATGAATTATCACTGATTAAGGTGTGATGCAGCATGCAAACTGCCAGAGGCATCTGAAAAGCCCTGTTGTCAGTTGATGCACAATTTCCTTCAGTGTTCAACACAAAAGTAAGATCAGGTGGGCAGAAAAGATGCTTTATTCATGTGAAGAAATGTTTTATTATATGTCTCCCCTTCCACAACACAGTCTACAACCTGATAGCCTAAGTATATTCGAAGGTCCCCCCTAAACTTCTGCCACCCTCTTTCACTTTCCTCCCCCTACACTTCCTGAGCAATCATCTTTCAAGTGGAGACTATCACAACACCTCATCTAGACTCTCTTTTCAGCTAAAAAATCACTGGTTTGTGATTTCTCAGAAATCGGTGCCAGTGCTCCATCTCACATTCCTGACCTGTCAGCACCGCATGGGCAGTCCAAAACCACACAACTCCCACGCTGTGCAGCTGCAAGGCTGTGTGGAGCATCTGTCTGTGGAGGCAGAGGGAGGGGAATTGAGGTAGATCACTGCCTCTTTTAGATATTTGGAAACGAATGACAATATTCTACAAGCTGTTGTGATAATATGAGCAAATGACAGGCACATATAACAAGCTCACAGATAAGGGACTGGATTTTCTATTAACCACTTGAAATGTTCTCCGGTGGTAGCAGAAGAGAAACTCTGCTGGGGAGAAAATAATGTAAGTTGAAAGAGTATCTCCAGTAAATGATAGATATTGTTATGTATTCCTATATATAGCAAGCAGAGTATGTTGCCATGCCAGACAAGCAATGTTTCCTGATGTGCATTTTCAGGATAGTGCTAATGTCAGGATTGCAAAAACTAGGGCTGTTGTTCTCAGGCACTACAGGAGAAAAGCACTGGACAGTGCCTCATCTGAAGGGACCATGCCATTTTGTTGCCCAAACCAGGGGTTAGCATGGCATTCAAAAGCACAAATTCAATTTCTGTATTGATTTTAAAAATATATTAATTGTACATTGGGATGATTGTACGTATTGTGCATGTAAGGATAAAATACATAAAAAACAGCTCAGTAATTAATCTTTCAAATCAGATTACAGAGATAAACACTCTTTAGATTATCCTCATCAATATATATGAGAGCTGTAAAGTCTTTCTGTAGCAGAAATTCAGGTTACTAAATCCTCAAAAAAAAAGCCTGTCATTGCTGGCTGTGTTTCCTACTAGGCTAGCTTTTGGCCACAGCAGATTTGAAACACAGTACAGAGCTTTCATTTCTAAAAATCCCATTGCTACAGTAACATCTTTTCAAATGCATCGACATATTTTAATATATGATAATTCCACCTAATTACTTACAGAGCCCTGGCAGAGGTTCTGAGAGGGCAGCTGCAGCAAACTCATATCCCTCATGCCCAGGGGCGATGCAGGACACACCAAACAGAGAACACCCACCTGCACATCCAACAGCTTCATCATTCAAACCATGGCACAGATGAATGGAGTATGAGAACCAAAGCAGACCTGAAAAGGCCCAAGAAAGCTCACTATCACTAAAGAAATTAGCATTTCTTTAAAAGATATCTTTCCAGAAGAACTCTTGTGGACAACAGACTTCCAAAAGACAGCTGTGGTAACATAGTTTCCCAATAATTAATATCCCTTCTCTCTTAATGCATGAAAATGGCAGCCACTGCCAAATGCTTTCAGTACTGGAATTTCAATTCAGTGTCTCAGGCAATCTTTAACAATTTTTGGTGCATTTAAAACATTGCATGAGTGTCCCTATCTGTTTCATTATGAAACAGGGCACAAAGAGTACCAGGATGCAGTAGCTCCTTCAAGTGACAAAGGAGTGTGGTTTCAGTCAGTTGTATGCATTTTGCTTTGTCTTTTATAGCTAAATGTGTTTTTTCCCTAGTATGTATCATCCCAAAACAAAGCATTTTGTGTGACCTAATGAGATCAATGGACAGCAAATTCCAGTATATAGTGTAAGAATTATTATAGAAAAACCCTTTCTTGAATCTGACATCTCCTATAGCATGAGGAATTCTAATTCTCCCTGATTGCGCAGATGTTTTTCTCCTGAATTTCCATCCTAGCATGGCAGCAGCCAGCAGCTGCTCTCCTGTCTGGAATATGTTGCTTTGAATGCAGCCTCTAGTGAAACACACACATGAAATCTGACGCAAATAGAATCTTGAGATATAAGGAGTCATAAAGGAGATTTGATGGGCTTTAACTGCAGCCAAACGATACACAAGGAACATACTCTGCAATAACATGTACCTCGTATGGATCCTATTTGCTCCCCCATGATAGAGTGGCAACTTAAGCGGCGAAAATTACTGCCATCCATCTCACCCCATGCATTCACATGCTTGGGAAGCATAAGTGAATATGCAGCTACGTGTTTCGCAAGCTGATATTCTCCCAATATTTCTCCCAAGCTGAAAAATGGAGTAACGCATCTCACAAGAAATGATCAGGCAATGCATGAAGGCCTGGCATGAGTCCAGCCCATCAAAGCCCATCAACCCTGCTTCACACTGAACTCTTCTTCTTTGTTGGTCAGAATTAGATCCACAGTACAGAGGTCCAACAATTCTCAAGTCAAAAGGGCAGAATTTATTCCTTACGTCAAAATTTTCTTTGTTACATGCTACAAAGGCACCTCCTTTTGCCATTTTTCTGTGTACTGACAGTATTTGTTCTGTTCTCCCACAGGATCTCACTGTATGCTTATATGAAGCTTGATGTGCAAGGACCACATGGGCACATGTCCTATAATGCAGATTTATAACTGTGTATATGTAGGTTAATTGAACTAGAATAAACTCCAGTCCTCCAGCAGCAGTACATACCCATGAGGAAACTGTATGTTCAGCAAAACAGTGCTTGTGACTTTTAAAGACTGTTTTATTAAATTTTTATTTCAGGATATTTCTGTGAAATACTTCCTTGAAATGTGAGACATATTTGCATTACTTATGTCACTTTTCCTTTTTTCTATATTACCAGTTCTTTATACACTTCTATCACATTTCTATTTCCATGATATCTCTTTAAATCTGATAGTTCTTCCACTAATTTTTTTTTTTTTTATCTCTAATATTATCATCAAACTTTCATTTTCTGCCTCTGGTTCCTTTCTTTATCTACTTTGCCACAGAGAGATCATAATCCCACATTATTAATTATCTGACAGTGATATTGAAAAATTTATTGCTGCTTATGTAATAGGAAAATCTAATTATTTTAATAAAGAGATTATTGAATCCATCAGGTGAAACTTTGGTCTGATTTTTTAGGACATTAACTCAGCAGAACTCTTATAGTTCCAATTCTGTGACTGATGGAACATGGCAGTGTAACATGCTCCTGTAAATCTGCAAGCAGGAACAGATTCCAAAATGTTGTCCTAAGATCCAAACGCTACATTCTTTGCATATCTTTTTGTGAAACAGAATTAGTTACTTAGACATCATATAAATTCAGAGGTCCAGGGACTGGCAGCAACATTTTCATTTGCCAAATGGGATAGAAATTTAAAGCTGGTTTTGCCCTGGACAAGTAATGACAAGATATTTACAAAATTAAAGAAATAAAAGAACACTTCCGCCAAGACACAATTTCTCATTCTAATGGCCTGCCTGTGCTATCATTGCTTTCAAAATGAAAAGTACACAGCACAATGCCTACTTTTATATTAGTCTCCATTCATTGTTCCCTTGTGTTAGATGAACAATTCCTATGGACATTTTCACCAAAGTTTCTCAAACACTAACCATGTGGGGAAGCTTATTATTCCCATTTTACAAATGAGCAGACTGGAACTAACATTTTGTGTGAGCCCACAACTCAAGAAAACTGTGACTTGTTTGCCTCTCATGCAAGCACTGCCCAGAGCCTGCCTGCAGTGCACAGCCTGCACATGGCCAGCTCAGCGACCCTGGGATGGCATCCACTCTGCAGATGATGCCACCAAGAAGGGTGGCACACACAAATCCTGAAACTACACACAGACCTATAAATATTTTTCATAAATTAAAGAAGCACCCATTTAACCAATAGACAAACTGTACAAGTAAATAGCAAAGGCCAGTCCTGTTTAGTATTTTTATCAAATGATCTGGACAAGGGGATTGAGTGCACCCTCAATAATTCTGCAGATGACACTAAGCTGGGGGGGACTGTTGATCCACTGGAGAGTAGGAGGGCTCTGCAGAAGGACCAAGGACCAAGGACAGTGGTGTGATGTTCAATAAGGCAAAGAGCCACATCCTGCTCTAGGGTCAGAACAACAGGCAGTGCCACCGTCTGAGGGCAGAGTGGCTGGAAAGCTGCCCAGTAGAAAAGGACCTGGGGGTGCTGGTTTGCAGCAGCTGAACATGAGCCAGCAGAGTGCCCAGGTGGCCAAACAGGCTGACGGCCTGTAGTAGCAATAGTGTGGCCAGCAGGACCAGGGCAGGGATTGTCCCCCTGTACTCAGCACAGGTGAGGCTGCACCTTGAATCCAGTGCTCAGTTCTGGGCTTCTCAATTCAAGAAGGACATTGAGGTGCTGGAGAGTGTCCAGAGAAGGGCAGTGGAGCTGCTGAAGGAAATAAGTCATATGAGGAGCAGGTGAGGGAGCAGGGAGTGGTTAGCCTGAAGAAAAGGGGAGACCTTATCACTCTCTTACAGCTTCCTGAAAGGGATCTGTAGCGAAGTGGGAATTGGCCTCTTGTTCCAGGTAACAAGTGACAGGCCAAGAGGACGTAGCCTCAAGCTGCACCAGGGAGGTCTAGGCTGGAAATCAGGAAGAATTTTTTCACTGAAAGGGTAGTTAAACATTGCAATGGGCTGCCCGAAGAGGTGGTGGAGCCACCATCCCTGGCAGTGTTCAAGAAACAACTTGACATGGAACTTCACAGAACCATAGCCTATGCTAATTTGGAAGGAATCCACAGGAATCATCCAGTCCAACTCTTAGCCCTGCATGGACACCTCAAGGATCACATCATGTGCCTCGGAGTATTGTCCAAATACTTCTTGAACTCTGTCAGGCTTGGTGCTGTGACCACTCCCCTGGGGAGCCTGTTCCAGTGCCCAAACACCCTCTGGGTGAAGAAGCTTTTTCTGATATCCAACATAAACCTCCCCTGACACAGCTTCAGGCCGTAGACCTTCCTCTTTTGCCTTATTTCTAAGAGAAGATTCCTGTTCAGCCAAGCCAGCTTCTTCCTCACCTCCTTGACTTCTGAAATTTGGAAATTGCCTGTTCCTGTGCCCTTAAGAGGTAATGTTTGAAAAGTGACCAGCACTGATGGACCCCAGCACCCACAAAAACATTTTCCCAGGCGACCTTAGTCACTAATTCCCTGAGCATCCTGAAATCTGCTCTCCTCAAGTCCAGAGTGTAGGTTTTGCTGTCACTTTTCCTCCTGTCAACAGAGATTTTAAACTCAATTGCTTCATGGTTGCTGTGGCCAAGACAGCCACCAATCTCCACTTTGCTCATGAGATCCATTCTGTTGCGCTACAGTTTAGTTTATATGGTGGTGTTCAATCAAAAGTTAGACTCAATATCTTGGAGGCCTTTTCCAACCTTGATGATTCTGTTATTCTAACAGAGAATGAATGGAAAGTAAGGAATGACCCACTTCACATCTAAATACTCTTTCGGTGGAATTCCCAGAGAAGGGAGAAAGCACAGGGAAACCATGGAGAGATGTTAAGTCAAGAGCCCAAAGTATCTGCACAACCAAGACCTAAAGAAGTTCATGAAGCACAGCACCAAAAATGGAAAATCAAATAATGCAATGAAAGAAAAATTATTTACTACTTTTTCTTCTTCTGTGGATGCAGAGACACATAAAGCAAAGAAATCTACATTAAAAATAAGACTAATTAATTTGTGAGAGGGGAGAAAAAACCCAACAAAACAAACCAAAAATAGAATCAGACTTGAGTACCCTGACAGCTTTCACATTGATGTAAATGAAAAAACTTGGCAGACAGAGCTACTATGGTTTTCTCAGGATCACTGAGGGACCTGGCAAACCTGCAGAAATATCACCAGGACAGGTTGTCCCTGACAGTTAGCAGGGATAGTGATTCAGCACAGACTGTCAATTAAAATCTTTATATCACATTTTCTATCATCATAGCAGCAGGCCAGAATCGATATCCAACACTTAGGACTGAAAAAATGGTTTTAATTATTCTGAATTAACAGAGATACTACTTATAAAAGATTTATTAAAGCCTTCAAACAGAAAACTGGGGGAGAAAATGGTATGGAAAAAGCCCTACTCAACTTTAACTTGCTCAGTGCTTTTTCTGGATTTGAAAATATATATCATATAAGATCATATGAAAATATTTCAGTGAGCTGTTCTTGTATGCTGATACTACATCTTAGACATTTTGGGAGCTGATTAGTGTAAATAATAATTAGCACTAGTAGTTCCCTTTGAGAAGCAGTAAGTGGATGGGCCAAGACTTTGAACTCTATACTATTCATCCCCGGCTCAGACCTCAAAGCCAGCTGCCCAGTTCCCCACAAGTATAGAAGCACAAGGGATGACCTCAGGACCCAGTGGCTGAGAAAAGAAAAGGCTGTTCCTAAAAAGTAAGACTACCCTGAAAAGGATGTCTCCCAGAGGCAGCAATACCAGCAAGATCAGGCTCAGCAAGCACAGACAAGCCTCCCAAGGCCAAAGCAGCAGAGAGCCACCATTCCTGGTCTCTGTATGTGGGCAGGACTAACCCTCAGCAGGCAAAGGCAACCAAAAAAGGCATTTTTCCCCCACGTATGACAGGGAGCTTTCAAAAACAGATTTGGATAATTAAGGGTGGGCTGTGATTCTTGACTCCTCATTGGACTCAAGAAGGGTACAAGCACTGGTATGATACCTGCAAGGAATGAGAGAGAAGAGGATGCAAGCGGAGAAGAAAAAATTATTGTAAAAAATGTATCTCCTGGGTCCTTATCCCCCCAGGTACGTGTAGCAGCATTGCAGGGTACAGAAGCTATAAGCTTTCTGAAGGTAGAAAATGAATGGTGTTGAATGCTTACATTTGGTAAGTGGAGGACAGAAATGGCAGTGACTGCCAGCACTCATTGGGCTCGTTTAAATTGCTTTTCACCAGCACTATTAGCTGAACAGATCTGTGCCAACACAACAGCAAAAGCTATTAGTATAATAGCATGTTTATGCACTTCAGAGTGGTACTGGAAGGTACTGCATTAGGGATTAACAACAATATGGAGATATTCAGAAGGAAGGAAAAAATATGTGGATGGATTCAGAATGAGTGGAAATACAAAGTCCAGGAGGAAGCAGTTTTCCAGTACACAACTGCACAGATTTGCGAGTTCTGCAAACAAAATATCCAGCATTGAAATTAACAACCAGTAAAAATATCCCAGCAAAAATATGGAGATTCATTGAAACATAACACATTATTGTAAGCAATTATTAAGTTAATTTTCTGAGGATACCAAAAAGTATCTTTATATAATGGAGGAGCCAAGGTGAGACTTTAATGTCTTTCCAATTTTTACCTTATAATTCACATCTTTTAGACCATCATGCAACTGCAAAGTTTTAAAGAAGCATCGGTGATAACCTTGAAAGTGACAATAAGATGAACAGAAATTATATGATAAAAAGGAAGGAATAGTCTTCATTCATTTTCTTAACTTCAACCTTTGGTTCTGACTGTTCCAATGCGTACTAAGAATCAGTACTTACACATCGAAAAGCGCCTACACTCAAATATCTCAAATTTCAAAGAGTTTGGATTCTAAACCCAACAATATTTTTACAAACTAGCACTGTTCAATTGCAAGACTCCACCTCTTTTGGGAAGCACAATTCAGTTAAAAAAGGTTATCTAAGGTTTTGCTAGTCAAATGACTTCCTGTGGGACAAGAACACAATAAATAGGAAGAACTGAAGAAGAATCGGTTCAGAAATTAGTACAGTGATGAATAAAATTTGTGGAGTTCAAGGACCTTCTCTAACTAGTCTAGAAAAAAAGAACCTCAAAACCAGCAATTCTTCAATGAAAAAGTTGTAACTTTTGCAAATGTTACCTTCTGGTTGTTTTCTTTCATCAATTAATGAAACAATACAAAGAAATTAGTTGGGATTTCCCATGCAGACCAGACTGAATTAAAGCTGTAACAAACCTCCAGACCAAATGAGATGAGCTATTTAAAATTTCATTTTTGCAACACTGACACCTCTCTAATGGTAAGTTTAAGGCTCTGGAGAGAAAACGCTACAAAGCCATCCAACATACTGCAGTAAACATTAAACAGAATATTTGACAGAAGTGTTATATAGAAGCAGGAAGAAGTATGATTGGAGACTGTTAGACAATAACCAGCTTAACCCAGGGTGAAATAATGTACTGCACCAGGGTAGGGGTAATCAGTTACAGGAGTTAAATAAATCTAGCACATTTCTACACACACCTCGTTATAGAAGTACTTTCTAGAAAACTAACAGAACCCAATGCACTGTAAAAAAACCCCAAATAAAGCCGACATGCAGCTGACATGCAAAAACAAGGAAGCAGAAAGACAATGTCTTAAACACTTAAAATATATTTATGGGTATTTCCAGTCTATTCAGAATTTAATTCAGCTTTAAAACAGACCTTTAACATTAAAGTCTTTGTTAGCACATATGTTGTTTAGTATGTGTCAGCACCTTTGGTACATAAAAATCACTGTGCATTATGTTTTACCACGTATTTCACAGTTCTTTGTTCCTTGTACCACAAATAGAAGTGCTTTTGAAAACTCTCTAGACACATGCTGCACTTTTGCAATCTATTTTAGGCAAAGAATTGCTCTCAAACTAGGTAGCACTCTCTCTTGAACATGCAATAAATACAAAAATGTATTGGGACACACTCAGAAGTTATTTATGCCCAATACCTTTGGTTTTTTTTTGGTCTGGCGAGTAAATTATTCTTCACCTGAAAGTACATAAAGGCAATTATACTGGTTCATGCTGAAAGCAGAAAAACAGCACAGAAAATAATAAATAGCAGAAAGAGGGTATTTAAATAGGCATACAAAGTATGCTATTTACATTAAAGAAGAGAAATATGATCCCATTTTAGCAGAATCTACAGAATGGTAGTACTGTGGTCCGTACAAAGACTTAGGATCTTACAATGACCAAACAATACAATAAAATATGACATTTTGGCCAAAATAATAAAATTTCAACCATACAGTGAAACAAACAGATGGCAGTCAGGAAAATATCAGAGACTGAATCTCAACAGTTGCAGCAGTTTTCCAGGCTGATTAAAGACTAAACAGAGAGGTGACCAAACAATGTCCTTCTTCATTAAGGTGGCATCACTTCAAATAAATTTTACTGACCACAGTACATTACTCAATAGGAGTATGGCAGTTTTAGTATATCATAAATGATTTCTGAATTAGTATTCTAATGATGTGCCTTACAGCTGGCCTCTGCAATCAATGGGAAAATCAGATCTGCACAATGAAAATACAATATTTTCTTCTTTTCCCTGATCCCCAAACTGACCCTAAGTACTTTTGTGTCCCTCCCAAATCTCAGTGAAATACAAAGTTCAAAACCAACTTCATCACTGTGGACCTGCCCTTCTTTGAACCAGTCCCTCCTGGGAGAGAGCAGAAAGGTCTGTGGTCTGTGCTGCTTTGCAAACTGAGGAGCTGGCTCAGGGCTCATGATGTTTGTTCTGATCCTCCTCTAGAAAACCCATGTAACATTAGGATATTCTGAGCAGGGTCTGCCCAGATCCACGAGGCTGCACCCAGGAGAGGACTCTTGACTGGACCAGAGCAAGCAGGTCCCAGCAGAAAAGCAGCCCCTGTGGAAAAGCACCTTGTGCTGTGAGCAGCCCCTCATGGCACTGCTTGCCATGGGACTTTGTACCATGCCAACACTTCACGTGACTTTTGCCAATGACTGGTGCTTTGGCTGGCCATGGATAGCCCTGGCATCTCCTCTCCAGTGCAGCACTTGTATATCAGCCTCTCTTTCACTGCTGCTAACTAGGATCTCCTGGGTTTTTGGTTTTTTTTGTACCTACACTATTTTGCTCCTGGAATGATTAGGAAGCAAGCACAGAATAGCATTTGATAGACAGGCTGTCAGGCCTACTTACATCACTTCTTTCCATAACACAGAGAAACTCAGGTTTATAATGGGAGTTTTAAGACAATTATAACTACAGCAGCTCAGACTATGATGCTGTAATGGAAAGGAAACTGTGCTATTACAGGAATTTGTAAGATACCAAGAGAAGGTGGACTGCTTTCAGGATTTATTAGATGTTGCCACTGTAATGCCCTTTCTTTGAAAAAACAGTACATAGTACCATTCCCTGCTGATTCTAAAGCACAGTGAATGCGAGCACAGCTCACAATTACGGCAAACTTTGAAACCTGTCAGTCAAGGAACAGAGCTGTTAATGCCAAACAAAACAGTAGAATTATACCTGGGAACAGAGGCTATAAAGTAAGAAATAAATTTTCTTTGCTCTCATTTATAATAGTGGGAGAATTCACTACAGGGGATTCTTAGCATATTTACAAGACACTACAGGAGGCTTTTAGCATATTTACAAGCAACAATGGCATCATTTTACATGCAGAAGTTTAAATACTCTAAAGTCTGCTCTCTCTTTAGTTTCTGTGATTTAAAGCATCTGTGTCCACACCTTAAGTTTAAACAGCTCCATGCTCCACTAACTTGTCATGCTCAAAGAGATCTTGATATGAATTCTCTAAAAGCAGCAGGGCATTTCAGTTTGGAGTCTTTTTATTTTATTTTATGCTTTGTTTAAAAGTGTGAAAGAAAAAAGCTTTTCTAGTGCTTCAAAATAACACCAATTTTTATTTTTAGACTTTCTTTTTGTCTGCAAAAATAAAGTGTGCTGACACTAAAGATGTGTGCAGTAGCTCCAGATATGAGACCTGTTAAGCTGCTGGGCCTTACTACTTTTACAGAGCAAGAATCAATACATTTCCTATTCTGCTCCTGGGTCTTGGGAAAAGATATCTGGAGGGGGAATAGAAGGAAGAGGACACATGACAGGAATATTCTGTGTCTGGTACATACTTGGTTGGGTGCAAAAACCAAACTGGGCCTGGCCCAAACAGGAATCTGTTTCTGTTCTCCAGTCCTGGGGGAGCTCAGGGCATGGGCTCACTGGACACAGACATGCTCTGTGGCATCTGTTCTGCAGCCAAACAGACGTGGAGCTGAGGGGTGCTCAGAGGGCAAGACTGGCTAAAAATGCTCTTTGATCACATCCATCTTACATTTTTTATTTGAAATATAAAACCTAGATTCTGTAAATACCAATGGCACCACCCCTAAGTTTTCTGTTGAAGAAATCTAAGGGTTTATGTTAAAATGATGTCCCTGACCTAAGGAGAAAATGCATGAGCACAATGGCATACACAATTCATCTTTGAGACAGACTGAAGGACCAAACCTGATCGTTTTCCCCATAGGAATAGCACCTACAGGAGGCATAGCAGTCAGCAGCACATGTTCCCTGCCATATTGCAGCCTACAATCTCTTATAACATTGATCTGTGACATGTGACTACAGCCTGTAGATAAAAATTAGTTTCATTCCTCCTCTTTCACTGTATTTTAACACATTTATTTGCAGCAAGACTTGAATAAGCCTAAAAGGAAAGATAAGAGAGAAGACAGATGCATCTTCACCAGAATTAAAGAATGCAGCTGAGTGATTTTATACAGAAATGTCCCCCAGAGTTCTCCTGGACAGGTACTCATGTCCCAACTTAGCCCACAGTTAACTTCACTAAAACAAAAGAAAAAGCCAGAATTACCAATTGCTTGAATTTGACACTAATTAACACTAACCAAAACAAAATATTGTAATATATTTTTGGTAGACATTATTATCTTTTACTACTTTATAATGCATTTACATTTTTAATACAATTCTACATACATACCTATACATAAAATTTCCCTCAATTTTTTTCATTATGCCTAATAAAAAATCATTATATATTCATGTAATTCCAGGAAACTCACTAATTATTATGGTTGGACCTAGACTGCAATTTGTAATACTCACAAGATATGTTCATCCAGGATCTAAGTAAACAATGTCAAAAGAAAACCCAAATTTTCCATATGTGCGTTTCTTTTGTAAAAGCAATGCTTTAGTCTCTCAGATGCAGTGATACACCAGAGAAGATAAAATCTGAAGTAGCTTTGTTATTTTTAGCTTAATTATAGCTCACCTCTGAGGGAAGGTGATGAAAAAGAAAGGAGAGTTTCAGAGGTTAGAAACACTGAAGCTTAAGATAGACCCATTTTCTGGTTTTCTTTGAAAACCTATTTGAACAAGATATTGGTTGTGACAAAACCAAGGGGCCATGAACACACACCACATCACCCCTCTAGGCCAGCTGGGAGAAGCCTCTGTGCCCTCCCACTGCCCCTCCCAGCATCTTTGACACAAAAACCAGCGTTCCCCTTAAGGACAGGCTTTTGTTAATTCCCACCTTATGCTACTCATAACAATGCTGTAGAAATGATGGGCCAAACTCTGCCATCCCTTAATTCTAAATACACCCATTTTATTAAATTAAGGCAGAATCAAGACATGGCACTGTACATGTAGATTATCTGTTTGGGTCTTAGGCTATATTTAGGAAGGAGGGGTTTAGTGCCTAATGTTATACCACTAAATTAGACACTTGGTTTCCTGACACCATGGAGTCAGTAAAATGAGGCAGGTATCTAACACAGATGCTCTGATTTCTCTGTGGAAGTCCCAACTGAAGAGCCTAAACTAACTGGGATTGAGATTACACGGCATGTGGGACTCCTGGTCCAACACATGTATTCATTCACACCCTTACCAAAAGTAACTGTCATTGTAAAATAGGATTTTGCCTCTAAAAAATGAAGATGCTAGTTCGGCTTTTTTTCTGTGTCTGATACAATTCCTGCTGCTGTTGCATCATGGTGGGAGCCACATTCCTCCACAGTTATTTCCTTGTCACTGCTCCACTTTCCTCTCTTCTTACTAAGTACATGACTGAGTGTGTGCTGATCCACAAACCCAGCAACTCAGAGCTCATGAAAACTGATCCCTTGCAGTGCCTGAACTACCATCATAAATAATCTGGATTTAGACCCCGTTGCAAAGTAACAAGACTGCCAAATATTAAGCTAATAATTAATTAGCTGAGTTTAAAAGGAGTCACTCTTCAACTTAATAAATTGTAACTGGTAGAAACTGAGTCAAAGTCCACCTCTAATAAGAGATATACTACACTGCTATAAATGTAACTGCTCAATACAACTCGAAATGTGCCAGTTAAGTATCCCTGAGTATATAAATTCTGTTATCTAGATTATTTACGGCTGTAGGATGTGTCACTTTGGTACTATTCATATTACTTGCCTTTACTGTGTATACATTTCACATTCAGTGGAAACCCACATTTATGAAACAATTAAGTGATCTCTAAGGCCCCTTACGCAGTAAAATACTTTGATAGCATATGGGCTGACATATAATTATTTTACTCTATGATTTATTTATATGCTGTAAACTAAAAATATTTAGAAAGCTATCTTTTAGATTGTGAATAATGGCCTATAAGAATCTGGCACCATTGCTGTTTTATTCAGGAAACTACTATTATACATAGCCTTGTCTCAGTTATGTTGCTCCATTTCTATGCCTTTACCATTTTGTATTACTACATATAGAGCAGTTTAGGGATTCATGGACATCTATTTCACTGCTTTTTTTCTTTTCTTTTTTTAAGTGTATAAAGCAGCTTGACTCACTTTCCTTTTTCATTGGCATTTTTACAGAACAAAATTTGATGCCTACTCTATCAATCTTCATACAGATAGGCAATTTTTACTCACAATTTTTGTTGCCTTTGAAAAGGCTGCACGAGATTTACTGGGGCATATATGGTATGCCAGCCCGAGCCTCAAGAGAGGATTTCTTACTTCAAAAATTTTCTGGTCTCAGGAAAACTACCTATGGAACACCATCCACAGCCGTGGGATGCACAGTGCCCCTCAGTTCATCCCTTTGGAAAACGGAGGAACCAGCAGAGGTGATGTGGTGACTTTTCAGACACAGCAACACACTGGAAATCAGCCTAAACTGAAGCTGTCTCCTTGCAGTCTCCAGAAGGGCATTTTTCAGTATATGCTGTAGCACAGGACATAGTGCATTTGCTTGCAAAGTGATCTCAAGAATCATATTTGCAACAAGTAAGGCTTGAGCTATATTGATATTCTAATACACTGCAAAATTACTTCTGAAAGTCATTTTCTGAGTTTTTTTTATGACTATTGAAAGCTAACAGCAAACCTCTAGGACATAAAAAAAAAACTTTGTTAATTTGTTGCAAATGCCTATTCATACCTTGCCACAAAGAATTCTGCCTTTTAAGATTAATTTTAATGCATTCAAATTATATTCAAATTTCTGTAGGAGAGAGTATTGAATTCTACTAACAGTTTTCCTGTCCTGAGGGAATATGTCCAGAATCTTCTTCATTTCACATTGGGAAAATCATATAAATTATAAAAATAGAAGACAATAGAGTGAATACTTAATAGTGGCATAGCACATATGCATTATTTACAAGGCAAAAGGGTTAAGTGTTAGAAAATCTGAAACCAGCTCCTGTATTAAAGAAAGGGACATTTGAGATAAGATTACATGACTCCAATACTAATCTTTTAGGCATTTTGAATTCAAATTCTATTCAGTAAGAAACACTGTAGATTGCCATACATTTATGAACAGTAGCCAAAAACATCATTTCAATTTTATCTTTAATAGGGTTGGAATAGGGGGAAAATCACTTCAAATTAATGGGATTGAAGAAATTAGTAAAGGCTTGCAGATTCAAATTCTTTTGTTTCTAAAGCCAGTTAGAAAAATATGTAATGAAAAATTGCCAAAAATGACAAATATCTTGTGAAAAAGACCACCCTGGTTTATGAGATTTGAACCTGTCACATTGGTCTCTGAGTAGGCACTCTCAAAAGCACATGAACTCTCCAGTGGAAAGGAGAGAATTAGAGTTTACACACACAGAGTTTGACCCACTGTGTTGTTGCAGCACAGGAGCATTGTTTCAGTCACTCAAAATGTTTCACCAGCTCTGTGTATTACAGAAGCCATAGAGCAGAAGGGGTCTTTGGCACCTCAGGATGAGGCCAAACCTTTGCTTTAGTCAGCTGCTAAAAATGAAGTAGCATAATATCACTGAGAGGGGAGAGAGGCACAGTTTCTCTTATGGAGACAATGAAAAGCACTTACTTGAGTCTTCCTAGCAGCACACCAGGAAAACCAGAAACAAACCAAGAACATTGAGAAGGAAACACCAACAGGTTAGCACCTGTCTCCTCCAGCTTTTGAGGCAGCCCAGGTGCTTTCTTCCCTCTGCTGAGTGATGTACCCTGCAAAGCACTCAACTCACTGGCCACTGCGCTTTCTCCTCCAAATTTTGCCAAATGAAGCTTTTTCAAAGAAGACCAACACAAAACAGTATTTGAACAGCTAACACCAAATTATTTACTCTCTTTTCTGCTGCACTAATTATCATCCTTTGATATACTTCCTTTAAGCAAGAAATACTTCTGAAAATGTAGCAGAATATGAGTCTCTAATTTCAAACACTGCTATTCCTAAATGCTTACAGTATAAAAGGCCTGACATGCAATCTATCCTGTGAGAGTGTCAGACAACAACCTGCAACATACTAAAATTTTGTTCGTTATTGCATATACCATCAAATACCACGTACCTCAGTTCAAAGAAAGTAAATAATTAAAATCCATTCTAGCTTCTCAGTCCTCCAAAAGTATCCTTAAAAGATCCATTGTGCCACCACAAGAGAGAAGCTACAGATGGCTTCATGCTACAGAGTTTGCTCATCCCCTTCTGCTGCTGGAAAATTTTTGTGTATTTCTCTGCCTCCCCACTAAAGGTCCCAACCTTGTGAAGATCAGATACAGAGATTAACAAAAGCTAGAACACTGGTAATGATGCTATACATTATTTACTCTTTAAGAAAACCCCAAATACTGCAAAGATTACAACAAATAACACTGCTGACCCTCTTCACCAGTAAGCAGAACCTCTGGAGGTACCATGGGAAAGTGCTGAGCAGCAGAGACCTGGAAGGACTGAAGTGCAAGGGAGTAGTCCCAAGACACCACCTTCCCTCTCTTTCTCCAGTCCGTGTTTTGTAGCCCTGGGGAGGATTCTCCATGTGCCCTGAAAGCAGCCAGAACTGACTCTGAAGAGCTTTGGTGTTGTGAAGTCCCTCAGCTGAACACACGCAAGGACAGGGACCCTGTTTTCATGCTGGAGCTGGGCATACCCTGGAAGAGCTCAGGATGACCCACATGGCACTAACAGCCTCAGCTCTGCAGAGGCTCACTGCTGTTAACAACATTTTCTTTAACACGTGTAACAACTTCAAAATAATTTCTGTCTTAGGGAGTGGGCTTTTCATTTTGCAATGAATAAAAATAACTTATGCTACTGTTTCAACAAAGTAGAAACTATAGAATAAATTGCTACTCTTAGCTGCCATGATATTCTATTTGTTGATATAATTTTACATCTTCTTACAAACTCTTTTAAAACATCATTTTATCATTCATACCTACCAGTTTGAGAATGCCTCCTATTAAATGAGTTTTCAGATTTCGGTTTTTTACTGTTCAGAACAGGAAAAACCCTGCTTGTCTGAAATCAATTATTAAAAAATGTTTAAAAACCCTGAAAGATCAGTATTCCATATTAAAAAGAAAATCAGAATTGACATAGTATTTTTTATTTTTGTTATGAAGAGCTGATAAAAATCAGTAGCTCTACTAAAAAGGCATCTCTACTTCATGGACACGTAAAATTCAAGAAAATATGAGACATTCTTTGCTACATGCACATAAGGTAATAGATCAGAAGGTGAGACCACTCACATTTGTGTATCAAATCCGTAAATTACAAGAGAGGTATGAAGACTATTTAGATTTTGTTAGCACACATGTTGCATAACAGCTGCTTAGATGGAAAACCTCCTGGTCTCTCTTTAGTTCATAGGATCAAAGAGATTTTCCTAATTAGTAAGTACAGTCATAATAGTTTTGAGGAAATTTCTATTGTGCTAATACGGAAATCTTTCATTTTCTAAAGAGGAGTATTTTGAGTGGTAAATAAATGCATAGCTCCTAGTAACATTAATGTAACAAGTTCAAATACCTATGATGCAGGAAGACTTGTCCTAATGTGCACATTAGTCACTCGTTTGAAAGCTGCAAAGCATTTAATTCTTCCCTTTCTTGCATATTGCACAGCATAAGCATAGCTCCATATGAAAGGGCAAATAGTTGGGGGTTCATGAAGTATTTTTAAATCAAACTCTTCTGGAAACCTCTTCTCCTTTCTTTTCTTAAAATACTGCTTAACTCTGGAAAACAAGCAGCATGATATGATACAACATCTGAAAAACTAAGGGAAAAGCCTTGCTCAATCAGCCCATGTATAGAAACCCCTGTGGCTACCACCTCCTTTTGCATGCTAACTGTAAGACCAGGTATTTGAGTCACAGAATCAAACATTTGACAAACAGGAAATGCCCAGTGAATGTTTAATGTACATGGTTTAACTCCTCAAAAGGATATAGTGTAGCACATACATTGTAGAAGACAGAGTAGGAGACAGAAGTAGCCAAGAGACCAGACCAGGATGCTCTTCTGAGATGTCTGAAGCCAGCCCTGCCCTGCCTGGCAGAGGAAACAGCTGCTCCTATGTGGTTTCGCAGGCTGAAGAATCTTCCAGGTCCTAAGAAATTCAAGTATACATCCACTTCTAACTTTCTTGTAAAACAAAACAATAACAAAAGAAATTCTAAAGTGCTGCCCATCATTGCTGCCCTGCAGTATGTAGTTATCAGTGTTCTATTACAAAGTATATCTTGGCACATGCTAAACACTCACCATGCACATGTGTATCCATAGAGTCATTGACCCTTCATGAGGCTTTGTGACCTCTAAGAAGCATTTGTTTCTACTCCACACAGGCATCCAATGTGCTTTGCCTGCACTTATTCCACCTGAAGTCCAGCAGTCCTGAGCCTACAGCACTACCATAAGGCCTGGAACTTACCAACCCATCCCACATAAGATATCTCAGATAATTACTAGCATTTTTTTTTTTAACAACTCTACAGATACCCTTATTTTTACATTGTATTACCACATATGGTAAAATAATAAAATCATTATGGTTGGAAAAGACTATGCCCCTGTCATGACTTCCTGTTATTTATGATTTCTGTTATTTTTCTATCTTCATTTTAGATTTCACTCTAGCTGCTCTTTCTGAACCAATTCTCATATAAATGGATGTTTTAGTATGTATTTCATTTGCTTGCAGGTAGCAGAGAAGTGGAGTCAGGACGAGTGGCATTTTTGTTGTTTAAGACACAGATGTACCCACTTCCGGAGTAGTACTTCTTTCTTTCTTTTCCTTGATTTACTTTCTCTTCAGTCTTTCTTGTATTTGACAATATTTTTCTTCTACTGTACATGTTTAAAGAAAACAGAAACAAAAAGCCAGTAGCAGATTTCTGAAGCCTCCTTTTCTCAGTGTCCAGTAGCAGATTTCTGAAGCCTCCTTTTCTCAGTGTCACCTAGCCTGAATTAATTGTAGACATCTTGATCTCGTTCCACTTCCAAACAGATTTCTGCTTGGTACTTATTTCCATATTCTCTGTACCATTTCTTTCTCTTTTGTCAATTCTTTTTCTGTCTTTCTCATCGTTGTCACCTGACACCATCTCATTCCATTCAATTCAATACCTCATTCAGCAAATTAGCAACAAAGGACATAAACAAGAGGCACTTCCCTCTCAAAAACCATGTCCCTGTTAACATGCATTTTCATGGTCAATTTAGAGACACTGTGTGAGCAAGGATTACTGACCTTTCTCACATGCAACTTGCTAATGAAAATGATCTGTGTAGAGAAACCTTTCCTGGGGTATCAAGACCATATATGATGATGTATGTACAGTGCATTATTTTTAACTCACACTTCCAAATTTTAAGCTTAATGAAGAATGGCCTCTTTTTCAGAGTGGCTGTTTTTTATTTATACAGAATACCTCACACTGCTTTGCAGAACCTGAAAATCTAGATTAGTTGTCATTAGAAATCCTGCTTAGTATGAAACAATAGCTGCTATTCTGGAGGAACAAAAAGTTATTCCTCAGGTTTTCAGCACATATCTTTTTGGCATTATGAGCATCTTCCTCAGTGGCCCATCTTCTTTTTCCAGGCTTGTCCTGAAAATTCTACATTCTTTAATCAGAATAGGACCAATGCCAGAAATAATTAAACTTGCTTCCCCAGCATCATATCATTTCCCCAGAAACTCCAACTGATGTCAGCAGTACAAGCTTTAAAGGAATCTGAGTAGATTGCTGGCAGTTTTATGAGAGGAAAAAAAAGATTATAAGTGAATGCTTCTCAGCCAGACCTACCTTGTCCAACTCTGTTTCATATCAAAGCTAAAAAATGTACAAAAAACCCTGTCACCATTTCAGCTAATCAAATTTTGTGGTTGCTGGCGTGTGTGCACACACTGACCTCTACAATGTCATGACTTTCAGGTTACTCATTGATTTACAGAAATCAAAAACGTGATGCAAATAAGGAATTGCGAGTCAATTAGCTCTTATCACGAGCTCACAGTCTGTGGCAATTGGATGACACAGTTCTGCATAACAATTGGTAACAAGCCTTTTCCAGACAGGTAAATGTCCTCAAAGGCAAGATGTGTCCCCTTTCACAAAAAGAGATGTAGTCAGCAACATGATGAAAGCCTTTGCACATGATACAGGACTGATTTTAACATTTGTCAGCAATTTCAGATGGTATGAGCCGTCCCTTCCCACTTATCCTACACACATGACCCCAATGTATTCATGGTTTCGGTCCGCACACAGAAGGAAAGCTTTTTCTTTCCTTCTTATTATTCTCCAATTCCATCACTGCCAGCTAACTGTAATGGAACTCTTTGGAGCTTCTTTAAAATGCCTATCATTTGCCATATGTTCATTTAATTTTTAAGAGACAGCTATATAGTGAAAGTTGCAATTTTTCGCCTACCAATATATGTCCTTAAAATGAATATTTATGTGGCATCACCTACCGGAGTCATTAAAAGGCTTGTAAACACAGCCCACCAGTGCCTCTAGCACTCGTAAATGATGAACTTTAACTCTCTGTCTGCAAGTGCTGATCTCGGTATAAAAAAGAAAAATAAAACATTGGCATCAATTATCAAAGTTTATCAGTTTCACTAGCAAATTGAGATTTTTATATTACCTCCAGCATGCAATTACCGTTCTCACAAGTCATTAAAAATTACCCTTGACTGGTCCAAACATACAGAAAACCATTTAAAATACATTATAAATTTTGTGTCTAGATTTCATGAAATTGCCATTATCCAAAAGGAAATACTTTTATTAATTACAGAAATATTACCATTTATTATCTTAAATCACAGAATCCTAAAATGGTTTGTGTTGGAAGGGACCTTAAAGATCATCTAATTCCAACCACCATGACACAGCAGGGACATCTTCCACTAGACCTGGTTGTTCAAAGCCTCATCCAACCTGGCCTTGAACACTTCCAGGGATGGGACATTTACAGCTTCTCTGGGAAACTTGTTCCTCACCATCCTCACAGCAGAGAATTTATTCCTAATATGGAATCTAAATCTATTCTCTGTCAGTTTAAAGCCACTCTCCCTTGTCCTGTCACCACACGCCCTTAGAAGAAGTCCCTGTCTATCTTATCTTTCTTAGCCTCCCTTTAGGTGTTGGAAGGCTGCAATGAGATTTCCTCAAGGCCACTCTTCTCTAGGCTGAACAATCCCAGTTCTCTTTGCCTTTCTGCACAGAAATGCTCCATTCCTCCAAGCATCTTTGTGGACCTCCTCTGGACTCAATCCAACAGGTCCATGTGTTTCCTGTTCTGGGACCCCAGCACTGGATGCAGGGTTCCAGGTGGGATCTCACCAGAGCAGAGCAGAGGGGCAGAGTCCCCTCCCTCACCTGCTGCCCATCCTGCTTTGGATGCAGCCCAGGACACGTTTGGCTTTCTGGGCTGGGAGTGCCATGGCTGGGTCATGTCCAGCCTCTCATCCACCAGCACCCCCAAGTCCTTCTCTCCAGGGCTGTCCTCAACCTGTTGAGGTTAGGTACATGCAGAACCTGTGTGTGAAATAAAGGCTCTGTTGCCTTTTCCTTTGTGGAAATTTCTCTGTCCAAAGGCCAATCAAACACCAGTTTGCATGTGAGACATTGAGAATCAACAGCTAATTAGGAGCTGTGTGATCCAGAGTGTTCTACTTGGGTTTGTCCTTGTATGATCAGTGTAAAGGGTAACACACCCTAAGAGCATGTGGAATGAAAAGGTGCTGCCATTCCACACCCACAACATTTGGGGTAAACCTCATCCCACCTGACTTTAATTGTGTTCAGGGCATCCACCAGCTCCCTGGACAACAATCTCTGCATTTGGCTAAACAATACAAAGAATATGTTTTATTTGCCACACCCTTAAAAAGGAGTCTTTTTTTTTTTTTTCCCCATATATGCCAGATTCCCTTCAGTCTATGTATCAGAGTTCACTTTTGGAGGTCGTTGCTCCTGAAAAGATTGAGGCTTTCGCTGAGTGCTCGCGCTTTAAAGGAGCAACCAAGATAAACACAGTTATCTGTCACTACTCCCTAGCCAGAACTTTCACATCCTCTGCAAACACTGCCAGGAGGCAAATTCTTGTTTCATTTTATTTTAGGCAATAAAATAATTCCTTCCCAGCAGTCAAGTCTTTCAAAATATGAGTTCTTGTTGATATTCAGTTTTTTGGGAATGCAGCCTTAGTGTAACACTTGTGTGAAGTCCAAGGACCTTCAAAAATCTGGCCCTCATGCAAGCCAGTGCCAGATATACAACATGTTGTATATACATGTGCTGAACATTCAGCACCTAGAAACCTGGGCATGCAAGCTTCCAAAAAGCTGGCAGTAACTATCCAAGTAAGTAATTTACCAGAATAAACATGGGATCTTACTCAAAGCAGGCAACGAGGAACTGCTCTGAATTTCCAGCAGTCTATTATATATGATGCGGGTACAAATGTCTTTATTTTTCATTTGGGTCATTGTATTACTGAACAACTCAACAGATGGTACATTAACAGTATGCAAAACATTTAATAATGCCAGGAAAGGTACAGTAATACCAGCTGTTCTGGCCTGCTGACCTTGCTGTAGTTTAGATAACATTGAAAGAAAGATGCATGCCATTTTATTCTCTTTTTTCCCTCTTGTGTCCTCTTTTGGTGTCACCTCTACAAAAGAGAAACTAAAACTAAGAATTCAGATTTGGATGGTTTAAATGCAAGAAGAATTCTACACATTTTATCTTGCTTATTTAGTACTAAAGATGGAAAAATAATGCAACCTCTAAAAGTGCTGCCTCCATAGCCTTATTATCCTTCCTGGGTCTATAGCCAAATATCTGTATAGCACATTAATTATGACCAGAATTTGGCTACAGGTGATTATATAAGCTGAAACTACAAAAAAAAGTAGCAAAAATGCTTCTCCTCAGATGAACTATGGGTGCTGGAGTAGTAGGAGAAGAGGATATCTACCTCACCTTCCTTATGTGTCACCTCTAAAGCCAAAGTGTAGCTCCTGAATAAGGATTGGATTGGTAAGATATATGCTTTGTCACCTGTAAGCATTTCTTGCTGGACAAAGAGGAGAGGCCAGGAGCAGATGGTATCCTTGGGCCAGTTTTTCCAGCCAAACCCACATTGCAGATGATGATATACAAAAACAGGGAAGTTAGAAATACTCCCGCACCAATATAAGGCTCTTGATTTTGTCCTTGTCCCAAACACATACATTTTGCCTAATATCTGAGCTTGTAGAAAGTAAAACAAAATAAAAGTTAGAAACAACAAAGGTTCATCAGCATCGTAACAGAGCAAAACCCACTAAAAAAAAATTAAAAAAAAAAAATCACAAAATAAGCCAAAACTAAGAATTAAATTAACACAAGATGTAGGAGAAGTTATTTCAGTCTCCTTTTCTTATGCACACCTCATGACACTTTCCTACTTCAGGTTAACTTTAGCATGCACAGCTCACTCCTGCTTCACACTGCAAGAGGTGAACTACTTCCATTTTGGATTGTCAGCTACCTGCACAGACCCTAGATTTATGGTTTGCAAACATAAAAACATAAATGTCTCATAAAAACCATGATCTTAAAAATATTTGAGCATTTCAGGTTAGTTGGGAGATCTTTGCATGAGGGCACACCACACCGTAAAGGGGTATTTAGCAAAGTGGGCTCAGTAAAGATAGGAAAAAAATATTTAGAGCCACCTGGCCCTTAAAAGACAGTGTTTCCACCATATATGACCTTTTTTTAAGAATGAACAAAAGGTACTTCTAACATCCCCTTTAGCTCAGGTTCTCCCTCAGTGAGCCAATAAGCCTTCATTAAGCCATCTGAATTACTTTTTAAATTAAGAGAGAAGCACACATTCCTGCAAATGAGAACAATAAGAGGTTTTTGGCAATGATCCTGCTCACTAATTATAATATTTTACATTTATGCACTGCCTTTCATCTCCCAGGCTGCTTCACTAAACAGTGGGCTCTGTTCACAACTGTTGCCTCCCCATCACGTCATTTTTGCTCACAGGACGTGCAAAATCTGACCGACTTTACAGGTGTTTGCCTCACACACAGAGACACTATATTCAATAAACTTCTTTAACACAGAAAGCATAGGAACAATACATTCAGGTCAAGGAAACTGGCCTGATCCAATGAAATCTGGTTGAAAAAGGAAAATGTTACAATGAAGGCAAACCTACAGTACCTTAAATGCAATGGCAGCAACTAAGATACATCTCCTCAACTCCTGAGAGCAGTGATGTTCCTGGTGTTTACAGTTACACATTAAAATCCCTGCCACAGGTGAAGACACTCACACTGCATAGTTAATCACAGCTGCCTTTGAGGACATCAGTCAAAACCGAAGGCCACATGCCACTATTCCTTATAGTTGTGGCCCTCCTCTCCCCACAAGCTGATCACACAAAGTGAACCACTATCGCTACACTGTCACTGGAGGATTAAAACCAGCTCTCCCGACCAAGAAACCATGGATATCCTGTGTCTGGGTACCACCTGTTAACAAAACAGCAGTAACAAGTCAGCTCAACTGCATTAACTGAAGTAAAACCACTCCCAGCAAAAGCATCTCTAGCTGAGAAAGACCCCCCAACACAGCCCTGCAGACTTCACAAAATCCCCTGCTGGTCTCATTTCTGACCAACAAAAGCTGGGAAGGTGGAGCAACTCCCACAGTCAAGGTCTTGGCAGAAAAATAGTGCCTGCCCTCCTGCACACTCCACCCCCCCCCAAAATCACAGCTGGGCTCAGCATGGGGGCATTTTCTCCCAGGCTTTTTTCCATTAAATAGAAGGGATTGTTATTTTGTTTTGTTCTAACAACTGCGAAGTGCTTTTTCTACCCCCACAAAGCACTGCCATCCCTTAGACCCCCAGACTTTCTGTGAGTGCAGAGCGGTACAATCCGTCTTGGAAACCTGTGATTTTGTCCATTGTGCTGGTTGAGTTGTTAGCAGGGCTATAATGGGAACTCTCATCAACCCATTAATTCATAACAAGCCACTCCACTGAAGTCACTGTTTGTCCATTTAGAATAGAAGGAAAAGAGAATGCCAGCAATGCTTCAGCAGCTGCTTCAGCTCCTTTTAGACATTTGGTAAGTGGATGTGTACATAATGGCATGCTGAAAAGGAAAAGGGGGATGCAGTGATCTGCAGGAGGTGGTTCTGGCACCAGCCATGGCCAGATCACAGGTCCAGGAGCACAAGCATATGCTTCTCACACATCTCTTACAGAGACATCAGGAGTTTGGGTCCCATCAGAGTCACACTGGTTTTAACTGGAGACAAACTTCAAAGTTTTCTTGATTTACACATATATGAGATCAAAATAAGCCCCCCACCATCTTCAGCTCATTGTAAACCAAAAAAATTCTTGCAAGTCTGACTGGCCCAAAAATCAAAGTCCCTGAGCCTTTGCAGGGAGGCAATAAATCTGAAACCTTCACAGATTTTTTTTTTCTCCCAATAATTACCAGTTGGACTTGTGTTTCTCATTTCTTTCCATGTAATTACAATATTAAAAGAAACATGGTAAAAAGTGTGACAAGTCAGAGCAATTTTAATTTCTGCAAGGGAAAATATGAAACAATTACAGAAGGAGGACACACACTCTGCTGAGACACCTCACATCCAGTGCTCAATGAGCTAACCAGGAGAAAATATAATTTGCATAATGTGAAATTAGTGGCATAAATATATGCTAATCGTACCCAGCTGCGAGCATCTCACTTTATCTCATTTGCTTCGTACAATGAAGTGGTATAAAAAATTAAAGATAAGCTTGTATTGCAAAACTTCAAGGCAAATCCAAAGTTCCTCGAACTTGAAGCTTATTCTCAGCTTGGGATCTTCAGATTTCAGGCAGAGGAGTCCCTGGAGTCTCTTTGTATTTAACTTTGCCAACACGACCTCACTGCCAGCCTATCTCTGCAAAGACCTGCTGACCTACTGTTCTCAATACACCATTTTCATCTTGCAGACTTGCCATCAGCTTTCGTTACGTGCCAGATCAAGCAGAAGTGGTTTTGAAATTGAATAAAGCTTAAGTTGCCACTATCAGGAATTAAGCACAGCAAAGCATCTAACCTGACTGGAGCTGACAGGTCCCATTGTAATAAAAAAATCAAAATAAGGAGTTTCTAAATGAATTTCCCCAAAAGGCAGGGTTACTCATGACTACAGCTAGGGTTATAGCAAGTCTATATACTAGGGAAATATGGAAACATTAACTTCTGACCAGAAGACCTGCTTTCTGGTTAGTTTCTTCAGAGGTGTTCAGAAAATACTTCGAAGTGCAGGTAAATAGAAATTTTACATTAATTTCTGGTATTTTGTTGAAGAGAAAGAAAGATACCTATAAGTCTCTGCATTAGCAAACCCAGATCATTTGCAGATACATATACCACTCCAGACTCTGCATGAAGAAAGCAAATCAAGCACAAATAAAAGCAGAAGTTGAGGTATAAACCAAGAGAGTATTACTTAAGTAAGGGACTTAGCAAAATCTAAGGTACGGTTTTTATAGCCTGGTGATGGTAACAAGAGTGGTAATGACAAAGGAAATGCTTTAGGGGTTTTTATGTCAAAATAAATGTGCACTCAATGCAAAAGAGAGAAGTGAGATCTTTGCCTATTTCATGCACATATATGTAAGAACATAAGAAAGCTCATGCCTAAAAAGAAGGTATGAGTATTTTTGGTATGAGTACTGCATGTGTATGCATTGTCTGTTGATACAAAACCAAAACAGATTAGGAAAATCAATACTTAATTCCTTTTCCAGATTTTTATCCACCGTAGTACACAAAAGCAATTTAGGTCCTGGCTGCACTGGAACCTTACTTCAGCATTTATTAGATGAGTATATTCATCATTCCTTCTGACAAACAGTAGATAACAGGTGGCAAATCAAGATAGTTTTATGTTTAGTACTTTTTTTAATGTAAGCAAAACAGAAAACTTTTTTAAAAGAAATATATTTAGTTTCTGATGCTAAGAGAGTCAAGAGTGAGAAAAAGCATCAGCTATTTTAACCATGACCACAACAACTTGTATTCCAGGAGTCCACCTTTGTAAATTGTCACCACTAGAAACTGAGGAAGAAAGGCTGGTATTAGGATTAGCTGACTGTTCCACATATTTGAATAAACACTCTGTGTTCAAGACCACACTGTATGAAGAGCATCATTCTCTCACAGTGACATTGACTAGTTTGCAGACTAAAGGTATAGAAACAAGAAGAAAACAGAGTTTTATTCTGGTCTACAGAAGAGAAATGAAAATTAGTTTTAACCACAAAGTACATCAAAGGACTCTGGTAACCTCACAGGATGAGACAGTTTGGATGCTGAAATTTGGCTGTAGTTGAGTATACCATCTAATTTTAACATTATAAAATTATATTCTAGTTCTCTGACCAGGATTTAGGTCAACTAAGAGTATTTATTTCCTAACAAAGATTTTAAAAATTTTGTTCACTTTAATCTGTTTTCCTTCTACCTTTTGCACAATGTGGACTACGCCAATTGTCCATGTTATATCAAAATAACCAACATTTGCCTTTTGACTGTATCAAGGACTCTGATTTTTCATCCATGTTCTGCATGGATGTATTCCTGTCCTCCTCTGTTTTCAGTATTCAGTAGGATGTGTATGAAATTCATGTATTACTGTCTGTTTTTCAGAATCTCCTGAAATTGCAGCACAGTGAAAAGAAGATGAGCCACAGCTCCAGGAGAAGGAGCCCCTCTTGAAGAGTAAGGGCAAACACACAAATTGCCTGGTACTGAGACTAAATAGCAAGCTGAAACACATGACTAGATGGACTGCAGTATCTGCCTAGTGTGTTTTCACATACTGATTCAGATGAGAGCCAACAAAAAAGTGGACTATGCATCAGAACCAGTGAAAAGTTAAAAAACAGAAGAAAGTTACATAAAAGAGATGCTTTATGTGCCATTCAGGAGCCAGGAAAACAAAAATGAATAAAAGCAATTTGAAAATGTCCACAGATCTTTTAAAAATAAAACATCACATACTAAGAAGATTTTGCATTATGAATAAGGCTAATGAAAGTAAGCTGAGAGTGACAAAAGTTATGATTTCAACAACTTTCATTCAGAGAAGCAAAAAGTTAACAATTTCAGGGACACAGATATAGGTACCCACTCCTGTCATATAAAACAGTACATTAGCAGAGCAGCTAATGTCCAAAACTTACATATCACCTTCTTTTATTCCTAAACCAGTCACACTCCCTCTGCTCTGCATTATACTGGGTGATTGCAATTGCTGCCTCAGCACTTCTCCACTGCTCTTTTGAATCCCAGAATATAAGGTATGCTGCTTATTGGACAAAAGACAATAGTTTTTTGGTTTAGCAAAATTATTCAGCTTCCCTCTCCACATCCATAACAAAGAGATCATCTGCTCAAAACACAAGAAAAGAGCTAAAATACCATTATTTCTAGGATATTTATGGTACTTTAAAGACATCTATGATCTATAAACTAAATTGAGACCTCTAATGTATTTCATACAAGTTCTCCAACAGTTGTCAAGTGGTAATGACTTTTACAGACTAAGAAAGATTAGCTTTTGTTTTTTTAATATAATATCTAATTCTCAACTGGAATAAAGTACTGAAAATGGCCTATTTCTGCAGAACTCCTTTCCTTTTCTCACACTTGAAGTCATCTGTACCTTTCAACACACTTGAAGCACTAAATAAGAAGTCATCTAAGAAATTACTGGAAGTGGTTCCAAAACAGCCTAATCGTAACCCACATGTATAATAGTCATTATTATTAATGTAAAGTGCATGTATAGAGGAAGGGAGACTATACACCCTGAGACCAAGTATTGCACTGCTCCATGAAACGGAAAAGAAAGTTACTGCCATTCATATCAAGCAACTGAAATACAAACATTTCTTTTACACCATACCAAAACTGTATCAAAGTGTGCTCCACAGCTGATGGCACCACACGTGTTCATTTCATGAGATTTTAATAGCTGGGATGAGAGAAACTGAGCTTTTAGAAGGACCTCTCAGAAATAATGAAGTTATTCCCTTAAACTTAATGACTGAAATATATTCAAAGACAATTTACAGAAAAGATTACTCATAAATATAAATGTGTATTTTTATTATTTATTTTAAAATACACATTAATTTCTCCAACCTCAAAGGGTTCTTCTCATCTTTCTTCTGGGGAGGAAAATGAAAATTCACAGAATGCAAAAGGAATGTAATTCATCTTCACTAACATCGTTTGTGATTGGTACAACACTTAAACCCTACCCGATGAACTGATTAACTGGAAAAAAGCAAACAACAGGTATTAGTCTACACCACAAAAGCCACAAGAACACTTGTAAGGGTTAAACAGTGAGGTCAAGATTGCTATGAACAGAAATACATTGCAAGTCCTGTTTCATAAATATTTGTGTATTAACGTTTATAAAACATCTGCACTGCTAGTTCTGAGGAAAACATAATTATGACTTGATGGGTAGGTTTACAATCAGCATTCTTTCACTCTTACGTGGGTCCTTAAGAAATTACATTTTCTTTTGTGAAAGCTGCAGCTGTACTGAAACCTCATTTCTTCTTAGGACATGCATTTAACTTCTGAGCATATAGATGGTATTATTGTGTAAACTTATTTAAGAGGTCAAATCCATTCCTCTGGAGCTGTATCAGTGTTAAAAATACCTATAACAACACAAAATTTCTACTTCAAAACATCTGAATTCCCAGGAAAAGCCATTTTGTTTAGTTTACCTTTTTTAAAAAATAAGCAAACACACCAACCTGCTAGTATTATAATAAACATATTATAATAAACTCAAATAATAATTCTGGGCATGTGTATTTTCTCTGCCTATTGGACTTCAGTCCTGAGAAGTCCCCCATTCTTCCACCCTGCAGCAGCCCAGACCTGTTTATGGGGCTGTCCACAGCCCCAGAGCTCTCACCATACAGCTTGTCTGCACGGTACTGAAAACATTTATCTCCTCAGGGACCCTCAGCTACATTGCATATAATTACTGAAATGACAGCAAAGTTGGGAAGGAAGTTTGTCATGCACTGATTAATTAAGAAAACAAAACCAAAATACCTGTGACTTAAACTCTTTGGGGATTTCTTCCCGGCTCCAGTTCTCCCCCAGCACCAGTCCCCCCATTCCCTCCCAGACTGTGGAAACAGGCACTTCTCAGAATAACTAAGGGTACCTTGCCTGTGTCACTCTAGGGACACCCCAGCTTTCCTACAAGCAGCCACAGCTGCATACACACAATGTGGTACAGACCATAAGCCCAAACCATCTCACCCAGATTCATTTCTTCTGAAGAGATCATGATTTCTTTTAATCTAAAGGAATCCTCCTGTCTCCAAAGTCTCTTTCCCCAAAAGAAAAGGCAGATCCTCCCTCCTATATCCAGGGTTTAAAAACAAAAAGCCTGCTCACAAGCTGGGAAACTAAAAAGACAAGCTGATCACTATCACAGATACTACCTTTTACTCAGTACCAGCTGCAGTAATTCAACCTCATATTCTCTAAATTACAGTTTAATTATTTGTAGTTTAAAAATCAGATGGGATGATGAACCCTTTCCATCTTTTATGTCTTTGCCTCATTCACATGCCCATGCCAAAAGCCATCACAATATATGGCACACAACAGAGTAGCAAAAGAATGCTATTTTCACCACTCTCAATGGCAAAGATCTCCTGAAAAAAGTGTTTTTGCATACATTTGGCCTTCTAAGTCTGAGGTCTTCTGGAAAGAAATCACCACACTTTAACATCCTGAACATGAATTTTCAATTGACATCCAAACAGACTGCTCTCTCACTCTTTGTCTGGAATAAAATATACTTAATTTTGAACTGTAAAAGTAAATAACATAAGTAAGCACATTCTGGGAGTTAGGTGTAAATGGCAAAAACATACACTACACCAGTGTTTATATAGAAGCATAGATCACATTTCTTGAAACACTCTGGTTATTGTCTTTCGAAGCATTGCTACAATTCTGTGAATACTAATGATGGTTCCTGTAAAATAAATACCACAAAATCATCCCACATAGCTGGCTGGAGTGTACTGCTTTGAGGAAGAATTCTACACAGGCCACTGAGTGTGGGACTGAGAAGACCTGGGGTCTGCTTTTAGCCCTATTGCTGCCTAATGTGCTGTTACAGCAGCTTTTCATAGGGACGTCTAACATTTCTGTGTCCCGTTTCCACACATGCAGAATGGGAATAATGACTTTTTTTTTTAACAAAGCATTTTACAATCAACAGGTGAAAACATAGTAATACAAGCTTATTTTGCCCAATCTGTCAAGCTTTCTCCATGCAATCTCATTTGTATTATTCATGCATGAAGGATGCAAGAGAAAGATACTTCAGCACCTCAGTGCTAAAATTGTTCTCCTTTGCTATTCCCTGCTGCTGCTGTAACATATTTTGCGGCCAGACTCCAGTACGGCTGGTGTTAAACAAACAGGAATGGTACCTACATCTGCTCAGAAAAGGGTTGCCTAGCAACTGCAATCAAAGGGTGTTCTACCATCACCAATCTACTGAAAATTAATAGATTTTTCTCTGCAATATTCTAACACTTTTAGTGGCTGTATAAATGGTTTATTATTATTGTTATTATTTTTATTTTGTAGCTAATGTGTTACATTTCATGATCTGATTCAGGCAAAAAACAGAGCAGGTAGAAAAGGTCAGATTATGAAGCACAAAAAGGTTCAGAGACTTGTTTGATGTAGAAATATTCTTTGACAGCTCATTGCATTTATTTACTATACCCTTTTCTTCTGTCATTTCAGAATCTATTTCAGCTGCCCCACGGGAGCATGAAGCCATTAGCCTGAATTATCATTCTGAATGCAAATTTCACAAGGTAACACCAAATCATGAAGGTTTTGGTTCCTGTATTTACTGAGATGCTTTCCCTTTAGATAGGTTACAGGTCTGCTATTTGTTTGAATATTAACAGCATTGATTTTCAGTATACCTGACATTACGATGTTCATTTATCATATGTGTAATAGCTGAATACTAGAAGATGTGCTGCAGAGTGCATGTCAACACACAGAAAAGAAATTATTATCTGAGATATTAAACAGGCTGTGCAAGCAAGGAACCAAATCAATCAAACACAGAGCAAAGAAGCTGGTAAAGCCTATTCATCAGGTTTTAGCAAGTTTCATTTCCGACCATGCTGAAATAGGAGCAAAATTTTGATTTAAAAGGCTTTTACTGAAGACACTGAAGCAAAAAAGCTGGGAGTTACTGATGAACACTAAAGGTCTCATACTCTCCTCATCACAAAATAGCTATCTTCGCTAGCAGGAAGGATCAAAGAGGCTGGTAGAACCCAGATGTGCCTGTTTACCTCCTTTTTTCCACTATTCTCAAGGTATACTTTCACCACGTTTGCATCTGAGCCTGAGAATGTCCTGGTCTACAGCCAGCCTTCAGAATCTCCCTTGGATGCAGCTGCCCTTTGCTCTCCATCTTCCACACCACACACATGGTCCATGTGTATTTAAATGGTATACAATTATTTAAATTCCTTCATCTGTCTCCCCACAGCCTTCCATGTGGAAAATGGCTTTGCTATTTGCTAGATGTAAGCATTTACCTGGATAGCAGCCAGTGGAGCAGGTTGTTATGCAAACACCCTGATGGAACAAAGCCAAGCATGAAGCAGGAACAGAGAGAAGAATATACTTGTACTCAAGCACCAATCTCCTATAAGAGTCCAGGTAAAGCTAAGAATCAACAAAATGAGCAAGATTTCATTTGTTGTGTCCATAATTATAATAAAGGTGAGGAAGTTGAAAGGGCTTTGCTTTGAAGATTGTTTCTCCCCACTTCTTCTCTGTCATATCAGTGCCCTATGCTCTGTGCAATCCAACATCAAAAGCAACGCTAGCAAAAACAGCTCCTTGCTTTTTCTGCTGTGCTCATCTCTGATTAAAGGGTGAACTTTAATGTAAACAGCACTTCATCTGAGGTCAGGAATTCACACAAAACCACCAAAATGGTAGGATGTAAGGGGGACTTTCGATATTTCCAGAAACTACTGGAGACTCGAGCCATGTATGCAGTGACTACAATTTAGCAGCATCTGTGCATGTATCAGTTTTCATAATCTTAAAAGAGGCACTATATTTGTGCAGTTCCCTCAGCAGAACTGCAGCATATCCTGTGAGAATAGCAGCTAAAGATACAGAAGTCTGATGCAGGATTGTTTAATAATTGCACAGCTCTCTTGAAAATTTACTTTAAAATCATATCTAAACTCTTTAGAGATAGGGGCTTGTTTGCTTGTGTAAAGGCACATGTTAAACTATTGTTTTTTCAATCTAGGAAAAATATCTGTGGTAAAGGTTGACAAAACTCAGCTTAAAAATACATTTCTTCACACTTGATTTATCCAGCCTGGAGAGTCCTAAGGCGGGGATTCTCTAGAATGTAAACTGCTCCATAATCTCAATCCTTCTCTAGATACCTAATTCAGATCTACCACACCTTTATGAATGATGAAGGAGAAAGTGACCAAATGTGAGAGCACCACTGACTCACAAACTGGTGTTGATATTCCCTGCTCTAATTCCTTTAGCAATAATTTCCATTTCTGCTTTTGAGGTATTGATATGTCACCCTCTCTTGTGCATCATTTAAGATTTCTCTACACTGAATTGGATCAAACATTAATCACCACAGTGTGTAAGCTCTTTCCTATATCATGTATGATTATGCTGTGCTGCTTGCACCCGTACTGGACTTCACTGCTGCCCTCTCTTCTCCAGCTGAGCTAACCAATACATCTTTTCTGTTTTATCTTTCAATCAATGGATCATTCTCTTCATGGGAATTTAATATCTTTGAGAACCTTTAACGAGAGACTTCCCTTACATACACTTGCAGAGACCATCAGGGAATTACACTGATTCACTGAGTTCTGAAGAATATCTCTTTACAACTGCTGTGTTGGCTCTTCTCCACACAGCTTTTAAACTCACATAAATTAAGGGCCACATACCCATAATTTTCAATCTTTACAACGGTTCCTATTCAATTCCTCTGAAATACTGCTTTGTGATTTACCTTGGAGCTTTTTTTTCCTTTTTTTAACTAGGATGTCATTAGCCTCTTGAAGTCACAAGGTAACAAACTGGCTTAACAGCTGGTTGCACACGAAATCATTCAGCTACTTCTTCACATTCCTAATAAGAATGCCCTGTTAATTTTTCTTATTGGATCCACACCTTGTTCAAATTGAAACTGATCTTTTCTGTAAAGGAGAATTAGTTGGACCTGGTGCCTTCTAGTATGATGTCAAAAGTTATAAAGAAAATTCTGCACAGAACAGTCCCACAGCAGCTAAATTTATCTTATTCATGTAGTTCTTTTTACAAAGACATATACATAAACACAAGTTTCATAAAAGTGCAGAACTGGTGGGGAGTCTTTTACTGAGATAAAAACTAATATAAAATTAATTATGGCAAAGACACAAGGTAGCACTAATATCTTTAAAAGATGCTTTTCATTCTTTGATCTCATATAAAAGACTATCAGAAACACATTCATGCCAAACAAAACAGAATTCTACAAGTATCAAAAAAAACCAAAAAGCTCAGCAATTATTTACTTGTCTCTGTAGCCAGCCCTACCAGACTCTATGTCCTTGCCTGAGGCAGGACTGTGATGTCAATTCCCTCAGGGGCACAAGGAAGAAGTGACCAGGCAGGTGAGGACAGACAGGTGCTGGGTTTTATTCCACCAAAAGAGTGGATGCAGCTGGGATGGTCAGAGAGATCCCAGTGCAAGACTGGGATGGGCCAAGGGCAAACTGCTACACACACACAGCAAAAGAAAAAGGGACAAAGTTATACCTCAGAGAGTGCCTTGGTGGCAGCATGGCTTCTGAAGGCTTTTACTGCTCTGGTAACACTTAACAGTACCTGGCAGCTTGTTCTGACTTAGAGCTTCACTCAGAAACTAAATCCAGCCTTCCCTTCACAAGAAACACATTCAGAGACCTAAGCCTGTTCAATGAGTATTAATTTGTTCATGAAGCTGACAGGTGAATTTCCTCTTCAATCTACATTATATTGCATGTTCCTTTCGTTGGTTTCTGGGGGAAAAAAGCAGCAGCAGCCTTTATTTAAAAACAAACAAAAAACACCACTCATGATGAGATTGACACGAAAGAAACTTGTTTCTCATCAGTAATTGCTTCCCCCTGGGCTTGACAATGTTTACAAATGAAAGCTTTTCCTTCATATATGGCTTGACCTGTCATGAATTATAGCTGCTGCTACTGATTCACTCCTCCCTGCACACAAGGCTTGCTATCTCAATTTTGTACTGTAATTAACTATTTTCTGATGGCACATTATTTATTATTTGTCACCTTCAACTCTCCTGGTGTTTATACATCTCCACATATTAGCAGGCAATTAAAAAACTGTTATTAACAATATTAATATCCTAAGAGCTTGTTTGATGTGAGTGAGACACGGAGCTGGACTGCTTCTGCAAGGAATAAGGGGTGGGGTTTTTTTGGTGGTGATTTTTTTTTAATTTGCGCTTTATCTACCACCTTGCAGTCTGTGTTCACAAAGATCTTAAGCAGTCAAGGAGGAAATATAAAATAATAATGAGTGAAATTTATAACTAATCTCATTTGACGATTACAAAACTACCAAAGAGTGAAGCAAAGAAAAAAGAGAATAGGTATAATGTTGTTTTACTTTTTTATTAACTTTTTGTTCGTAAAAAAAAAAATCAAGCCACATTTTCCCTCCCAAGTCTAGCTTAAAGATAAGTAGGACTTGGGGCACTAGAAGGAAAATCAAGATCAAACAAAAGAGGAATACCATATTTCAGATATTAGATAAATAGGTTAGAGAAACCTAACTGCCCATATGATTCTTCCAAAACTTCAAGGTTAGGTTTTTTTCCTTACCTTTCTTCTCTATAGTCTCATCTATACCGATACTACAACAGCAACATTCAGTGCAACCCTGGAAAACTACTGTGACTTGGTACTAACTGAGAATTTGACCCAGAACATAAAGGAATTCACAGACATACTCAACTCACTGTGCTTCAAAGCTGGTAATTAAAAACCTTTCAACTACAATCCCAGCTTGCCACACTTAACAACCTTAAGCCAGTCAGCTTCCCATTTTGATTCTTGCTCCATATTTCCCATGATCTCCTGCAGGTCACAGTTAACACCCCCCATTCTCCGCTCCCTCTTCCCCCAAAGAGCACTGGGGGCAAGAGGGGCTGCCTGCACCTTTGCGAGCTCAGGAGCCAAGGATCAGGCAACCCCCTCTGGAACTTCTCAGGCAGGAAGGACAGCAGAGCTCAGAGGCCTGGGGAGACTGGGACAGACACAGAGGGAATGGGTGAGAGACAGAGCCCAGTGGGCATGGGAACAGGAAGAGCAGGCAGAGATGAGAGGGAATCCATTTTGTTCAGTGTTTTGCTTAAAATATCATTGATGAATAAAAGCATCTGCTAAAAGGAAATTGTGTACGAGCATGAGAAGATGATTACAAAGCCCCCCATGTGCTGCACGGTGCTCGCAGCCCTGGGGCAGCAGGGGCTGACAGAAAGTGCCCAGTCCTCACATGCTCTTGGCAAGGGACAGATCAAACCTCAAGCTAAGTTCTGAGATGGCTTCAGGCATGCATGAGGAGACAAAGCAGCAGCTGTTCTTCCCCAAAATTATTTGCTGATGTAACAAACCAAGTTTAAAAGGACATAAGTATCTAGATTAACAACACTCTTTAGAGGCTCCACATGCAAAGCACCTGTAACCATCAATAAGTATTTTCTTTTATTATAAACAATACAGCTTGAAATTACGTGCACAATGTAGTAATGAAAAATAAATTGCATGCTGCATAACTATTAGTGCACACTAACATAGTCACATTTGATTGCTAAAGCTTTTGTTATCCAGAAAGTCAGAGCTTTTCCCATTTTGCTAACCCAGGAGAAAAAGGAATTGCCTTGGCAATGGTAACTTACTTGGGGTTGAAGTGCATCCAAAAGCCAGAATCTGCAAACCTCTTATTTCTCACTTGCTGTTAATTTAAACCTAATCTCTTTGTTTTTAAAGATTTGATTCAGGCCCTCTGGTGCATGCTGGACTACAAATCTATTGAAAATTACAATTCTACAAAGGGCATTTTATAGACATCCCATATCACAGCAAATTTCATCAGCTTCTTTTAAAATACATAAATGAAAATATGCATTTTGTGTCCAACATTTAAATCAATGTAATTCATGTAGTGCAATGTAGTTAAGACACTAATTAGCTTTTCTGACAAATGGTGAATTTTCAGCAATTCAAGGTACTGAAAATATTTTCATTTATTCTCTACTTTTACTACTCTCTTTTTCAGACATAAAGCTATGTATATTTATGTCTATTTTTCTCTCTCAACAGAAGAAATAAATTAACAGCATCAGGAAAATGGGATCTTACAATGAGTTAGCATTTATCACACCAAACCACTAAGACATCTTGCTCAGCTGGAACTGTGCACATTCCCAGATGGTGTATTGGATTATAATTTCACAAAATTAGTTTACTCTCTCAACAGTTTCTCTTGCAATTTCCTCTGAAAAGTCATCTAAATACTTCCACAGTCTCTATTCCTACTCCCTGTGGAGTCTCCCATATCTTTTCTGTATGGCATTATTTTATTTTGCTATCATGGAATATTTTATGTAGAAATTATGCTGAGATTCTCCAGTAGCATTCTTTTATTCTCTCATTATAATATTTACATTAAGTTCTTTACAAGTTACCTTTTAATTTTTTTTTAACCAATACCTTTCACAAAGTTCATGTTCACTGTACCTGATATCTTTGGCAATTAAACTATGACTTCACATGGCCATGAAAGACAATAAAAAGTAAAAATTTATGTGTTGGATTCTAGCTGACAGGAGAGCTGCACAAACCCTAGAAAGACAACAGCATTTCTGCTCTATGGTAAGAGCAACTTGGTGGCCTACAGCCTGGGGTCAGGAGCCTGACCCTAGACTTGCTGGATATTGGCACTGAGTCCCAGTCCGGGAGCAGCCTCTTCTGCTGCTGAGATGGGAAATGGTGGCACATCCACTTTGCTTTCACAGCACACACTGCCCAAACCATCTGGTGCTGGTGGCTGGGGGCTGAAGAGGAGGCAATAACAATGAGAGGACAGAGATGGTTTGTATTTACCTGCAGCCACGTGAGGAATCTGACACCAACCGGGTTAATGACCTGTGAGCGATGAAGGCACCACCTTAACCTTCCTAAAACAGAAATTTCTCCTCAGAGGCATCACCCACAACAGTATCCACCTGAAGGTCATGAGGCAGAGAAAAATATGCTGATGTGGACCACTGTAGAGATGAAACAGAACATTTTCCTCACCTAATCTGAGCTCACCCAACCTTAATTCTATGATTCTGTATTAAGTATATCAAGAAAATAAACAGGTTTACAGCTAAATTAGCAGGTTACATTGTTCAGAGCATAACCCATTCTTAAAAATGGGTTTTATTTGGCCTTAGGTCTTGTCAGTGGCATTATATAATCCAACAGCCACGGATTGACATTATCCTCCCTTTGTTTTCAAATGAAGATTTCTCGGTGCTTTATTGATTTTGTTTGTACAAGGGGAAGGAAGCTCATGTGCAATTTTGGTGGTGGGGCATTACAGCTCTCATTAGTTTAACTTCTCCTGTTAAATTGGAATGTGGCTTATTTTGCTAAAATAATGGCATATTCCAGAAGTTCAAAAATCCATTGTTTGCTGCGCACATACATTCAATATACCTCAAATAACAGTGGACCAAGCTCACACAATTAACACAGCAGTGACACCTTTGCTACTGCGGACCTCCAAAAGTAGCCCATTTTCTGTAGTTTGCGTAGAGGCTGAAACAAAACACAATTTCTGATAAGCATCACTATTGTTCCCAGAGATAAGTAATGAAACACAGCCATATACTCTGAAAATAATTTTGCTAAGTGAGCGCAAGCAAATTTGATATCAAGCTAAGCCTCTTATTTAGTTATAATCACTGTGTGGATGCCTATTCCAGCCACACAGGGCATGTGCAAGTTGCTCAGTCAAACATAATTTCTGGTTAATGACAGAACAGCTCATACAGAAAACACAAATAGTGTTGGCTTGGCCTTTACACTCCACCTTGTGCAATGTCTCAAATAGTTTAGCACGTACAATGTATTAAAGGAAAAAAAAAACTTCGGAATCTACAATCTCAAAAACATGAACCAGTAACCAATCACTACTGTTCTACTGTAATCTCTGCTGTCTACAACATCACTTCCTGGACATGGAAATGAGAAAATTATGTGGTGATAATTAAATTTACACTATACAATTAGTTTTATATATCTATCTATATATCTATCTATCTATATATATATAGCTATATATATATATCTCTATATATATAATTAATACATACATTCACTCTCTGCTGCTCTTACAAAATCCTGCACACAGTGAAACTGTTTAAGCTGTCATTGGAACTGACACACTGATCAAAGCACCTGGAAAGCAACCATGTTTTGAAGTGGAGCTGTGCTTTTTCCTTCTGGCTTGCTGCAGCTCTGGTGACTAATCCGTAAAACTATTCATGCATTCCTCCATCATCTACTCTTTTCAACAATTTACTCTCTTAATGCAACAGGTTAACCTTCACAAAAAGTGCAACGAAGAAAATAATTAAAAACTGTTTCAAAATTTACAAATTTGGTATATAACAAAAATATGAAAATTCATGAATCAGTAAAGGGATATGTTTACTTTTTAGTTAACAAGTGTAGTTCTTTGAGATTTTTTATTTTCTTCATGCATTTTAAGTTTTCCAGATGACAGACTTTACTAGCAATGGTTCTAGCCATGAAGGCTGCATATTGGCACCAGCATGCATAAATACATTTACGCATTTATACTCCTATACATATAAGAGCTATGTATACATATATACCTATTTAAACACACACATGCACACATTCCTATATACACAGATAACCTTTCTGAGACCCAAATGCTCTAGAACATTTACACAAAGCACGAGAGGAAACAGGATATATATGAATTGATAGATCTGAAGATCAGCCACTGGCCTGGCAAAGAAATGCTTTTTCTATGGCAGTTTGTGAACATATGCTCTTAGATGTGAGTCATATGTCGGACTACATCACACACACGTATAAAATAACACATCACTTACAAATTACAGACATTTCACATCTAAGCATTTCTGGAACATGACATGAATCCAAACCTTTAGTACTACAGGAAAGTTCATTGCAGAGAAAATTTAACAGAGTAGAAGATGCCTCTTTCCCAAGATACTTTCGCAAATTATCTTGGGTTATTTGCTAAATGGACAGAAAAATATTACTCTATTTCAAATGAAGTTCCTGTCAAGACTAAGATATGAGAAGGACAAACAGTCAGGCTATGGTTATTTAGTCATCTCAGATGGCTAAAGACATGGCTTTTCCCGAGCAGTTCAAGCCCCACCTTCCACTCTGGAGATGTGTAGCTATGCTGGTTTTGGATGGGATAGAAGTAATTTTTTTCAGAATAACTTGTAAGGAGCTGTGTTTTGGATTTGAGCTGAAGACAGTGTTGATAAAACAGATGTTTTAGTTAATACTGAGCACTGTTTACACAGAGCTAAGGCTTTTTCTGCTTCTCGCCCCATCCCACCAGTAAGTAGGCTGGGGGTGCACAAGAAGTGGGGAGATGACACAGCTGATCCAAGGGATACTCCATACCATACAGCTCACACTCACTATGTAAAGCTGAGGAAAAAGGGGGGACATTCAGAGTGATGGTGTTTGTCTTCCCAAGTCACTGAACACCTGCCTGCCCATGGGAAGCAACGAATGTATTCCTTATTTTGCTTTGCTATTGTGCATGGTTTCTGCTTTCTCTATTAAACTTTTTTCTCAACCCATGAGTTTTCTCACTTTTTCTTTTCCAATTCTCTCCCTGATCCCAGTGGTGGGTGAGTGAGTGAGTGCCTGCCTTGGGCTTAGCTGCTGGCTGGGGCTAAGCCATGAAAACAGCAGAGCAAACTGGGAAGATATCTTTTTCAAACACAGAGGAAACAAGAGTATTCAATTTTGACATAACTGGAGTTTCCAATTCAGCCAAAGGTCTTTCAGATGCCTCAACGTACTCCATAACCTGGAAGCAGGATGTCAAGCTGGGGCTTCAGAGACCAAATCATACACTCCTACCATGCTTGATTCAGGAACATACAACCAATCACATCCAATCCTACTTCTCTGTCTTTAACCATCCCAGTTTCTCCAGTGGTAGACCCAACCTCAGATCTTGAAGAAACATTAGGTTGCAATACAGGTATGGGAGTGGAATTGTTGATGGTAAGCAGTTTTGGTATCTGAAGATGCAGAAATTCCTGTCCAGCCCCACACAGCCCTGACCACCCTACCAGAGGTGACTTTTTTCAGTTGACCCTGAATGGACTGGAGCAAACAGGTAACATTCAGACACATAGCTGCAGAAGAAATCCATATCAGCATTTTGACATTCATCAAAATTTAGTTACAAGAGTTAAGGGTATAGAGAAAGGTAATACTAGGAAATGTCTTTCTTTAATAATTGATCAAAAACAGCAGTTTATGAGAAAGCTGATTCTCACAAACTTTGGCTACCCATAGACAGCAAGAACACTTTTTCTCTCCATTATTTCTCTCAAATACTACTTTTTCTTTCCTCTCCAACCCTTCCCAACCCTCCACCCACCCCAAGACACACAAATTTTGCATTCCTCTCTGTACAGTTCTTTCTGCTAGGAAACATTTGATTACATGTTATTTCATGTTCAGACTTTTCTTTAAATTCTACTTGGATTTTTTTGGCTCTTCATTCTTGAAGTTGCCATTTATGTGAATCACTAATTCAGAGATGCATGAACAATCTTACTTGATAGACTGTGTATTATGTTACCCCTCACTTTCCTCTGTTATCTTCAATGTTGTCAAATCAGACTTCAAATTATGTCACAGCTACTCCTTCTGAATGGTTAATTTTTCACTGAGAGTTACACAGATGGGCAATTATTTTAAGGCTTGAATACCTGCCAACAATTTTAGTGGCATGAATATGATCTCCAAAGCCCACACAACCACATAGAGCACCAAAAAACAGAAGACAACTCTGAATGTAAACTATACCGATTTTTATGGGTAGCAAAGTTTAAAGAAAAATTTTCCACACCATTAACAAAGCTTTCAAGCATTACAAGCATCTACTTCTGTATATATGAACATGCAGAACTGCACATTTTAAATCCCAAAGAATAACTAGAGAGAACCAAACCAACTAATAGAATAACAGTGTTTCATTTATTTATGTATTTTAAAACAAGCACATTGCTCAGGGGAGAAGTGGGGTAACCATCCTTTAAGCATCAAGTACTTATCTGTAAAAATGAATAAAATATAAGCACCACTCCTGAAAAAGAAACGTTACCTAGAGAAGTGGGAAGTGGGTCACTTTCCATGTCTTCTAGCCTGACAGTAGAACGGCCAGTGACTAATAAACCCTCTTTTAACTATCTGTTATTTATCCACTGAAACTGGGACAAGAAATATGGAGTCACTAAAGTGAGCTTCTGTAAAACTATCCCTGCATTGTGCCTGTCTCCTGCTGCTGGAATACATTGATTCTGCATCCTGACACTGCTACTGCTTCAATGTTGTCCCACTTACAGAATAGCCCAGGGCACAACTGAGATCAAAAGACATCACCAAACTTACTTCTACACTCATCATGAATGTTAACATACACATAACAGTACACAGAAGAGGGTTTATCTAAATACACAAACAGCACCCAGCCAAGTCAGGCACTCATGTAAAACACCTGCTGCCTTCACCTCTCTCCTCCTAAAAGCCCTCCAAAATTTTTATCAATTTTCCAAAACTCTGAAGCAATCCACCAGAGGCTCTGAAAAATGTACATTGAGGATTATGACTTCTTGTTTTCAACAGGATGAAACAAAACAGTGGTAATAAGGATTAAACAAGCCAGCCATCTAAAGCAGACTTTCAAGAGGCAGCATTGCCATGAAGCTGTCCATACTTCAAGGTGCACTTTGATATCCTGAAAAACCATTTACAGAGAGACATGAGTATTTGGTTCCAAATCTAATATAATTTTATATTAGATTTTAATATTTCCAAATTTAATATAAATAATTAAAGAAGTTAATAACTAAATACACAACCCAGTCTTGTTTGAAAAGAAAATTCAGAAACTGTAACAAGCACTTCTTCAGTGACTTTGACTTTCTCAAGCATAGTACAGACTTCTCTCAACAGTGAACAGTGGAACATGTGATGCTTCATAAGCAGACTCAGAAAAGGCTGTGTGCAGAGCCACAAATTTCTAGGAGAGTGCTCATTTTACCAGGATTTTGTTCAGTACTTTATTAGACAATACTAGAAATGCCATTTCCATACAATATATACCATTACAATAAAAGAGAAAGAGCGTTCAAGCAAACTGTAAGGACAAACACTGCTATTATTTGAGTGTTTCCCTGATTTTATAATAATTTCGTTTTATGGGAGGTTTTTTCACATTCAATTCTCTTTCCTTTTCTCCATTTCTTTTCTACAAATTAAGAGAATGGTCATGTTTGTAGAATGTCTGTTACAGAATTTTGAGGATTTCTTAACATTGATTTCAGGTGCATGAAATTATGTGTTCATACATGAACATATGACCAAGCCTTGAGAGCAATAAAGATCCTTCTTGGCATGAGTGTCTTACTAACCAATTACAGTCCATGAGTAAATAAGGATTGAGAAAGTGAAGGGAACACACCAAAACATGTCTGTCATTTATGATTAGCAAGGCCAATAGTACACTCCAGTGCTAAGTTTTAAAATTTCATTTCAATAAATTAATTATGCTGTTGAAACAGAGCTGACTTCATAAACCCCATATAGTTCTGATTCCAGAGCACGCAATAATTAAAGATATAGTCAGTAGCTGCTGCAGAGATTTTCTATTTTCAAGAGGAGTGAAGTTAATAACCTGTGACTTTCCAAAAAGCTTTAAAAACAAGAAGCAGCATTCTAGACTGTGGTGATTTGGCCAGAACAGGCTTACTAAAGCAGCTTATCTATATACCATTACATGGACTACCAAATGCATGCTCAACTCTTCATAGAGGAAGGACTGACTGTTCCTCTAGCTCACAGCTACTTCACCCAGAACCTGTCCCCAGACCTGAGTGGAGGTACTAATGGTGATAATCCATCAGCCAGAGGGAGGGAAGACTGCACATCTCACAGAACCATGAGCTCAGTGAGTGACTTTACACAGCAGATAACAAAATAAGCAGCAGTTAGCACAGAGACAGGGAGCACAAGAAAAAGCAATGTACTACAGGGGAAATCAGGCACATAATGAACTAAAAAAATTTCATCAGGAATTAATATGAACTCTTCTACTGCTCTCATTCAAATAAATGCTCTCTGAGCAGAATACATACACGACTGTGCTGGCCTTGCAACTAGATGACTGCTAATTACTACCTGGACTGAGAAAGATGCTCCACTGTTTTAATACTTGAAAGAGATTTGGGTTGGCAACCTCTGTATAATTAGTTTCCTAATAAGAGAAAGAATTTCACATGTAGGATGCCTGAGGAAGAGGGAGAGAGGAGAGCCCCATATTTATAAATACATTTTTGTTCATTCTTTTCTCTCTGGTGACCTCCCCTTTGTTTTCTTGCACTGTAAGGGACGAGTTATCATTAATGGCATAATGCATATTATTATTCATTAGCACTGTTTTTCTTATGTCAACCTATCCTATCTCATTGACTTTCACATTTCTGTCAGAGAGACTCACTATATTTAAATACATGTATAAATTGCCATTACAATCTTCCTTTAAAAGAAAACTGCTACTACAGCTGACCAAAAAAACTATCATTAAAACAATTTTCAATGACAGTATGTCTTTGAAGGCACTGTGTTGTGACTAAATATTATCAACTAATTTAAAATAACACCTGGAGTGTTTTTTCTTAAATCAAAATATGTTATTTCACAGCAACATCTGTTGTAAAACATATTTTACTTCATTCACTCGTGAGTGTTCCCTATATTCATTCATACCATGACTGACAGTAGATTTCCACTGATAGCCCAGAATGGCAAGATACCACAGTCACTTGATTTAGAATTACAATTGAATATTTAGGCTGAACAAAAACATCAAGGATATCATTAACTACTAATACTGTCATGCTGCTATTAATCCAAAAATTGAGTAGAAGTCAAAATTAATTTTGTGTAGACGAAAAAGTAGTATTTTCTTTAGTTAAATCTTACATATTATTTTATCTCCATTTTCCAGTAGGTTTTGGAAATATTTCAGTTTTGTAAACATGAACTCAATGTAAAGTGCTTTCTCCCTCTCCTCTTGTTACGCTGCTTCAGCTTCTCTTATTCACCAGAGCCAAACCCTCCATGTCTCCACCAGGAGCTTTTCCCATCTCACATTGGTCTGTCTACCCTTGTGGAAAACCCAAAGCACCAGTCCCACAGCAACTGTTCTCTCTCTGTTTGAAGACAAGGACCTACATTAGAGAATTATCATCTGCTTCTATGGAACAGATGCACAAGGCAAATGTGGAAGTAACTTTAGCCCTTGCTTCTTAGGATTCTCCAACACAACAGCACAACTATTTTACCACATAGTTTCAGTGACTAATAGCATGCAGCCATGAAAGCCCTCTTGGACAGCCTGCTGGAGAGAGAAGAATAAGCTATAATAATATTTTATAGGAAATTTTTTATAAGCATCTCTGGTCTACTGGACATTTTGGTGTTATTCAAAGCTCAGAAATCTTTTGAGACTTCACAATTTCTAAAGTATATTCCAGGGGTTGCAACACTACTAGCACTGAATAAAAATGAATATTAATAAAAGAAAATACAGATGGAAAGAAGAAAATTTAAATTCACAGAAAATAAATGAAATATGAAAAATCTCATTTCATACAGATAGATTTCAGTACTATTATTATTGTCATGCAACCTGAAACATCTAAAATAATCACAGGACAACAAAACCTGAAAGACAAGGTGAAGAACTGCTTGCTTACCAAAATTTTGCTGCCCCTATTTTACATCCCTTGGTGGCTAGAAGCCTTTAGCCTACTGTGCTGAGATTTGACTGGAAAAAAATTTTCTGCCAAATCCCAGCATCTCTAAAATCCAAGAGAAAATTTTAGAACTGATCAGCAGTCTTAGACACAAATAGCATGTAATTCTAAACTCTTTGGCCTGAGAAAGCTACCATTTCTCCATATGGAGAGTTTATGAGACTTTACAGTAAGTTTGGCAAGCTTTTCCCATATAATATTATGTGGGCTCATCCATCACATAAAAGTTTTGAATTAATGACACTACAACATTTTATAAAGGAGACAAAATCCTATTCATTTTTCCATCTTTCCTGGCAAAAGTTCTTTCCTAATTTCTAATTTCAAAGTCCTTCATTCAATGATCAGGGACTACATTGCCATTAGCTAAGTTTCATGTGAGTGCAGACAGATCAGAGACACAGGTATCTCAACATTTACCATTACTTTCTGAAGTTCTCATCAATGCATACTCCTTCTCTAGGCCAGTTAATAACAAAAAAAAAGAAGTCATACTCACCTGCAATAATCAATGAAATAGTGAATGAATAAAGATACTGGAAAGCTAAAGTGCATATATGAAAAGAACTGCATTTCTTTTCATTTCCAGCAGCATAACACTTCTTTCTAAACGCTGTCTAAAAGGGGAGGGTTTAAGCTACTTGTACTTTTAAGATGAAAAATATTCAATGAAAATGTGATCCTGTAAGCTGAAATTCTAATTTATATGACACAAGGCTTTAAATGCCTATCTACATTTAAGGCCACGTTCATTTAATAGCCAGTCAGCCCACTCCACCTTTAGCTATCTCTAGAGGGCAAAATGGATTCCCATTAGTAATTCTCAGGCTTGGAGAAAGCTCTGACCTGAGCAAAGGGTTTATCAAGGTCTTCTTTCTCTGCAACAGCTACAAATGGGGCCGTTCCCAAGAGACTTGCTCCTGCTGGTTTCTTCTGATGAAGCAACCTTTTGCATCTCTGTTTTTCATTGACCAAAATACAGTTCTCATCAATAATCACAGAAAAGACACATTTAACTTTCCTTTTAGTGTTTGGTTTTTTTTCCCCAAACACAACACTAGAATATGAGGATTGAATCCATTAAGGTTTAATGGTGAAAATGGCAACACCGTGTATTCCATCTTTGTAAAAGTTAGCAAAATACAAGGAAAAAGAGCTAAGAAAATTCATGGCAGTGGTGGGAGAGTAAGCTCTTTACACAGAGGCTCTCCACAGTCTTTAAAATATAATCTTAACCATGAAGACAAATAGAGCCCATGAATAATACACATATTCAACATCACCACCTTCACCACTTACTCACATGAAGGCTAAAGTTTCATACACAGTTCTGATCCAGAGTCTGCCCAACATAACATTGATGTTGATGGTTCTACTCTGATCACGTTTTTATTATGTAAATTAAGGGTGCAAATTTTGCCTTAAAGAAGTACTAGATATGATGCTGTTTCTGTAACACCTATGATTTCCTGTGGCATGTTTTTTTTTTCCCTTTTTATCTCCTTAAAAGCACAGCAATCTTTTCTTCTCATAGGGTAGAATACGAAAAGGTTTCCTTTTCACAGAGATTGAACTGTCTCCTATAAATATTGCTTCTACTACATCTACATGATCTAAGATAATGGCTGTAATAGAAAAGACAATGAAAAATAATTAATGAGCTCACTGGAAATACAGGAGGCTTTGTCTTACTGGTAATAGCCAGAGGATGCCATAAAATAAAATAATCTCTTAAAAATGCCAGTCCACAAGAGTAGTCAATAGACATAATGATAAGCACTTGCTAATCAATAGTGATAAGTCAGTGTAACTTAGCTGACAGATACTTCTTCAACAACAGTTTTTCTAATACCTAACTCACTAGCATAAACATATCAGGCCAATGCTTTAATAAGAAAGCCCTTCAGTAGATAACAGGGCAGCAGGATGAAGACAGTACCATACCCTTACCAATCACCTCAGTCTGTTCTGTATTTTGCAGAACAAGGCCTCCCCAGGGACACTGCTGACCACCAAAGCCTTATTTTTACATGAAAGGGAGGGACATAAGGAGAATCTATATTCCTTGGCAAAAGCAACTGAACGCTGCAATCCAATGTGCTTTGAGAGAATGCAGAAAAACATCAGCTACTGGATAAAAGGAACATCTGAGTAACCACAGCTTTGGTGTCTCTAATAAAGAGGTAAAGAATAAATAAGGAAAATTTATCTCCTAGACATTTGCTTCAAGTGAATTGAACTGAAATGGCACACGTTGTTGTTGACCATTTTTTCAAGCGTATTCATATACTTGCACAGCAGAAACCTTGTCTGTGTGTGGGCAGATTTAAGCAATAAAAAAACTTCTTTAGATATAACAGGCTACAAGACTAATTCTTACCTTAGACAAACGTAGTTGTTCCTTACTCCTATCAATTTCCACATGGTGCTGTAGGGGGTCTTAGCCCCATCACTGTGGCCAGGCCACCTGCCTTCTCTGGGCTCACCTTGGTCTCTCCTGTTCTCTCCACTCAGATACACACTCTGACCACCAAGCTGCTCTCTAGCCTACTCATCCCTCTCTATATCCCTGAAATTTTGCTTCCCAGTTTGCCAAGGATAGTGATGTCCACTGCCTACTTATTAAATTTTCAAATTCGCACTTTCCTGTGCATGTCAGGGAGCAGCATTTCACTTTCCAAGGGCTTTGCTATTGCTGTGTAACCTGCTGACCAGTGCTGTGTCACACTGCACTCTCTGAATGGTGGGATGAGCCACAAGTATCTACAGCTGTTCTTCCCCCAGACTCACACTACAAATTACATTTTTATTTCCTTTATTTCTTTTTTTTCTCATATTTTAAGTGAATTCTAAGCTTCTAACCTAAGAAAGCTGTTTTTCAAGGCCACTCCCAAGTCTCCAATCAAATTCAACGCCTTGGGACCAGTTGCAGGCAGGGATCTCAGCTTGTTGTTCCTGATTTAAGATACTTATTTCTGTCCCAAAACCAGGCCAGTTTTAACACCTGCATAACTTCACTGCAAAAACAGAGAATACTCGTTATTTCTCAGACTCTAGTAATTTAAGAAGGTATTTACTGGGGTGTTCATTTTAAAAAAAATTATCAGTCATCTATTTTCAACCAGAATATTCAGGACAAACAAGGACACAGGTTGTAGGCATAGAAGGCACCACCTAGTTTCCAAAATAATGGCCATGGTCAACCCTCCTGACATGGCCAAGCCTTCAGTACTGAAGGAGAGGCCTATCTGTGCAATATAGCCACGAGGGAGATAGTTTTTCACAAGTTTATGAGCAACATCAGCATCTCTGCCTTCAGTGGACAAGAAACACTTACCCAATTTGCCTTTCCTCCCTAAAGCAACAGCACAAAATAAGCACATGAAGCCCTTTCAAATAAAATAAAGTCCCTTAAAGTACACCTGCCTCTCTGGAAAAGTTGAAAGAGCAAATTGCATTAGTGAGGGAATCAGCTGCCGGAAGCAAGATGCACTGTGCATCTTAAACAACCCTGGAGACCAGCAGACATGGCAAAGACACAGGACCTGACAGAAACCAGCACCTGGAGGTCAGCTGGGGCACTCAAGACTCCCTCAAGTGAAGGTGGAGGTTTAGGCTCACACTGCAGCATCTGGCCCCTAAGGTGTTACTCAAAAGTTTTCAAGTGCTGCAATAGGAAGAAATTAAGAACCTCTGAACTAAAATAAGGCCTCTGAATAAGGCTGTCATCCCTCACCTCCTACACAGCAGGAGGGCACTGTTAGAAATAGATCTTAATATCAATGAGCCTCTGTACTCTGTATCTGGCTGCTCTGGTCACAGGAATTCAGATTTGTTTGATGTTTTAATGGCTTTAACAATGTAGCAACACTTCAGACACTGACCCCACTGTGTAATCTTAACAGAACTCGTGAACTGGGAAATATGAGCACTAACATCACCAGAAGTTATATTTTATTTCATTACGACCAAATTTTATTGCCACACCCCATAGATATCTCATAAAATTACACACTGAGGAGCAAAGGCCATGATGTGATATTACCTGGACTCTCAATCATTGCATTTGTTGGGTCAAGGTGAGGGAGATGAGGGAATTCTTCAGATGCATTGTAAATTACACTTAAGTAACGAGACAAGGATGAAAGTAAATTCTGCCAAAACTTAAACAGATATGTAAAGATAACATTTAAAATATTCTAGTGGTATTATCGTCCACATTTTAATACTCCCCCAGTTAACTGAGCAGATGACTCCTTTATCTCACAGTTGACAACTGAAGGTGTTTCATGAATGACAATTTTGAGAAAAACATTAATTCTATCTGAAACACAGTATGCCCCAAATCCAAAAAATATCAGCTGACTTTTCACTTCTGGCAATTATAATTTTTTAGGAGAACACTAAAATCAGTTCCTATAATTCCTTATTACATGGGGGAAAACAAAATCAATCAAGAAGCGTTTATCCTTCTGCTTTGCTCGTGGGGGTGGGGGGGAATATTACTCAGTGGTGTTGACTGGCTCCTAGTCAATTCAATATAACTTTACTATGGCAACAGTTGCATCACCTCATATCATGCAGTCTCAGACGAAAAAATTAAACCAGCACCTCCTCCTTTTATTCCTGCGCTTTGATCTTCTTGCAGGTGAACTTAAAAAGCACTGCTTCCCAGATTTCCATGTCACTGAGCCTGTGCTTATAAGATTTCTAACTGATTGAGCAGATTTCTCCTATTTACAATTAATCTAGTAAAAGCATTTTGCTCTGAAAGCACCTTTGTGCAACACTGTACATTCAGTATTTAGGGGGTTAATGCATGAAATGGATCACTGGGTTGAAAATAGAAATCACTCTTAAAAAAATGTGGTACCAGGAGAATTAGGCACAACATAATATTGTAACCACTGAGAATTCTCAACAGTAAAATAAAGCCTTATACTCCCAGCATTTTCATTAGTTTTCCAGTAGTGCTGGACGCAGTGTGAATTACAATGAGCAAGAAAGCAGTGGTTGCTCTCTTTAAAGAACATGCACTATATAGGGGGAAGTCATTTCTTCAGATCATACTGTGCTGGTTATTGGTTTGTATATGCTGGTATGCATTTTAGCACTTAGAAATTATATTTCTCTCCATTGCAGGGGATTCTGCATATAGCCTGAAAAACAATATATGTTTAGAAGCTCTCAAAATAAATCTCACTGTAAGTAAATATTTGTTTAGAAGTATAAACAGTGATAAAAATCTGTAGAAAGAGCATTCTGCACCAAATTTTTAGTTGAAAGGATGTTTTTTTCGGTCTGGACAGGATGTGCTGTGTTTTCACTAAAACTGCAGAAAATAACATGAAGATGACTAAAAGCCAAAACTCAAAAGTCAAAAAATTGAGGTTAATAGAAGATTCTACTACAGAATGTAGTTTTGTTAGTAGTTAAATATTCATCAGAAGAAAAAAAGAAAAAAAAAAAAAAAAAGCCCCAGGATTAAATTAATTTGGGCAAATAGAGCATGTATTTGATGCGGTTTAATCCTGGCCCAGTCCAAACCCGTACAGTATTAAAATACCACCAATTCTCTTGGAAAAGAGGCAAACAAGCTTATATGTACAGAACTACCAATTTCTCTGAAACCACTACTTACATAGCTCTTGAAGAATTAAGCATATGATTCTTATTTAAAGGAAGATTTGAGCTGATTTGGGCCTTACCTTGAGCCTTCCAAATACTTATTCGGGGAATCTGTAAGTATGGGTCAAAAAAAACCCCAAAGAAGATGTGCTCTCTGACCATTTGCTGAGCATAGATCTCTGTTTTCAGCTGCATGAGACTGACTAGAAGACCAAGCCCAGATCAACCTGCACAACCACTGGAAAACCAGAGCTTCTTAGTCTTAAGAACCCAACCAGCCTAGACAAAACTGTACAGAGCCTGCAATATGCTGTGTATCACAATATGCTCCTCCACTGGGAGGACTCTGGTATGAATTCAGTGACATGCCACATGCAGTAGTTTGTAGCAAGTAACCTTTCTCAGAGCCTAACTTCATTCAAGTCCCTACATCACAGAAAGCCTGAGAAGTGCCAAAATCCAACTGCCTACCTCCTAAACAATTACTCATCCTACATGATACGGATATTTCACACCCTTTACACACAGCAAATCACAATGTAATTCACCGCAACCCTGAAGACTGCTAGAGAGAGCCTCCGCCCCTACTCACACAGAGTTGCCTACAGCAGGCTGCCCAGGACCATGACCCATCAGGTCCTGAGCATCTCCACAGATGGAGACCTAACAAAATCTTTTCCAGTATCTGATCACTCTACAAGAGAAAAAGCTTTTTCTTTTGTCCAGATGGAACTTCATGGGGTTTTTATTTCTGTCCATTATTGCCTCTTGTACCATCAGTGGGCAGTTCTCCACCATCCTCATTCTCTCCAATTAGGCATTTATACACAGTGATAAAATTGCCCCTGAGCCTTCCCACCTCCAGGCTCAACATCATCAGCTCAGTCAGCACAACATTTTTTGGATTATTATTTTCAAATTTTAACATTATTTTAACATTACGTTGTCTCACTATCCACCTTCTTTTGATGTGGCACTGCCTTTCCCTCAGGAAAACTGAGGTGGTTTTTTTGTTTGCTTTTTAAGATGTAAAAAAATTGTATTTTTTTTCTCTCAACTTAAAGGGAAAGACTTGTCTTTAAACAACTATGCTAATAACAGAAGACCCTAAATCATGCAATTAACAAGTATTAAAGCTTTTTTCCTTAACAAATAATCTGATATCGTTCTCTTGAGGATTCTTTCTTCTTTTTATCCCCCAAATGCAAACAACAAGCTCTTTACAAAGTCATTACGATTAAATATTTACTGAAGGAAAGTAAATAAATTTCTATAAGTAATAATCAGATTTGGTGCTGTTTTCTGTTTTAGAACACGGACCTTTAGATATCAGAGTTTTGTTGGACTTCGATGGCAATGAAAGTTTGGGAATGCAATGTGTAGGGCATTTGCCGTGTTTTCAGAGGGATAATCAAAGTCATACAGCCCTTTGAACAAGAGACAAGCAAGGATGGGTGAGGCAGGGAATGGACACAATATGATCTATCATGTTATACCTGATACCATTTACTCCCCTTATAGATAGCAAGGGAGAAGACCACCAGTTAAATCAATGGTGGCTTCACGTCATGACATAAAAATTATCACATCACCAATAAAGATTCACCACATCATGAAATAAAGATCTGATGCAGCTCAATCACTGGGTTTACTACAGCAGATCTTTATTTCATGAGGAAGATTCATATGAATGAAGCAGTTGTTCCTTGGCAGATTGTCGGGGCTGACCAAGGAGGACACAACCCCTCTGTGAGGTTTGCCACACTTCCCAGATGCTGGAAAGCCCAAGGCACTCCCTGGACAGCTGGCAGTAGAAAGGTTGGCTTCTGGGGCCTTGGCTCTCATGGATTCACTGGCATCTCTGGTGCTAAAGGCAGCCCACACCCCAACCTTTTCCTGCATTAGGCACTTCCAAACCAACCTGTCAGTGTTGAGAAAGCTCACGCAAATATCATAACTGTGAGACCTTCATCTTCTTGCCAACATCAGTGATGGTTTTAAAACACTCCTGAATAAGGAGACAGTAATGGGGAGAGACTGAAAAGCCTTTGTTTTCCTAACAGATCTGGATAAAATCAGCCAAACTACAAAAAAATAAGGACAGAGGAGGTAACCATGGCTAGCATGCCAACAAAAATTCTCTTTGAGAATACAGATATTCAGGAAACAAAAGAAAGCAATCCCAAAGAACTAGCAATCCACTGTATTTTAACTTCAGTTGCTCTCCACACCTCAGAAAAACAATTTTAACACCTTAGCCTAGAACTCCCTGCATGGAAGTAAGGCAGCGTGTAAGCACCATAGAACTCCAGGAAAAAGGCTAAGAAAGCATCACTTTTTCCTTGAAACACCTGAAGACTGCAGAGTAGACACACAGCGGTGTCACAGCTGTCAAGTTTCAAATGCATGTTTACAAGTTTCAGGGGATGACTGGAAGGATGAAGGGGCAGAAGAGACAACTTGTGATGAATTGACTGCAATCCTCATTCCCTGTCCCCTGTGCTGCTACAGGAAGTGGGGGAGGGGGGTAGGTAGAGAACACTAGGAATGAAGTTGGGCCTGGGAAGAAGGCAGGGGTGGGGGTAATATGTTTTTAAGAATTGGTTTTATTTTTAATTACTCTTTGCTGATTTAATTGGCAATAAACTAATTTCTAACTAAGTGGTGTCTCTTTTGCTGGTTACAGTAATCACTGTCACCGCCCCCCGCCCTTACCTCAACCCACGAGCCTTTTGTTGTATTTTCTCTCCCCTGACAGCTGAGGAGGGGAGTGACAGACCAACTTTGGTGGGCACCTGCTGTCCCTCTGAGCCCAACATCACAGTAATACAGGTACCAGTTGCGCAGTGTGCCCTCAACAGCAGCCCCTCCACACACCAAGGCATCCCACAACATTATTTGTGATCATTAATAATCAGGAGCCAGGATCCCTATCATTGTCCCTCCAGAAACACCAATCAAATCACCATTTTGCAAATCAAACTCAAGCCCACTCCTAAGCAATAATAAACCTATGAATTTACTCTTTTGTGTTATCATTGCCTATTACAGAAAAAATGTAATAAGCAAAAACAATATGTTGCATTTAGCAAACCACTCAAAAAAGGTTGGTTCTGTCAATTACAAAAGATGCAACATTCATTTCCGGCATTTAACACCGAAAACGTCTCATTTCCAATTAAAAAACTTTGCCTAGGACTTCAGGTGTTTTTCAACAAATATTAGAAATAAAAAAAGTGCATATTAAGGTAATCTGTTAAGAGTACTTATGCTTTTTCCAGGTGTTTAGTGTGATTGGAGTATTACATATTTGCATAACTTTTGGATTTTCTAGACGTTAAAAGAGAAGAAAACAGAAATAGAAACCTGTGATTTATCAAGTGTTTTTTTAAGAAGGAAGAGTAATTTTCCTTTACAAGCCATCTGTACAGTTCACCATGTAAATAATTTTCTGTTCAAGATAACAAAATCATATTTTACTTGTGGGTTTAACATACACAGCACAGTTCCTCCTCTATTATGTTCCACCACCAGAGGACTCATTAAGAATTGCCAATTAACACAACAGCTACACTAGCAGGCACAATAATGAAAGGACATTTTCACCTTAAAAGTTTGTTTTCTTTCCTCTATTTTTAGCCATTTTCAGGGAGGAGTGGACAATGTATTTGTATACAACTTATGGATGTTTCTACCACAAGGTTTTTTGTAAAGACAAATTGTGATCACCTTGCAATGGCACCTCACAAAATCTCCCGAGTCTTTATTTATTTATATGGAATCCATCACTGTGAAGTCTAGGAGCACAAACAGATTAAATACACTCCCTGTGTGCACCAAGGCTGCTGTCGTTGACATTGCCCAAGAAAGAAACTCTAGATTGTATTTTTTTTTTATCCCCTCAAACCTGAGCACAGCAGGGAAGGTGTGAAGTGAGATTTCCTTCCGAGACTAAACCACTCTATTTACTGAGCATCCATCACAGACCAAATGACGGATGCTTAACCTGTGGAGAACACAGAAAAGCTTCAAACTTTTAATTTTCTTAACACCTTGATACGCAGTGCTGGAAAGACAGAAAACCCCCAAAAATGTGCTTGGAAAAGAAAATTTTAGCTAAAAACAGTTTACTGTTTGTAAACTGCAAACATATAGCTGTGTTTCTTCCCAAATATAAACATCTACTTGCTCCTGTAATTTCCTTGGCATGTGTGCCCTCTATCAAAGCACTTGTAATTGATGCATTTCATTTTAATGGTCTGAGGTTCAACAGTGCAGTTTCAATGCTGCCAGCCCAGCATCACTGTGACTCAAACACAGCAGCCCAGGAGATCATAAATCCATGGAGGAAAAAAAGAAAAGATTACTTTCCATGGAATTCTTCTGCACAGAGTATAAATTAGCATATTGCTAAAGCAGTCGGGTCAGAGATTCCTCTCCATCATATTTTTCTGTTACAGGGAAATTCAAGGATATGTTGGATACGTTATTGTAGGTATGATAAATTGTCTTCTGTGGGCATTTAGTTTTCACAGATAAATACTAAAAAACTTATCCATTTCAAAAACCTGGCAAGAAATTGCCTAATAATTAGGAAGCACAATTTATGCTAAACAGCCTGTGGGATTTAGGGCTTCCACCTTCTCTAAAACTGTCACACCTGTGCCCTTTTAGCATTACATACTAGCCTAGTGTTCTCATTAGAGTCTGGAAATTAATATTAATGAGACAGATTCTCACTGGAGGCACACTAACTTACATGACTTTAATTTAAATTTTTGAGTGCAACTTATTGTGAGAATTTATCTTTATTACTACTATTTTTTAAAGAGCTTTCAGGTTCTTTCTCATTTCAAATAATGTCAGAAATAATTCAACCTTGATTAAAGCCAGGAAAATAGTAATCAGAATATCAGAATTTATATTAGAAGGAGATTTCCAAGTCTGTAATCCTTTTGTCTTTGGCAACAGATGAGTTGGTTTTGACTCCGATAGACAAGCCTTGAGTAAGTAAATTATTTGTAAGTACAGGGGTGAGGAAGCATGCCACTCACGATTATCAGAATTCCTAATTCAGGCAGCCTTGTAAAAGGATTGAGATTACACAGTAAAAAATTATTTTTCCTGTTATCTACAGCAAGAAGATGGAATCTAGCTTCACAGAATGGGTTTTCTGACTGTCTCATAAGGAAGGAATTACGATGCAATTTAAGATTTAAAATTTCAGTCACCTTTCAGGGTTCCTCCAGGAACTCTATATAACGCAGGAAAATTTGCTCTGCTGAGAAGAAAAATCCATGGAGGAATAGTAGTGTATTAGTGATACATGTACAGTAATGCTTCAGTTGCTGAATCAAAACAGGCAGTATCCAAATACACTGGGACATTTGGATACTGCCTCTGTAGCAAAATTAAGGTGGTCTTTTTTGAGGGCAGGGGTGGGTTTTTAGTCACAGGATATGCAAAAGTAGGCTTGCACAATCCTATCAGATCTTCTCCAACTTCCTACCAAATTTTCCAGTCTATTCTAGTTTTATTTGACAACAGAAGAGTGGTCTGGAAGAGATCACAGTTTAGCAAGTTACAGGAAAACTAGAGGCTGGGTAAAACAAGGGGAATATAAAAATTGTCCCTCTGAGGGAACATCAGCACACTGATCCAGTGCTCTGGCTGGACACAGAGCATGTTGCCTCTTAGGTGATCTGGAAGACACACAGAATGCAATAAATGAAACAAAAAAGCAGTTTAGGACATAAACTTCAAAAAAAATTTCTTTAAAAAAAACTTTTAAGGATTTTTGCAGATGAAAGCTGAGCTTCTAGACAACATAGCAAAATTTATGGGACAGCTTAATTCTGCAGCTGTGCACTGATACTTCTGAAATACAGCAGCCCACTGTCCTATTGAAAGTTTTTCTAAACTTTATTGTTCTCCAAGCCAATATATCACAGGGTGATGTCAGCCTAGAACAGTTGCCATTTCCCAGATCCTTTACATGCTCTAACATTTAGGAAGAAAAAACCAAAAACACAACAACAAAAGCAAAAAAAAAACCCCAAGCCCCCCAAAAAACAAAAAATACCCAAAACCCCACACAAAATAAAACAAACAAACAAACAAACAAACAAACAAACAAACAAAAAAAACCACCAAAAAAAAACCAAACAAAAAACTGTCAAAAAATTGCCTAAGCAGGTTCTGAGAATGCTTCTTATTCTATGTAAATAGAAAGTTCACTGAATTAGCTCACTAACATAAGTAAGACTCCTAGATTTGGGGAAGACCTCAGCTAAATATAATTTGCATTTTTTATTTACTCTTTAATAACGACCCAAACTCAATTATTTCCTCCTGCATAGGTTTGTATGCTTTGAAAAAAGTAGAACACGTCAAATATATTTAAAAGCCTACAGCAATTTTGCAAAGAGCTTCATTATTGGCCAAAGGTGACAGGATACAGCAGCCCTGCTCAGAATGCAGGTTATTGTATTACCAATGTAGCTACACCGGATTGTTTTGCATTATGCCCCAGTGGAATCACAATGAAAAATTAGCTGTTCCACATTACAAATTATCTTGTTTTCAGCTACAGCAGGTAATGGCATTTCAAGGTGCACTTACAGAATATGAAAGGAGAAGAGGAGGGAGGAAAAAAAATTAGGCGCTTAACCTGTATGCTTCACAATCTCATCTTTCTCTGGATTCCATGATAACATTCGTAAATAATTCAGATTTGCTCTCTTATTTTGGAAAATAATAAAACTACTTAAGATCTAAGAAGCAATTGAGTTTTAAAGTTTTGTTTACTACATATTTTGTGGCATGCACCAGAGAGGCTCACAGACAGAAGAGCAGTTAAGGCAAGCTTCCCTTGGGGGATGCATGAAAGTGCCAGGGAACAGCAGAGCAGGCTGACCATGAGCTGCCTGCAGCAAGGGGATGGGAAGGAGAGCCTTCCAAAGAGCTACCCATAGCTGCAGGAGAGTCTGGGCCTTCCTTGGACACACCAGAGTGAAAGCATATGCTCCCTTCTGAAGTCTGCCTCTATCCCATGGACAGCAACTTGTAGCTGTCAACAAAGGCTAAATAAAACTTAATCTTTTTAAGCTTCTTCCCTTGTAAACAACTATTATTTGTTGTATATCACTTTTATTATGACTGCTATTAATAGCATCTTTCTGTCTGCTTTGCTTCAGATCATTTGAGTTTGAAATCCTCTTCCAGGGAAGAGGCTAAAGAGGTAGGAACAAATCGCAGTGCATCCCTTTCTATGCATCCATCAGACTCTTTGGTTTGCAAGGCAAAATCTTCCCCAAACTGGTGTGCTTTTGTCCCATATTCATTGTGCTGGACATTCGTATTCCAGCCATAATCCTTCATTACCTGTAACCCTTTTCTTCATAAATATTCTTAGATAGTATTTATGCATACACTTCTAAGTATTTATTCCTGATTCCATAAAAAATTGCAAAATTAACTATAATCCTCATAGCATCAATGATACTTTTGTTCATTAATATGACTTCTGGCAGCCTAGAAGCATTTTGTGTCTGAGACACCATAAAAGATTTGCAGTGTAAAAAATTTGCAAAGTTTTTCTCTACTAGAAAAAAAAAGAATTTAAAAAAATTTTGTTCCCAGACATTTCTATTTTAGAACAGGCAGAGAACGGATTGAGAGCACTCCTGAGGAAAAAGACTTGAGAACATTGGTTGACAAGAATCTTAACATGGCAATGTGTAATTGCTGCCCAGAAAGCAACAGCAACCTGGGCTGCATCCAAAGCAGTGGCCAGAGAGTGTCCAGCAGGGCAAGGGAGGGGATTCTGCCCCTCTGCTCTCTGAGATCCCACCCAGAGTCCTGCAGCACAAAGAGGACATGGACCTGTTGGGGTGAGTCCAGGAGGGGGGACACCAAGATGTCAGAGGGCTGAAGAACATCTCCTAGGAAGAAAGGCTGAGAGAGTTGGAGTTGTTCAGCCTGGAGAAGAGAAAGCTCCAGGGAGACCTTACAGCACTTTCCAGTATCTAAAGGCTGGGATATAGAAAGCTGGAGAGGGACTTCTTGCATGGGCATGTAGTGACAGAATAAGGAGTAATGGCTTTACAGAGAANAAAAAAAAAGAATTTAAAAAAATTTTGTTCCCAGACATTTCTATTTTAGAACAGGCAGAGAATGGATTGAGAGCACTCCTGAGGAAAAAGACTTGAGAACATTGGTTGACAAGAATCTTAACATGGCAATGTGTAATTGCTGCCCAGAAAGCAACAGCAACCTGGGCTGCATCCAAAGCAGTGGCCAGAGAGTGTCCAGCAGGGCAAGGGAGGGGATTCTGCCCCTCTGCTCTCTGAGATCCCACCCAGAGTCCTGCAGCACAAAGAGGACATGGACCTGTTGGGGTGAGTCCAGGAGGGGGGACACCAAGATGTCAGAGGGCTGAAGAACATCTCCTAGGAAGAAAGGCTGAGAGAGTTGGAGTTGTTCAGCCTGGAGAAGAGAAAGCTCCAGGGAGACCTTACAGCACTTTCCAGTATCTAAAGGCTGGGATATAGAAAGCTGGAGAGGGACTTCTTGCATGGGCATGTAGTGACAGAATAAGGAGTAATGGCTTTACAGAGAAAGAGCATTGGTTTAGATTAGATATTAAGAAGAAATTCTTCACTATGAGAAATGTGAGACACGGGAACAGGATTCCCAGAGAAGTTGTGGATGCCCCATCCAGTGAAGTGTTCAAGGCCAGGTTGTATGGGACTTTAAGCAACCTGGTCTAGTTGTCCCTGACTATAGCAGGGGGTTGGAGTGAGATGATTTTTAAGGTCCCTTCCACTCTCATTTAAAATTTGATTGTAGTGCTTCTGAAACTTGAGGAATAAAAAACCAGAGCTGGTATTCAAGCATAAATGAAAGGTTTAAGTCTTCCCATTAACACATGGCACACATTTGCATAATCAGGGAGAATAATCATAAATTCACAGTCTTATTTTGTCTAACCAACTCCCAGCTGTAGTTCTTCAAACAAAATAAAAACCCAACAGACACACAAACAAAAAGCCCCCCACAAAACCAAAAAAACCACAATAAACAAACAAACACCCAAAAACAAAACAAACAAACAAAAAAACCTGGAAAACCATCAAAAGCAATATGGTTTTGGTACTCCAGCAAGTAAACTATAAAGTGAATCCTCCACTCAGATTCGTTACACCCAAATTCCCACAACACCTCTCTTTAAAGATAAGGGGCAGATGGCTATCCTTTTCTCTTGCCCATGTGTCACATCGTATGACTAAATGCTAGATTTTTCCAAATTCACTAGATCCAGGCACTGCTGAAGGCTTTTCTCTCTCTACACTCGCACCCAGAAGGCACAACGACAAGGGCTAAAGGAGCACAGTACCAACAGCTCACATAGGAGTGGCATATCAGAACACAGCTAGAAAAGCATGGAGAAGTTGTGTGGGATGGGATGAAAGCATGACAAGGACAGCCAGCATTACGGGATGAGCTTTGACAGGACATGAATGACAGAAAATAGGAGAGAGACAGAACGGTACAAGCAGAAATAATTTATTAAAATGCCGAAGATAGAATTAGAGGAACAAAAAATTATCAGATGCCTGAAAACAGAGAATGAGAAGGGAAAGAACACACAGCCTTCAATATTTTAATGTTGCATTTGCATGTGAAAAGGGAAATGGGACAGCATAAAATACGAGACATGATGATGTAGAGCAAAAGAACAATAGAGGAGAGGGAAAAGCACAGCGGCAGTGAGGAAAACCCAAAAGCAACAGATTATAATGGTCACAGGCAGCAAGGCTGAGAAATTCTCTCCTTTAAATAAAATACTGAGGCACCAAAACCTCTTTGCTTTGTGTGCTGAAAGCAGTTTGGCAGTAACATGGTTTAAACCTACTGGTTCATAAAAAGATGCTACGGTATCACACAAGAACCTTTCTGAACTTGAGTTTGATTCTTAGAGACACATATGTGTTAATAGAAACAGGCTTGGATAAGTCTCACAAATGTTTGTGGCATGCCTGGTAGCATTAAAAATGAGAGGCAGATTCGGCAGTTTCCTTCCCGAATCCAGGGAATATAAACCTTCTTGTCCCAGATTTCTAAAAACCTGTAGCAGCTCCCTGGTCCTGCAGAGCTCCAACTGGCACCTGGAAGCCAGGAAATACAAGTTTCTGTAAGCGTGGACCTAGCACCCCCACAAACAACAACTCAATTAGCAAAGCTAAAGAAACCCAGGAGCTGACTTCTGCAAGCAGAGGAACTGGCAGGGATGGCAGCATAGCAAACATTCTGTGGCACCAGCAAGCAGCAGCAGCTGATGTTTGTGCTCCAACACCTTGGACACTACACTTCTGATTAGAAGAAAGTTGTCACTATTAAAAGCAAAATATACGTATTTCATCCTAAAATCTCGATACTGGGTATATTCAAGTTCAGAGTTGTAGAAAAGTAGTTCTCTGTAACTACCTTTGAATATTTTTTTTTTAAATTTTCCTTTCCTCCACCACTTTTTCTTACAGAAAGAAGTATTTGCTTAATACACAAAATATAAATCAGTCTTTTCATTCCAAGATTCTTGCAGTTGGGTAGGAATGAAGGCACCCAATGTCTGAAGCAGGAAAAGAATCTGAAGGACTGGCCAGCTATAAATCAGGGAAAGGAACCAGGGGTGGGCTGCAGTTTTGCTCTGGCATTTCACACCTAGCAGACAGCACATTTATGTGCAGAGAATGAACTTTCTTAATGTGGCTGGGCTGGTCCATCCTACCTCTGACTCTGCTGTGGATGGGGCCAGGGGTTAATACTGCACTAAGACAGTGCAGCATTTAACACGATTTCTGCTACACTGAGACAAATAATTTTAGAATATCTTCTAGTCATTAAACAGACCGTAAAGCAGCATGCTTTACAGTTTCTGGCTTAGGGTTACTGTGCCCATTTCAATAATAAGTTATGCTACATGCAAAAGCCAAATTTATAAATCAAATCTTAACAGTGTTAACTAATATAAGAAATTATAACTATTAAAAGCTCAGGGAATTGCAACTGCTGGAAAAATCAGACTTACGGTTACAGTTATATTTTAAATATTTATATACGGTATTTAAGAACCACAGACTCTGACTGGAAGTGAGGCTATAAGGAAACAAATGGAATAAAAAATATTTATAACACTGTTTTAAAAAGTCATTATATTCTAACAAATTCAACAAAAATTTACTTTCTCACAGTAAATATTTTATTGCATAAGATCCATTGGAAATTAAATTGAAGATATTCAGATACTTTATATTTTTCTAGTTTTTCTAATTTAATATTTTCTGCAACTGACACCAAAATTCCTCATTTTGCAATTTCCAGTTATAATTCTCACAGAGCAACCACACTAGCACTACTTTTTGCTCTTGGTATTTACCCTTCACTTCAATGACATTCTAAGGTGAATTTTTTTCTAGGAGACTTCAAAGATTTTTTTTCTTTAAATAAACAATCCACATAACTAAAGTATCTTCTCTTAAAATTTAAATAAAACTAGGAGCCTTTAACAGGCAAGGAAGTACTCAGGTTCCTTTTTTTGACTCATCCATATCTGTAAGTTTAAATCATATTAAACATTAAACATAGCCATATTAGTTAGCACTGATGTTTGTCTGAAACCATCAATTAACATTAATCTTGTTCAGCTACTCCACAGTGGATCAATCCTTCATTTCAATTTAACTTTGTAAAGGAGTAGAGTTCAAGCTTGCAGTAGATTTACACAAGATAGTATCTCTTTGCCATAAATATAGCAAGGGCTAGAAACACAGCCCACATTAAAAGCTTTCTTCTCTCCTGCCTTGTACTGCCCAGCCATAAGAAAGGATGGTGTTAATAGAGCTTTATTATAACATACAGCAATTCACAAATGCACAGCAACTGTTGCAGCATAACACTATCTGAATGGAAAGAGCAGTCCAGAAATAAAAGAGGAAATATAAGGGTTGCTGAAACATTTGCAATGGCAGCCTCCCTCAGGATTACAGATCAGGCTGCTCAGCAGGACTGTACAGTCTCATCATCCTGAGAGGGTCTGGGCTTCCTGGTGTGACCTTAGAGCAGACACAGCTTTCAGCACTGTGGTGAGCACAAGTTATCCTGTGATGCTGTTTTATCTTTTCCAATTTACCTAGGATGATGGTATGACATTTGTTGTTAATGAAAAAATAAGATTTTCTATTATACAAGCAGAATATTTCTTTAAGCAAGTTCTTCAACTACAAAACACCAAAAGGTTTCTGTATAAAGACTTATATATGTTTATGAATGACTGTCCTTGAATCTGTACAACTGCACAGCAGTCCAGAAGGAAAAAAAAAAAATCTTTCCTAAAACAAATAAGTAGAAGTGAATAACAAAATCATCCACATAGAATGGCTGGAATATACTGGTACGGTTACACTGTCTTTTTCAAACAAAGAGGGTCCCTGTCAATCCCAAACTCAAGATGACACTCTTCTATCATGGTGCTGATGTCCACGTCACTACACTTTTTACTACATAAAAGGCAAAGCTTTTCAGATCACAGAATAGTTAATGTCGCAAGGAACCTCTGGAGATCATCCAGTCCAACCTCCCTGCCAAGGCAGGGTTATCTAGAGCAGTTTACACATATCCAGGTGAGTTTTGAATGTCTCCAGACAAGGAGATTCCACAATATCACTGGGCAGCCTGTTCCAGTGCTCTGCCACTCTCAGTGTAAAGTTATCCTCATGCTGAGGTGAAAAGTCTTGTGTTCTAGTTTATGGCCATTGCTCTTTGTCCTCTCATCGAGCACCATCAAGAGATGTTATAAAATACTGCACTCAGACCTCACCAATTTTAGTAGGATCCATATAATACTGCAGTAGCAATCAAATCTCAATGCTGTCAAGAAGATGACTAAAATTTCAAATGTCATTCATACACATTAGCAATGCTACTTTGTCAACAGCCTAGAACAAATAACCAGGGACAGAGATCTTGTCACAACACAGCAAAGAAAAAACAGGACTCTAACAGCATAAGGTACTAGTGAATATACTCTGCCATAAAACATGAAAAGTCTCATTTTGATTATCTCTCTCCTTCACCCTCTTGTGCTTGCTCTAAACAACAGCAGTCTCATAAGAATTGCTCACCTCCTCTAAACCCTATAGCCTAAGCACAAATTTTCTTAACAGATCTTGTGCATGAAAAGTTGTCCATTGAGTGGAAAGAAGAAAACTAAATACTGTTTCTGACTTAACTGCTTGTATTTCATGTGGAGACACAACACCATTGACCAGGTGATCAATAGATTTTTGCTGCTGTTGCAGAGTGACAGAGAATCCCATTGAGCTTCAATGCTTGGAGTCTCTGCTTGTCAAGAAAATTATCTTTTTAGGTCTAAGGTTTCTCAATACCTTCTGAAGCTAAATGTGACCCCCATGCCTCCTCCACATATCTTCTATTCTGAATATGCATCTAAAAGCAGAGAAATTACCATGTGCAAGAGCTCTTAAATGAACTGAGCACAGCAAGTCAGAAGTCAATGCCCCACCAGAAAAAGAAGATGAAGAAGGATCTAATTTCAAAATTTGGATGGAGTCTTCTCTCTAAACCAGTCCTTCATAGCTCCTACCTACTGATAGCAGGTGCAGTTTCCCATCTCCAAGGTGGCTGCGAGCCCCTCGCCACAGCCCCTCAGGTTGGCCAGCCCCACGGTGCTCCTAAAACCATTCTTGGGGGGCCTTTTTCCCAAATGAGCCACATCATACAATGACATTAATAACAAATAACTAACTAACTAAATATGGTGATGTGACACACTGTACATCTAATCCAAGTGTTCCTTTCACAACTGAAAGCAACTCTTTCCCTTCATTTCAAAGCCAAAGCGTAATCCCACCAGAAGTGAAACCCCAAACCCCTGTTCCTTCCACTTGTTTCCTACTCTGAGTAAGTAGCAGCAGCCAGAAAGACTACAACACACAACAATGGAGTTGTAACCCCAATATACACTTAGAAACTGCAGTAAGAGATTTATTAACTACTACAGCCACTGCAGATGTACCAAAGCCAAGCCGGCCTCTGCAGGCAGAGCTGACCACACACTTTTGGAAGCGTGCTGCTCAACACCGAAGCTGCAGACCTTTCAGTCAGCTAGTGTGGTTTCTTGGAACAGCTATTCTCTTAAGTCTAATCAAATACCACCATAGAGGGAGCTGATATATGTGGGGAGTGTTTATCTTTTAGCTGTCAATCACACCTGTTAACTCTCCTAGAAATTGCTCTGTGTTTCACAGTGGGCTGCAGGCTGTGCATGTGGGTGACATGCAGCCCAAACTTCAGGGCCTGTCCAGTACAATAACAACTGGCTTTGGAGCATCTAGCTTTGCACAAATACCACACTGTAGCTATGGGAAATCTATCACCACCCAGGGAATATGAAAGTAAGCAACATCGATCCTTAGTCAACTTAGTGCTCAACTCCTGAATGACCAACATCCATCAGGAAGCTCTTATTGACAACAAAGCAGACAGTCACCATGCCCAAAACCACCTTAGAATTTGCCCTAGAGATGTCACATCAACATGATTTTCTGGGATTTGCCAGATACTGGAGCTCAGCAGAGTATTTTATGGCATTCCGAGATACTCATAACTTTGATAATCATGGTACTGCATATTCAGGCTATTGTTACAGCAAAATATATCACAAGATAGCTAATTTATTGGTAACTCTCATTTACTAGCCACTGTGGCTTTTAATAGTGTATTTTGGTTACGTGTAAAAAGCACTGTTTATCACTATGCTCTATCATAAACTTTTCCAACCAAAGACAGGTATGGATAGAAGAAAAAAAGAGCAGACAATTTTGTGTTGGCAAAACCACTGTACCACTGAGCTACAATCAACACAGCATATTGGAATAAGAGTGATCTGTGGCATCAAAAGAAAATGTGCCAAATGCATCAAAGTGACAAACCCATTTTTAATATCAGAAAACTGAAAAATTAAATTAATGGTGAAAAATATGAAACCAGTTTTTCAAACCACTTTCAGAGGGCATCACTGAAACTAAAACCTCAAGTTTCAACCTCTATACTATGCAAAATAGTAGCAATAAGGAAAAAAAAACCAAAAAATGGAACAAAATTAATATAGGCAGAGATTAATACGATGAGTCTATATAGTTCTCTTAGAAGAACTCACACCTCACAAATCTACCAGACTTCTTCAAAGAAATCAGTTAACCTATGGACTGGATGACTATGATTTAGCTTTCAGCCTACCTGAATTTCCAAGAAAGGCTTTTACAAAACTCTTCACCAAAATCTCTCCCTTCAAGAACCTGAGACTTCATCAAGTAAGAGAAAAAACCCTGTTCACGTTATTAAGTGGTTAAAAGATAGAAAATTACTGTAAAGATGGTTGCTTTTCAGATGGGGAAAGGTCCTGTGGAGTCTCACATGCATCTGTACTTAAAACTACACTGTGCAAATGGAGGTGAGCTCACAAAGTCTAACAACAATATAAAATTAGTCAGAATAATTAAGTCCTATGCTGATTCCAAAGACCTGTGAAAGTTCTATAATGAGCAACTGAAAAATAAACTAGCAGATGACATTCAACTTCAATAAACACAGAGCAACACATTTATAAAAAATAAATTCAGCAACACAAACACCATTCAGTGCTTCAGAGTCCAAATCCAGACACGGTTAGGAACAGAGATTTTCGTGTCTTTGTTTAAAGTTCTCTTAAAATATCATCAGCTGAAAGCCAAGCAGCAGTGAAAATGGCAAATTAAATGGTAAGTGCTATAAGAAATAGAACAGAGAAAACCAGAAAAATGCCAATGTGACAACTAACTTCATAGAGCATCCAGTTCTCAAGTACAGCATGCAGCTGCAGCCACCTGATTTCAAAGGGAATGTAACAGAACTGGAAACATTACAGAGAAGAGCAATGTCTTGCATGGAAATTATGCAGCTATGTCTCTATTGAGAGAAGCTCAACAGACTCACATTGGAAAAGCCTTCTTAGATACGAGAAAAATTTTACATGGAATGGAGATCATGAAAAAATACTCATTTTCTCACATATGAGAAATAAGAAGCAAAATGGAAATAGGCCTGTCAGTCTCACTTCAACGCTGAGTAAAATAATAGAAAAGATTATTCTGGGAGGTATTGAAAAACACCTAGAAGACACTGCAGTCATCAGTCACAGACAGCATGGCTTCATGAGAGGAAAGTCCTGCTTGTTGAACCTGACTTTCTTCTACAACAGGGCAATGCAACCAGCTGATCAAGGAAAGCCAGTAGATGTAATGTTTTTGGACTTCAGCAAAATTTTGGACACTGTCTCTCACCGTATCCTTCTGGACAAAACATCCAGCAGCTGGATAAACACATCATGCACTGGGTGAGCAACTGTTGCAGCTGTCGGGATGGACACAACCGGCACCATCACCAGTCCCTTATTAAAAACTGTTCATGCCCTCTCTCAGTGGACTTCCCTCAGGCAGCTCCACACAATACTGACTCCTTTCCTCACAGGCAGATCCACACAGCACTGACTTCTTCCCTCTGCAAGTTTCCTTCTTCCTTCTGCATGACTGGCTGGCCCCAAGCTGTACCTTAGCCAGCCACCGAACCCTGTCTGTCCCTCTCACAACATCTGCTTACGTTGTCTGTCCCTTTTACAACTGCATGTGCCTTCCTCCTCAGAGCACAGCCAGCAGACTCCATCCCAAACCGCAGCAGACTCCAACTACCTGATAGCCAGCTGACCCACTCTTTTATAACACCTATCCTCATTGGACAGGCAAGGCTGTTTCCACTGTAATTCACTGAGGAAAATTGCCTTCAGCCCTATCTTCACAAACCATCTTCCTACAAGCAACTGGCTCGCAGGTCAGGCACAAAGGGTTACAGGAAACAGAGTGACATAAGACTGGTGACCTGTCACTAGTGGGGTTCCATAGGGCTCAATCCTTGGTCCTGTGCTCTTCAACACCTTCATTAACCACTTGGATGCAGCACTTTGAGGGTACTAAGTTAAATGATGACACTAAATTGGGAGGAGCTGTCGACTTCCTCAAGGGCAAAGAGGTCCTTGAAAGAGACCTTGATAAATTAGACAGATGGGAAACCACAAACTGTATGAAGTTTAACAGGGGGAAATGCCAGACTCTGTACCTGGGATGGGACAACCTGGGTTGTGTGTATAGACAGAATGAGAGGCTGGAAAGCAGCACTCAGAAAGGGACCTTGGTGTCCTGGTTGATGGCAAGTTGACTATGAGACAACAGTGTACCCTGGCCTCTGTGTCCTGGGGTGCATCAGGCACAGCATGGCCAGCTGGTCAAGAGAGGGGATTGTCCTGCTCTCACTGGGGAGGCCTCACCTCAAGTGCTGGGGGCAGTTCTGGGTACCACAATATAAGACACTAACCAATTAGACAACATCTTGGCCTTGAGGAGAAGCTGTATGAGGAGTGGCTGAAGTCACTTGGTCTGCTCAGTCTGGAGACTGAGGGGAGACCTCAGGGCAGTTGACAATTTTCTCATGAGAGGAAGCAGAGGTTCAGGTACAGATCTCTTCATTCCTGTAACCAGTGACAGGACTCAAGGAAACAACACGAACGTGAGTTAGAAGAGGTTTAGGTTGGATATAAGGAAAAGATTTTGCACCCACAGGGTGGTTGGGCACAGGAACAGGCTCCCAGGGAAGTGGTCACAGCACCAAACCTGACAAGAAGCATTTGGACAATGCACTCAGGGATATGGTGTGATCCTCGGGGTGTCCTGTGCAGGGCAAGGAGTTGGATTCAATGATCCTTGTGGATCCCTTCTAACTCAGCATATTCTGTTCTACTCTATACTTGACAACAACAGAGTTTTGACAATAAAGTAAACTCCAGATAAAGTATAATCACATTACAGACTGTATTTCTGTAGGATGCTATAGAAAACAAAAATGGAAACAAATTTTTTTAAGTGGAAAAAAGTCAGTTTAGACCTCAAGTAAATCCAGATCCAACTTTCTGGAAAGACTTAAACTACAGCATACTGCATCTTGGAAAGCTACCTTAGAAGGAAGTCAATTTTCTATTTGTACTTAATTATTTATTTCTGGTCACTATCAGACAAATGAGTGGGTTAGGTGGATTTTGGCTTCACCTAGTACAGCTGTTGTTTTGTTCTGATTGTCCCACCCTTGTCCCAGTGAATCCCACCCTGCTGATATCTTGCTTCAAGGCAGAGAGAGCTTATCAGCTTTCTTGTCTTGACCTCTACTCTTTCAACTCACCAGTGGTTTCCAAAAGGGCGCAGGGAAATCTCTCTGTAAATCACAGAGATGAACCCTAAGGAAGATTAATAAATCCTCACACTATCCTCTGACCTGTTTCATGTATCTCTAAGCTGCTGCTCTTAGTTTACTTTATTATACAACTGCCATCACTACTGGCATTAACTACCACCTTTGCTGACACTTGCAGACAGAACCCACAATTCATGGCCACAATTGGCAGTCTCCATGAAGAAATTCAGAAAATTGTCCTCATCTCTCTCCAAACATTAAGAGCTCAGAGACACAAGTATGCTGGATGTTGGAGGATTGATTCTCTCAATGAAAGCAGCACCTCTCTCACCTCATTTTTGTGTATCAGTGTGGTTTAAAATTTTTCAGTCAAATCATTGGATACCAACTCCTCTTTGATAAAGGTAAAGTAGCTGTAAAATGACAGGACACTTGAGAATTAGTCCAGTCCCACCATTATCAATAGCATACATAGATAGCATTTCTATTGCAGAGCTGGCACACAAAACAAAGCCAAAAAAATGTAAAAGAAAGGCTCCAAAATAAAAACAAGAAGAAACTCCACATATTTGCCTGCATTTTCTATAATTTATGCATGACGAAGGTAGGTGCTTCACCATATCATCTACTGAAGAAGAAGCAAGGGACAAAGTGACAGAAGCAGATGTGAGAACAGAAAAGCTCTTCGCAATATCTTATGGTAGGCTCTGTCTAGCATGCATGCCCAAGCTCTCTGCCTCTTGTTTCTAACCAAGTTTACCTCATTGCCACTCTGGACAATGCTGTCATTCTCCTGATTACACAAATGCATAGTCCAATTATAACCACCTTTCAAGGTATCCTTCAGATTACATTTACAAATTATAACTTTTACTGACACAACTTTTCAAATACTTAAATCACACATAAAGAACAGAAAACACATTTTTAAAAAGTAATTTTGTAGTTTTATGGTACTCATGTAAGACTTACATAATAACTTACAAAAACTCTACAGGCCATGGTGGTATCAAGAGAAGCCAAATATTTGTATTACCCCTCTAGAAGGTGGCTGTCTTTCCATGTCACAGCATGATTCACTGTAGTCAGTAGGATGGCAAAGAAAAAACAGGAACATAACCAGGGCATCAGGGAAAGCAGCAGGACTAACAAAAGATTTAGGATGACTTTCCCTTTAACATCATCAGTAAAAACTCCAGTAGAAACTACACCATTGATTATAACTGGAGTTGGAGAACTTCTATACTTGATCTTTAGAAAAAGGGTCTGAAGTGATATAAAGCAATTATGTGATAACTACCCTGAAATAGCTAACACACAGTCAATAATATAATATTTTTAAAAAAGTAAAAATCATAAATAATGTATTTTTAAAATACTAAATCAATTTAACACAAATCAATTATTTTTTAATATTGAAAATCATTTCTCCCTTTGGAGCAAATGGATAATCTTTTCATCTTCTCTGTATCTCAGCATTAATGTTCTAATTTATAAATTATTCTAAAATGCATGGACTAAAGCAGTATCTCAAATATAATATTTAAAATGACATTCTGTTAGTAATCCATCATTTCATCTTGATATAGCAAATAAATTTGCTTACAGAAAGAGTTTTTATTTTCTCCCATCAAAGCTATATAATCTTCAAACAAAGACATTCACTAAATTGAGGAAGGTCGTCAATCTGCATTTTAATAAATGTTAACAATCTAAGAAGCTATGAAAATTAAAAAAAAAAAAAGCAGAAAAACTTCATAATACTGAGGATAAACAATAGTTAAAGAATGAGTTAGTAACATATGAGTTGACCTTTGAAAATACAAGTAAATGATCCCTTTTCCTCTTCACAGATTATATACTACTTTTCTTCTCCAGAAACTGCAGCAGAGATTAAATCTATAAATGAACCTAATTAATGACACAATCAGCAGCAATATTTTTTGCATCTGTCACTTAAAAGGAAACTTACTGGATGTGGATACATGCCTCCAATCTAAAAGGTTAATGGGGCACTGCATATTTATAGCATTGAGCTGTGCTTTGAATCACTGCAAGGATACCTGTGCATTTGTGCTTATCTGCTTTTTCCTTGGACGTAAACTGATCTATGATTTGCAAAAAGTATTTTTTGGGTTCACTGAATAGTAGAAGAAGGGGGTGAAACATGCAAATGAAACTATAACATGGCTATTAATGCCACTCAGAAAATTCAGAAAAATATTCCACTTTCAGACAGTTTTGCTAGGAGATCCTTTTCTTAGTCTGTCTTTTTTCAACTACCAGATATATCAACAACAAAGCAGAATCTTTTTCTGCTTTTTCACAGTTCTTCTCTCCCTGCAGCTTATTCTTCATCTAAATTCACAACTGCAGATTGGGGTATCACTGTTAATTGCTTCAGAGACCATGAAATGTCAAAAAATAGGTGGTTTTGAAATGATGCAGGAAATTAAGCATGGGAAACAGCAATTCCTCAAGTCCAAATTCATTAACTGACATTGTTTAAAGCAATTCTCCTTCTCCTGTTTTCTAAGTTTTAAAAATTAATATGCAACACAGTAATTATATGTGGGGAATTCTAGTCGTGAGGCTAAATTTTTTTCCATTTATTTACCTACTTCAAACTTTGAAATTGAGGAGGAGGAAGGTGGCAGCTTCATTATCTTTCATATTTTTTAGCCCTCACACACCTTTTACCACTGAAACTAGCCAACAGATTTGGTGCACAGTGAATTCTGTTGGTTTTTCAATTTTCATTTGATTGGCTGTAGAAGGAGGCACAGCAGCACCTTTTCAGCTCACACCACGCATGCTTTATATTTCTCTTTATTAGTAACCTAGAAGAGGGGGAAAAAAGTGGAAATGGATAAAATAAAAATGGCAGTAATACTTGAAGACAGAAGTTATTACAGTGTGCAGGACCAGAGGATATAAAAAGGCACTTCAGAGCATACTAAATGTACTACTAAAGCAAAAGCATAATATAATCTATATTTATGAATACAAAATAAGTGAGAAAGATGACCATCCAAATTATCAACTCAAGAAATTCAGAGAGAAATGGTAGAGAAAAAAAAAAAATCAGCTCATCAGCAGTTGTAGTTAAAGAACAACAAAGATGAATAAGGAATAGTATGGCAATACATGTGGATTAAAATATGAAGGATATCACTGAATTACTGGATTAAAGAGGAGAGTGAAGAAAATCATATTAAATCATATGAATGAAAAACAAATCATGGCTCTTACCTTTGGAAAGAAAACCTAAAAGCACATGACATGGTGAATAGTCTAGAAACCAGTCATGAACTGCTCATAATGTAAGAATTAAAAACTTGTAGAGAACACTTAAAAGACAGTTCATTCAAAACGGATAAATCAAATACTCTTACCAAGTTATGAGTTTAAAACTCACTTCCACCAAAAAGTAAGTGAAAAAATCATAACGTATTTCAAAGCAGGAATGGATACTCTGGCATTTGTCAGTAATACCATTAAGATTTCAAATTAATTTCTAGGAGACATGTTAATCTTCCTCAAATCAATTGCTTGTGAAAATAAGTTCAAATATCAGCCTATTAAACCCTTATCTATTCTTCTAACAATGTGGCTAGAGTTGATTACCTTTGAAATTTAGTGACTGCTGTAGATGGTTTCCATATCTAAATTAATTGGCTCTTGCTATGACTCAGACACCCATTTCCATGATTCCTGCAGGACCTTCAACAGCTTAGAGGTAGAAAGCAAAGGAAGAGATGCCAAAAAATCCAACTTCCTACCTTTAGCAGAAGTAACAGTTTCTTCAAAATGCCTTCATAAATTTCAGAACAGCTAGATATATTTCATCTGTTTCATTCTTTCAAAGGACAAACTTTCTAAAATCTTCATTAGAGACGGCATTACAAAGATAAATGATCAGAGAAGTTGAAAGGGCACCAGTTCATTCTGGAAAAAACAGTCTGCACACCCTTACTGCAGTTTAGGAATAGGAGCTCATTAACAGTGTTTTACCTTGAAGTGCTGGAGTATGTTTATGGACAGCTACCACGGAGCAGTTAACAACACCTGCTTTGTTCACGTGTCTAAATCCTTACACTCTCTCAGCTTGAAACAACTCACTGAGGTTTGACGTTCCTTGTTGGTTGAGTTTTTTTCTTTTCCTTCCTTTGTTAGATGAAACTCAATTTGATATTTCAGCTTCAAAAACATCATGAGAAAATGAAGATCGTTTCATTAGTTGACATACATCTCTAGTGAATTCAACTTCAATAGAAGAGTTTAATCCAGGCTACTGCACATCATAAGCATTCAAATGCACCAGTTTGAAATTAGTACTAAAATTATTTGTTAATAATAGGAAAAATAACTTGATCTGAATAAAAGTAGTACAATTCATACTGATTTAGCTCATGTCAACCTCAAACAAGTCCAGATGTGTTCAAGTAAGATTTTTCCCTAGTTTACCGAAAGCAATTTTTAGCTGAATTGAACAAATTCTTGCTTTTTCTTTTTTTTTTTAATAAAATTACTAGAGAAGGAAAAGCTGGCACCTCCAGACTTTTCAGAATGACAATGATGATCTTAATGTAATAGTTTTGAAAGAATTCAAAAGGAAAAGAAATTCAATATTCTCTAGTGGAATATATTTGGAAAACCTATGAACAGGAATAAAGCAGAGAGAGATAAGAATGAACTGAAATGCCTTCAGTGTACTGGATCAATAATGCTTTAGTCTGTTTTCTTATTAACCAGCATACAGGTCATTCTGTCTAGTAATCCCTTTGATCTGTCTCTGGTCTGCAAATGCTGCTGCATAGAAAATACTAGATTACTTTACTATTACTATTATTATTATTATTAGTTATATTCATTTTTATGAGCTTGTTTCTTTTCTCTCCTCGCCTATTCATATAGCAGGGTAAAGAATGGAGCAAGCCAGTGGATTTCTCTTATTAATTTAATCTAATATTAGAAATAACAAATTTATATTATCAGCATAGTGAATGAATTGATATAATCAGTATAGTGACACTGGCCTAAGACATGTTTGACTTTGCTTTGTTTCTCTTTGTAGGAAATATGGGCAAATGCTGAAAAACATAAGGTCATCCAAATTATTGCTAGCAAGAAAACACTGTCCTATTGATTTTCTTCTGAAGACCGCCTCTAATGCAATTTAGAATATTCCTCCAGCACAAAGAATTGTCATCCTTTCCCAAATGTCTACACTTCTTCACCGTTGCACATTTTACATACACAGAAAAACTGGCACTTTGTTCTTGTCTTAGAAATAAAACGACTACAAAACTAAATGTTTAACAACATTAAGGGCCAAATGAGAAACTAAAGCTAAGAAGAACACATCACATGTATAGCTTCATATTAATGAAGTCCTTCTTACCGGTGTAGCATGGAGGGAAATAAATATATTCTTCAGAGGGCAAAATCAATTCAAAGCACAGATTCCTATAAATGCTTTTTCTTTCTATAAGGACTTTACCCCAAAGCTTGTATAGCGTGTCAGCATCTCTTCTGTAGCTGCTACACCACATAGTTTTGGATACTATTATTTCTATCTCACTTCTACTACGCTTATGTATGATATGGCTGGCATGCAGAATGCCTAGATAGTAAACTTTATCTCATTTTAAAAGAGCCAAATTTAAATCACTAATTTAGGCATCATTTTAAAGTGGAGAGGAAAGCCAAGTCTAATCATTTGACTTCTATATATTTTACTGAGGTTGCTTAATGAGCATCAGAAGCCGTAATTAAAGACTGTACTACAGACAATACAGATAAATAGATACGGTTTTGCAGAGCAAGGGACAAAACACAGCTGCCTAAACCATTAGGTTCAAAAACATTCTAAATATAGTGTAGAAAATGTATGCTCAATGTCTTCAGCCATTAGACAAACTTCCTGAGAACCTATTTTTGCCTACCTTTGGCTTGACCTTAGTGAAAATACAAGCTTCTCTGACTGAATAAGCTGACTCAGAAGGGACCCACAAAGATCATAAAGTCCAGCTCCTGGTCCTGCACAGGACCTTCCCAAGAATCACACCATGTGCCTCAGAGTATTATCCAAACATTTCTTGACTCTGTCAGGCTGGTGCTGTGACCACTTCCCTGGGGAGCCTGTTCCAGTGCTCAGCCACCCTCCGGGTGAGGAACCTTTTCCTAATATCCAACCTAAATCTCCCCTGACAGAACTTCAGGCAATTCCCTTGGGTCCTGTCACAGTTCACAACAGAGGAGAAAATCCATTTCTGTCCCTCCTCTTTCTTGACACAAATCACAGCTGAAAACCTCAGGACATCACGGAAGTCCTGACTCCCCTTGAGACCATACCTGGTCTGAAATGAAGAATGAACTGCTCACTGGAAGTTATGTCAATAGAGTTAATCAAGATTATTTCTGAATGCTGAAGATCCATAGATGTTGCTTTTTTTAAAAGATGAATTCAAAAGTCAGGATGCTTTCTTAACCTGCCAATCACAGAACAGAACAACTGCTGAAAATCCAATTTGAAACCCACTGTTTCTAAGCATGCATCTTCATTGTTTCTAGATGCTCTCCTACCCATGGTGTCTTCTAATCTTTATGTTGTCTCTTCTGGAGCAGGGATTGATGGAGTTTATTCCATGGGAGGAGCTAAGGACATAATTGAATATTCATATTAACATTCAACACCACTGCTCTACCCACATGTACAGGGTCGTTTCTCACATATTTTGTCCTATTCTTGTATGAAGGACCACTTGACAATATTGAGCACTGAGATGGAAAATACCTTCATCATTCTGGCCTACTAGTTTTCCTTTAGTCCATTTCATTCAACATTTTCATCAGCATATAGTTCCCTTGCATTTTTGAGGAAAGCTCACAGTGCATCATTTCAACCAGACAAACATTATCTATTTACTGAGTATCTTATCCACACTAAATCAATGCATTCTTAGCTCCTTATTAAGATGAATTCCCTGGCTTCTGGCCAAAATATAACTGATAAAAGTTGAGAAATAAAACTTTATTAGCCACAAAATTCACATATTGTTATTGCTGCCATGTAGGTCGGCTGATTTACACAAGCACAGACCATTTTCTGCCTCAGTCACCAGAAGATACTGAAATCAGTTACCTGAAATAAGCCATCTTTCAGTTCCAAAGGTGTCAGGGTGTGTCATGTTTGTTGGGGACATGGGGCTTTTGTGTTTTTAGTATTGCATAATAGTGTATTCTGTTTTCTTGTGCAACACTTCTTTTACCCATCATTTTAAATTTGGGGATACTATCTCTATCGTAGGTACCTTCAAATAGAAATGTTTCCCTGCCAAGGTTTGCACTGAAACACCAAACTCCAGAGAATCCTCTGAGCATCTGAGTTCTGCAGGTGTCTGGTTTCTCAGACTATCTACTTTATTGGAGCTGATTCCAAAAAAATATGAGAAATTCCCACATACCACCTCTCATACTGTGGGGCATTTATGCACTGGGGACTTACATGTTTTAAAGCAATATTTCCACTGACAGATATAGCAGTTTCCTGTTCTTTGTTACTGTATTTCATTAGCCTCAAAGTATGCAATTATCAAGTGATTGCATCTGAAAACCTGATGATCATAGCAAATTACTTCCATATCACAGAGAGTTTTGCCAATATTATTCTTGTGAGTCATTTTCCACATCTTGCAGGCACCACACTATAAGCCTGATACATGTTCTGCAAGGATAAAAGCTCTGCATTAGAGTACTGATTGGGGCATCTTAGGTTTTGTATTAATTGACAAGACATTGAAGGTAATTGCAGAGTTTGGGGCAGGAATTGAGGAATCTTCACAATTTTGGTGCTTCTTCCCACTTCCTCTCTGCAGAAAACACAGCAGTCCTCCTCTAACACCCTAGCACACAATACTGGGAGACCCAGGCCCATTATGGGTCTATGAATAGAAGTAAAAGAGACATTTGTTCAGAAATCTTGTTGCTGGAACTTTTCAAATCAAAGACTAGTTCAATACTCTCACGTTCTCTAAGTAAAGAGAATCTAAGTACCCTTCATGGGAAGAAGCCCTTACTTATTCAAAGGACAGCTAGCAGGCAAGAAAAGAAAGGTTTTGTCCGTTGTGGAGGACAAAATGGAGAGCCACAAACAGTTCTGAGCAAGCAATCTTGTTTCTAAGACTTAAGCAAAGATGAAGACACCGTATGTGAGGACAGAAAGGCTGGTGCCCAGTATATTTGAGTGCAGGAGCATAACTGAGGAAAGAAGTGATAAAATACTGTGAAAGATAAGTCAGCTCAATTTTTTCTGTTCAAGGCTTCAACTGACTAGAAAGAATAATGACTCAAAGCCTCTGTCCAAGACTCACGGATTCATCTCAGGGAAACTATATTGGCAAGAAAAGTATTCTTTTGTTGTCTGTCTGGGGGAAAAAAAAACCACAGGTGGCAACGCAGACAGGTAAACACATGGAATCATATATGAGGTAAAGAACTTTGAGTTGTGACAGTTCAAAAGGGACAACTGAGAACAACAGCTCCCAGCTACTTTTGGACTAAGATTTATCACCACACTATTCTCTTGTTGAGGAAGGAAAATGGCACTCAACATTTGCAGCATTCTGTAAGCACTAGCAATCTTGCAACCAGTAGTTTTTCACAAATTGCCCAAAGCTAACTTTGTAATGGAAAGCCAGCCAACAGGTGCATAATTGACAGTGCAGGTTTTAAAAAGGAATACCATTTGTCCCCAAATGTTCAAAAATAATTTATTCCTTGCTGTATCAAACTTCACACAGGATCATTTAAAAGAGTATTATATTCTAATGGGAAAATGTTTCCTTTTGAAGTATTTAAAAGCTCAGTGAATAAAACTGTATTCTAACTCATGACCTCTCTCTGGAGAAAACATGGCTAAGTCACTAAGACATTTGAGAAACATAAACATAGGCAGAAGTACCTAAGGTTTGTACCTGAAGTCCCGAAGTTTGGGGAATCTTGAACCAGCTTTAGATACCAAGGTCAAAATTACCACAGAACATCTCTGAGAAATGATGACAACTAGAAACAGAAGATAGGTCCTTGCCCTGAATTGCCATGTAATCTAATTAGATACATTTTAGTAAATCCCTAAAGTCATACCCACTTCAGTTACATAATATGCAGAATGTGCTAGAGTGGAATTGGAAGAACAGAAAACAGCAGGAGGAGGATACAGTTTTCTAAGAAAAGGAGATTAAAAATAAATCAAGACAAATTAAAACCCTTATATTTGCTTCTGCTCCTACAAATAGTAATAAAATTTTCCAAAAACATGATGTTATTCCAGTCTTTCAATCTTGAAATATATTATGTTATTTCAGTCTTGACTGGCCAACAAGTTTGAAAAAATGAAATTTTTGAATGTCCTCAATGTATGTTTCCTCATGTAGTTTATATTTATACTTTACTTAAAAACAGCTCCTTGTAACCCTACCCTCAGGTACCTCCTTATGTTGTATTAAATATGTCATTAAAACTAGTATTTGACTTAATTTGAACTCTACTTGTGAAAGAGTGATCAAATACAAACTGAGAATTTCTACAGGTGTCACTACTGAACTAACAAGAAAGTTAAAAATTTCTAAAATATATATGTTGTCATTTCCTTTTTCATGGAATGCAAGAATCTAAAAATGGATGCACCCAGGTAGTTCTACAAATGCAGCATACATCAAAGTGGCAAAAACTGCAAACAGAAGACAAAGCCAGATAACTGCAGAAAAAAGCAACTGCACAAAAAATATAAAGCCCACAGTAACTTTCTGTATCAGACACTTTTTTATTGTTTTTCTCTATTTTGTCCTCCTTCTCACTATTTTGTACGTTAGATATGTTTACCTTAATGAATAATTATGGCCGTAGGTGATCTCAAGCAAACACTAGAAATTCAAAAGCACAAAAGCACACCAATAGTTCTAAAGAAGTCAATGCAGAATTCTTTATGGAAGGAAGGAAGGTGGGAGGGATGTGAAGGTTCAGGTGATGGGTAAGGTCTGTGAATACACCAGTACTCGTGTCTTTGAAGAACTTGACTTGAAGACTTTCATGTACCTACCTAAGGTTCAAATTTTTCAGTTTAAATATGATTCATCACAGAAATCAGTCATTTTTTCATATCCTATTGCTTTTATGCTTTTTTTTTTTTTGTAATGAAGATACACCTTTTTTTGCAAAGTGTCAAATACACTGTTCACATAATCTTAAAGGACAAAATATTGGAAATATTGTGGGAAATCAGCAAAATTTCAGAAAAGATTATTAATTCATTGACTTGTATAAAAGGACTCAAATCCAAATCCAGTAGGAATAGCAAAACTTGTTTTAGTCACTCTCTTCCAAGTTATATATAGTTTATTTGTAGTCTGATTCTACAAGCTTCACATTTATTCTAGCTCCTCAAGTGTACAGTACTGCCATTTCAATTTCCATTGGTGCTAAACTGACCCCTGCTGGCATGATTTGATGTTGTTAAAAACACCTGGATATTTAAAAAGATTTCTGAAGATGAGAACAGTTTTTTGATGGTACCCAAAAGTGTGCTAATACATTTCCTTGTACAAATCTTTGTAACACAAGGAACTCAAAAAAATAGTTTCTGAAATGACCCAGAAGGAAGCAATGAGAGTATGGGGAGGAAAGAATAAAGCAGACATATAAGATTATGTGACTATTCAGCAAGTCTGTGGAGGAGATAACATTTTCTTCCCTGCCTTAAAACCATAAAAACTCTTCCTAAGAATATTATGCCACAACAAAAATACTTCATAATATTAATATAGTCACACATTTTTGAAGTTGCATTAATTGAGGGCTAAGATACTTGACTTTTTTGGGGTTCAGTATAATGTTAACAGCAAGTGCTAAAACTGATGGTTTTCCTTAGAGATTTTTTTTCTCTCTATTAGGTTATTTTTTTCCCAGAGAATGCAAATATGAGGAGTATATAAAATCCCCCTTGCCCTCCCCCTGCCCCCCCCATGGATTCCAAGACTGAATTTTCTCATAAATTTTAAGTGAAAGTTGTTTTTTTGGGCTTGGCCCAAGCTTCAGCATCTTATGCAAATAAAACTATTCATCAGGAGAAAGGTCATTCAAAAGTTGGAAAAAGCACTGTCATGTTTTCCTCGAGGTCTTGAAAGTGCTTCTGTTCTATGATCTGATTGCACTTCTCCCCTATTTCTACTTCTGCCAAATTTCCTTTCTTGCTATTCCCTGTCTGCTAAATAGCAGCCTCTGGGGTGGACAGAAGACAAAGTCCCAGCTAATACAAGGTCTCTTCTTACACACACACACATGTATATGTATATAAGGTTAGTCCTTTTTAAAAATAAAAGAAAATAAATGACATATATGGGCATATATGTCATTTATAATATAATTAATTCTATATGCCCATAATCAACATCATCACTATAATGAAACAAACATGACAATGTGTGTGTGCTTCATATGTCTTTTGGCACTGAAAATTCCTCACACAAACTGAATCCACAAAAAGCAGAACTCACAAAGCCTGGTCTCCTTGGCTTTCATTCACATCTCTCTCTGCTTCAATTATCTTGTGTCTCTTACTGTATTGTGGTGGCCATTTCCTTAGTGAAGACTCTAAGGAGTCTCTTGCCTTCTCACATACGTATCATATTCCCTGAGGAAACCAAGCCAAAACCAAATGTGACTTGAAAATAAAGATCACTAAGAAGGAAAAAGGAAGAAAGTTACAGAAGAGAGGAGCTAGAAAGTAACGTGTTTTATTTTGGAGGGTTTTTTAGGACAGAATAATTAGAAAGTGGCCTGACAGCAAAAAGAAACTGAAAACATTGAATTAACTGCATTGGGAAAATAGGGTCAAAGTCCACCCCACTTTTTAGAGTACTTGCTTTTTCTTGATCCTTTCAAAGCAAACTCAATCATTTCCCTCATACAATAGTTCAGTCCTTTCAATTGCAGTTGCAGCATGCAAAGCTATATATGCTTGCAAAGAAAATATTGAAAACATCAAGATGGAGGATGAAGTTTAATTTAATAGCCAATACAAGCTAAAATTCTCCAAAGACATTTTTGGGAAAACTAGAAACAGGAGAAGTTTTATCCCACCAGGCTCAGAGTACATTATTCTAGACACATGTGTACACATGCCCCCCAGTAACTGATAAGCAAACTGCTCTTTACATGTTTGAGTGTCACATACATATGTATGGAAAATATAATTATAAAAAACTTCAAGAATATATCTGAAATATCTGGAGAGTTTGAATTGATGAAGTGTCGTTTGTGAACATGCACATATTTTAGATAAAGCAAGATCAGCAGTCCTGATAAGCAACAATTGCCCAAGCATTTATAACACTCGCAGACAGAGCCTACAAAATATGATCACAACACTGTAAATTATTTTTTAAAAAACTCTTCATACTGTTGTTGCTATCTTTAGGTACTGATGTTGGTTTGGACATTCTGAAATAATACCTGCTTTTATTTAGCATTTAAAAATATTAAGACTGACATCAGTGAATTAATATTTAGACAAGGAAATTATACAATTAAATTATTAGGATAATCTAAAAATCTTACCTTAAATGAGGATTCTTTAAATTTTCATTTTTAATATGGATACAAATGCTATCAAGGCTGTGTATTAGTCTATGCACATGGAAAAAAAACTATGTTTTTTAGTCAGAAGAGAAATATTATATAAAGTGACAAAAATATTACTTCAGGTATGGAATTGAAGTGCTCCCTATGTCCACGGAGCATATCTCCCCCCATAGTTGGCAATGATTATGTACATGCATTCCCTTCCTTCCTACTGAACTGAAATCAAAACAAAGCTTCAAATATAACTATTTAAAGAAAAGGAAAAAAAAAACCTAATAATTTTTTCTGGCTACGCATCTATTCCCATCCACCACTTTGCAAGCTGCGCCAGATAAAATTTGTCATTTGTTTGCAAAGTGTGCAGAAGTACTGAGAACATCAAAGAGGTTCAGATTTACGTTCTGTTTTGATGAAGGGACAGGACCCAAGAACTGCCCCTTGACTAGACTAGGCTGTCTGAAAAAATTATTCTAGAGATTATACAAAGAAGCACGTGGCTTTCATGCATATGCTAGGGGCTTGTTTTCTGCAATATCATAATCCAAATTAATGGAGAATAGTGACAAAACTTATGACCTTTTAAAATTGTATAATATAAACTTGCTGCTGTCACTTCCCAGCTGTAAATTTCTTCCAGCCATGTGTCAACCTCATTTCAGCAAGGCAAATATAATATATTTCTAAGCATTCAAGTGGAACTGTATGTAGTATGCAACAAGAAAATGAGTTAAGAACACTCTAAAGTAAACTACTGCAGCTAAAGAAAAAGAAAACAAATCAGAGAGAATGCATAATGCAAAATACACTGATAAAAAAAAGTCTCCCGCACTAAAACTCAATTCCAGGTTAAAATCTTGAACAAGCAAAAAATTAAAGACAGAGTAACCCAACAAGAGATAAGTCAGCAAGAATTCCAGCATGTATTATTGATTTTTTTAATATACTCAACAAATAAATTTCTGCCTCAGTTTTTCAGCTGAGCAATATATGCAAAATACTGAAGGAGTCAATAATAATAATAAATTAAACAGGAACATTTTAAAGGCACAAAAAATATCTCAAATAATTCAACAGTAAAAACAGTGTAATATATTTCCTCTCTGCTTTGTCATCTTGCATCTTCTATTAATCATTCACAAATTTTAAAGTTAAAAACTAAATACATGCATAAGAACACAGGCCCACGTAAAAGGGCACTGACCTGAATTAGATAAGCACAGTAATTCTGCTCATGGGAAGGAAATGCTATTTCAGCTGGTTAGCTGAGAAGGCAAGTCCTCTCCTCTCCTCTTCACTCAGTTGCTTAAGCACCTTGCTGGAATAGATCAGCCTTATACCTCAGAAGGATAAACTGTTTGAAAGCAAACACAAGGTTAGGATGCCCACATTCTAACTCAGAAGCCAGGGCTGCCTTAGCACTGAGTCCCAGCTTACCACCCTCCCCCAGGGAACAGCTCAGCGTTCTTCCCTGAGCTCAGGGTTCCTTCCAGGGAACTTCCATGCTAACAGTGCTGGTCTCAGAGCCTCTCATGTGGCTCCTGACAGCTTTACAGGAGTACATTCAAAGCTGCCTGCAAAACACTGGACCAAAATGCTCAGTCATCTCTTTAGTAAGGGTAATTTTGCTAAGGGTATCAAGGAAACTTTACTCAAATAAGGTAATTTTAAACAAAGTAGAGCATTCTTCACTGTACTTTTAGAAGAGCACTACCTGCAAACTGTGTTAAATACAGTTTCTTAATAAACTATGCCTCTGTCTCTACTTCTGAATATATATAAAATAGAGGATCATACAGAATTGGTAACTGAAATTCAATGTTTTCTTCTGTAAATGGTATTTACTTGTTCACAGCAGTGCTGAAAGCCTAATTTGTGATTTGCATTTAGCCAGAAGTACTAGACCACATGTTTGGAGGCCACTAGGAGTGTAGGAGGCCCATGGCATCTGGATCTCTTTATGATCTGGGCCCTGCTTACTTATATGTGGACTTCAGCTCAGTTTCAGATAAGGTAATTTCCTAAATTAAGATGAATAAATAAAGATTCTTCAAAAAGTGCAGCAGTCTTCTTTAGAGATTATAAGAAAGGTAGATGAATGCTGAGGAAGTTGGAATACTATCACATTAAAAACATGCAAATATTTTGCTGACAGAGTTGTTAAAATAGCTTAGTCGGCACAAATGTCCACATGCCTGGACCACTGAGAACAACCACGATTTGCACATACAGCATGGGTAATCTATCTTACTGCAAACTGAGCAGACAAAAACATTTTTGACAAGAAACAATACACCACACTCTTTATAAAAAAGTCAACACGGCTACTCACAGCTGAATAAGGTATCCGGATTTGGGGGTTTTGTGGATGCTGACAGATTCTGTTTCATAAAGTCTTTTTCACCTTTCTCAGAATTACAGTTTCCGGTGTTGATCTGGCATGATGACTGCCACATCTCCTTTCAACACCAAAGATTAAGTCTTCAGCAGACCAAATCTAATAAGAGAATCATGTTTTGGGTGGGGTTCCTCTTGTTTTCTTTCTAATGGAAAAGGCTGATCTGTGAATTCATAATTTCTGCCTGTCGAAGTTTGTCTTGCTTCTACAAGTACATCAGTTTGTTAGTCACAGCACTATCAGCAGAAAGAATGCAAATTTAGGGGCAGTCTTTCAAAATATTCAGTCAACTGACATGTATAAATATATGTATATATATAAGACTTGGAAGAAATATCAGAATAAAAGATTTCAGTATGAATTTGTTAGAGCTGAACCATCTTCTAGTTTTGCTCCAAATACACATTAGTCTCTCAACTCCTATGTGCAACTGAAATGGTATTTGCCACTATTGGAGTAACTGGATTTCATGTCACCTTCCTTAATTTATTTGCCTTGTAGTTTTTGAAAACATAGAAATATGTTGATATATTTGTGCAAAGAAGCTACTGCAACTGTTTCAGTGAATCCATACTGATCAGGTCCATTGTTAAGATTCAAGTAATACTGAAAATACACAAGAGATCCCATGTTTCAGTTTATATTCCTACTACACCTCATTGCTGAAAGACAGGCAGATCAAATCAGAAAGTCTAAGTACTTTATACTGGCAAAAAAAATGGACTAAAGGAAACCCGATCTCTTGTTAAAAATCCCAAACCCTATAGATGCAAACTGTAATTCAAATTCTTCCCTATTGCAATGGCTTTTCCAAGAATGGAAATATATCAAAGACATCCTTAGCTTAACTACTGATTAAAGATATGATACAGAAACTCTAGTAAGACAAACTTATCTCTATTATGTTGCCAAAATTGTTTTTACCTTCCATATATATACTTTTCAATTTAATTATAATAAGAATGTTGTTAAAAAATTTTATCTGAGGGCTTTTACTGCCACAGGCTTTTAGTGTTAACAAGAAAATACCTATATGCTTGCTAAGACAAATTAGACAAAATATCACCAAAGAGCCCAATAAAGGAGCTGACATATATAAACCTCAGACATCGTCATTCTGAGAACACTTGACAGCACTGAAATATACAGCAGCAGACCCTGGGGTCATGATACTCACTCTACCTGTAAAATTAAAGGATTTTGACCTTGACACAAAGGCGGGACAAAGCCACTAGCCCCAGACGGTTGGATTCCCTGGGCAGCAAAGATAAATTGTGAAACAATCAAGAGGTGTGCCAAACGGGAAGGAGGAAAGGACACGAGGGATCTGAATTCATAAAGGCAGAACAAAGACAAAGTTCAAAGAAAGCACAGAGATTTAAAAAATGGCTCTCCTAATGTATTTTACAAGCAAAGTTAATTTTTGCACTCAAATATGTACTTTTTAACTTTAAGCTTTTCTCAGCTTTCAAATAGATTTCTTTTGTAAGATTTGAAATGGCATTTCTAAATTCATCAAGGCATTGAGTTTTTATAACTCAAACCATGCTGACTGAACACACACTATATAGGAAGTAAACTGAGTAAGTGTTTTGGAGAAGGATGGCCTAACAGAAATGTACTAATCAATGCTACCACTTCCATGTGAAACCAGCAGGAAACATCTCTCCTATATTTACCACCTCTCTTGTTGGAGCCACATCATATATCACCTCAGCTCTTGCCACCTTCCCAGTTTTTCTTATTTTCTCCCCAGCTTTTCTTATTTCCTGTCTTTTATTTTCTATCACTCTCAATCATAATGTAGGTAGCTCCTATACCTATAGGGTGCAAAAAATACTACCCATTTTTTGCACTCTATGCTCTGCTTTTTCTTTTCTCTCCTTGGCCCACTTGCTAGTTTATGCTTCCCCTACAACAGTCACCTATATTTTAAATGGTCTCCTTTCTACCTGGGAAGCAACCTTTTCAAATACTTACTCAAATCCTTCTCTCTTTGTCTGCCTCTCTGTTACTGGTCTTCACTTCAGTGTGCTCTCCTCCTGCTTTGCTACCTGACCTTAAAAAAAAAAAAACATTCTTGCAGCAAAACACTAAATGTACCTGAAACATTATAGCTCATACAGTCTGTTCGAAGACCAGTCAGGGCTGCAGCACCTCAGTAAATGTGACACCTGCAATCTACCTTTGCACTGAAATTGCTTTGCTCTGCAAAATTCCCGGTTCCACTTTAAAACACAACAGAGTCCTTCCTTATTTTCTTCCAAACTCTTCCCTGACACAGAAATGCACATATTACCCTTGTGGCATGTTGAATACACAGACTCATTTTCAATTCCCAAGATATGGGGTGGGAATGAAGAAAAAGTGGGAAAAGGGAGCGAGGAAGGTCAGCTAAAGTCCACTACAGGCAGATTCCAAAAAACACATCAGAAGAGCAAAAGGCAAGTTAAAAATGAAAACAATTTATTTTTGCACTTCTTTCCCAAGTTGCAATTATCTGACTCCTAAGCCTGCACCATAATACTTCATACTTGGGTTTGGCAAAATATACAGGGGAGAATCTAGTTCTGTGCCACTGTGGACTCCTTTGAACGAGAAGAAATTAGAGTTATGTTGGAGTAACTAATCTGCATTTCTTCTGTGTGAAAATAGTTGTGAAATTAGCAGCTATCAGAAGAGGCCATGCTCCTACCTCTCTTAAAAGCAAAGCACAGCAAAGAACAGCTCCCAATTGCTTTCTCTTTCCTGCACCTGAGGGAGCTCTTCCTGCTTAATTAGTGAAGAAAGGAGTGATTAAATGGAATATAACCAGTAGGCCTGCACATGTCAACTGAACCTATAGAGAAAGAGAAGAAGCGTTGTCATCACTGAGCAGCCCTTATTTAGCAACACACTTCTTGATACTTGGAAGGAAATCATTATACTTCCTGTTCTGCTGTGTTCTAGCCATCTTTCTCTTTACAACGTGTTTTATACACAGGATTATGCAAGTGTATATGTCAATTTTTATTAATCCAATGGTTTGCTTCAGCTATTCAGGCTTTGCAACCTCTTACATACACTTTCAACACTGCTCAAAACAAAAGAACAATGAACTGACTTAACTACACTATACTTCATTTCTTGTAAATTGTGACATGGTGTAAATAGCAGTTGAGGAATCTGCAATAGCTCTGGTTATTGTAATCCATGGAGAGTGTCCATGATTTTCAATACCAGATTATACTTGGACACAAGTTTTAAATGCAAAAACTCAGAACAACCAGTCAGGAAATTCTGAAAAGCGGGAATGCAGAAGAGAAACACATGTTTATGTTGACCTCAGAACCTTAGAATAATTTCTTTGAGTTAGAAGAGCTCATGACACAATGTGGGGGAAGACAAGAGGCCACCCAATTATAGCAGTTCAGGAACCAAGAGGAACTTTTCGCTTCCTTTAGTACATTCACCCCATACCAGGAAATCAGGCTTAACATTTATGACTTGCCAAAAGGCTAACGTTACTGCAGAGTCACACTCACATGTTAAGGATGCTGTGCTAGAAAAACCCAGGAATCCAGCCTTTCCTATAGTCTTGGTAAATTACTCTGAACAGTCTTGGTAACTATCAATTTCCCCCAGTTAGTTGCCAAAAAACTGATGCTTTTCTGAGGAATCAGAGTGCAATGCTAGAATTTGAAAAAAAAATACTTAATACCATTCATTATACCAAAGTATATAGATGCCATCTCTAAAAAAGTTACAGACTACAAAATGTGTGCACAATCCCAATTTTGCCAATAATTATTTCAGTATTCCTGCATCTGAAAAATTCAGGAAGTAAAATGCATTACATGTCAGGATGACTATATACTGAAATAAACCATCAATGTCTCAGACTGCTGGTCCAGTAACTTTATGATAGATAGATAAATTTATGTCATTCTAGCAGGACAGATGTGATGAACAGCAGCTTCATAACAGATGACCCTTTGCTATCAGACCAATTACAAGAAATGCTGAACCAGTAGCACAACAGGAGCTAAGGTGTTCCAGCCATGTGAAACAACAAATCCCTTGTCTCTTCTCAGCTGGAAGAGTGCACCCCAAGCTCATTAGCTGTTGATAAAATGAAGATTCATCAAGCAAAAGAAATCTCACTTCATCACATGCAACTGTTTCTGTTAAAATGGAGTTAAGTGCATTTTATTGTTCAGCTGGTTCTCAGAAAATGGAAGGCAGCATCATAATGCAAACATTATTTTGTTAAATTTTTAATGTATCATTTTGTTCTAAAATGCATGCCTAATGCCTTAGCTTTTCTGGCCACTGAACAGCACTACATACAAGTACAATGGCATGTAACAGTCTACTATGAAAAATCCTACAGGCAGAACTTATCAGAACAAGTCAGTGTGGAAAAAAGCTGGTTTTATCATTATCTGTTCTGCAAGAGGCAAAGGTTTGCATTGCCTATTTTATGTTTGCCAGCAAATTGACATTTAATATTTCACTAATTCTTCCTCCATCAGATAAGTTTCTTGGCAAAAAGAAAAAAAAAGTGATAATTTCTCATCTTTAAATGTCAAAAATACATTTACTTCTTGGCTTGCAAACACTGCAGACACATAAAATCCAACCATTGAGGGTAACACAATCTCTCTAGGATTAATTATGCTTTTAATTAAATTAAAAGATTCCTCCTTACGTGACCTCCATATCAGTCCCATATGCACGTTATCTCTTTTCAGGCTTGTCTCGGAGGGCAACAGACTCCCCATTACAGAGCTAGATCATTTTGCCTTTTGTTACATTTGCCAGGAGGCTGTTTGGAATTTAATTCTTGTCCTCATTTATGAATTATAACTTCAAGAACAGTTGTTTGTATGACAAATACTCTATGAATTTGAATTTTTACTGCAACAGTTATTGTAGAAGAAAAGAAATGGATTAGATTTTTGTCTTGTCCCCTATTTTTGAAGACAAGTACAATCTGCCTTATAATTAAATTTCATGTGCCCAAAACAAACTATTGTATCTGAATACTAAATACTCTAGACATCTAATTTAAAACATACACAAACATCTGCATATGTATTTTATGCAACAACTTTTTGAGAGGCTAAATATTCCTGGGGGGTATCAGCAAGCCAAATAAGTTTATACTGGAAGGAAAATAAAACCAAAAAATAAAAAGCAGTCATCCAGTGGATACAAAAGAAGAGACAAACTGCAGTGGCATTCAGTGCTGCATACACAGCAGGTTAAAAGAAAAAAATACTGTTCATTAATCATCTTCTGCAGTAGAGGCTAAATAAAATAAAATAAACAAACCCCCAAAACTGAATTAGGTCTGATTAAAAAAGCAAAGCACATGGTGGAATATAAAAGCTGTAAGCAATGTAAAGGGGTCCTTACATGAAAGTAGGTTTGTAATACAATTCTAGATAACATCCCTTTCCCTCTTCCTTTCTGAGCAGTCATAGCAGCAGCATTAGTTTCTTCCAAGGCTGTCACAAAAAATGAGGGACTGGAAATCAAGCTGCTGCACAATGATGAAACAGAAGATAGATTCCTGACAAGTAGCAATCTTTCAGACCTTACCAGTGTTTGTTGAAAGAAAACAAAAGGGAATAGGTCAACTCTTTCCTCCATGCACCTTAGCACAGCCTCATTCACATTTAGTTTTGGCTTGACACACTTAGTTTTATCACAGGCAACTGAACTGGATTGTGGGAAGTGGCATCCATCTCTCAGGAAAACCTAAAAAGCACATTATATTAGCTCTCTGCAGGGGTCAGCAAGGCAGTGGCTCATGATAAACTAACCACAGGAAAGTGTACTAACAGTATGAAGGACAAGGAGCGCTCCTCTGGGCTGGCCATCACACCTCCCTTTCTGGAAGGCACCCAAACCCACAGAAAATCTGCAGTCCAGCACCACCAACAGCACCAACACAGGCTTCCATGCACAATGAGCAAGAGCTGGATGGTACAGCTTCTTCCACAGATAGCAGTGAAGAGACATGCAATATGACCCTTTAATTGTCAAGATTGGCCACTTACTGGTTGAAAGTAAGCTTGATACTAGGATGGATGAAAGCCCTCACCAGTTTTTAACTTATCCAGGCAATTTCTGTTGGTAATAGGAGTGTCAGAGTAGTAGTAAGGTCAGACAAATTATTAATATAGCCTTGCTAGGCTCAGAAGGATGATCCAGTGTTGGAGTCAGTAAGTCAGGAGTCTCTCTGAATTCTTCACAGAGAAATCAGAGTGCAGGGATTGAATTAAAATCTTTAGATGGATTGAAGTATGTTAAGCCACTCACACAAAGTAGAGGTGTAAGTTTAAGTTTTAGAATAAGCAAGCCTGTAAGCAAGTAAGTAAGTAGAATGAGTTTTAAGTACTTTTAAAAAGCACTTTAGACTTAAAGGTCTCAGATGCTGGAGTAGAAGTGCGAGTTCTAGTGAAGGTTGGAAAACATAGTCCTAGATACTAGTGTTTCCATGGAGGATCCAGGCACATAGTTTTAGACATAATTAAGCTATAGTAAGAGTATTGTTACGTTTTTCAGATAGAACAAGACAGATCATAAACGTATTTTATACATAACCTAGCATGCTAAGAAACTAGTATTCTAATAGGTTAAGAAGTAGTGGTTCGAGTTTGTGTCTTAGCTTGTTAGGAAGTTTCTATATAAGAACATGCATTGGGGAGAGCTGGTGCTTTTTGCCTTCTGCCTTGCTTTTGTTCCTGGTCTCTCGCCGCCATCATCATCGCCCAAGGAAGATAGGAGCTCCAGCAACATCAGCCCTGCTGGAACCCTCGGGAGCAGCTTCTGCTTCTATATGAGACTCTATACCAAAACTTAGCATGGACTTTAACGCTTGTGACTCTTTACCTTTCAAGATTGATGTGCTTTTGCAATAAACAACTTTATAGCAACTATTAGCTGCCTGTTTTTTAAAAGAAAACAACCCAACAAATAGTGCCTAGAGCATCAGAAACTAACCCTACAATCCAGGGCACTACAGGCCCATCAGCATAACCTCAGTTCCAGGCAAGGTTATGGAAGAGATTGTCCTGAGTACCCTTACACATGCAGGACAACCAGAGAATCAAGTCCAGCCAACATGGATTTACAAATGAAAGGTCATCTTTGACCAACCTGATCTCCTTCTGTGAAAAAATTGACTTAATGCTTAAGTGCTCTTCCAACCTTGATGATTCTGATTATTGTAGAAGGCCTGGTCCAAATATCTCTTATTATACTTCTCAGCTGAAAAAATCTGTAGAGCAATATCTAATTAGAAAGAAAAAAAGCCCACAAGGCAGAAAACCCTGATACATGAAATCCAACTCTCTCTAGATGAGCCCCACCTTTCAGGTAACTGCATTTACTGTTTTGGGCACTAACAAACTCATGTGCCCCTCAAGAATGACTAACAATTATTACAAATAGAGCATACAGTTATCACAAAATGATGCCCTAGAGACAACATATTGAAAAAAATAATTAATTTAAGAGGATTGATTCTGAAAAGCAAAAGATAAAGTACATTTGTTGTACCTAAGATTTCTTAATTTTAAAATTAATTATAAGATGGAATGTGAAGTACTGCTTCCTGGAAAGAATAATTTTGGTAATATATTCAGTATTCCTCATTTCAAATTCTTGTTCAGGACTTTTAACAACCTTCTTCATCCAAGCCGTCAAAAGCCCAAGAGCTTCCTCTACAATGGCTATTCCTGTCCAGAGAAGTGACTCACATTTTAATCTATTGTGCTGAACAGGTGTCTAACAGAGTGGCATTTTCTTCTTACACCATTAATTACCTCTGCATTTTGACTGAAATGGGGCAAAGTCCCTATTGGTGTATTTTTCTAATATGTCTATCACTCTAGCATGAAGATGCCACCTGCATACTGAAAATCAACATGACTGAACAACAAAGGCAAAACATCTCCTCCCTCCCTGTCATTGATTTGTTCTACTCCATGGGAGAGAGCATCTAATCAGGCATTTTCCAGGAATGACAATCACTCTTCTGCAATTCTTTTACTGGAAGAGCTTATCAGTTAGACAGGAGGCTGTGATGATCCTGGAAACAATGGAACTTCAGTCATTCTTGAGCTCAATGCTTAAGGATTCTCCTACTTAACCTCCTGGTACTGGGAGGTTTTCAGGATAGATCCTGCCCATATTTACCTGTATCACACAGGTAGGCAGCAAGGAAGATAAGACTTCAAGAAATGTGATTTCACCCTGCTACACATTTTTAGTTGAGGATTACAGCCATAAATCAGATCTTTTCATGGGCCAGTGCAAACTGCTGTAACAGATTCTCCTACATAAACTATTTTCAAAGCTAAGAGAAAGTCAGAATGTTCTTGTATAAAAATTTATTTTTCAGTCCAAAGGTCATTTCAATACTGAAGTGCCATCTGTCCATGCTGTATAGAAACTTATTTAAATAATTGCATATTTTAAAATTAATGTTACCATGTGAAAAACAACAAATGAATAACAGTTGAAAATACAAATTTTAAATGCTGAGATAATTTTTCAAAAATAATTGTAAGGTGCTGTTTTATAGAAAAATGTAAACTACTTTTAAATTGGATTGAAAAATGAAAATGTTGTTTATTTGGGATTTTTTAAATTCTGAAATTTGACTGTTTCCAAACTTGAGGGACAAAATTCAGCTTCCCACCGTGCTCAAGATAGTCCCAGAATGCAGTATCAAGCCATGGAAGGAACTGACATGGATTACTCTAAACTTTAAATAAACACATATATAGAAGTATGGATAGAAGCCATAACACTTTTTTAGCCTGGGAAGAAGTGGAAGAAACTCACTCTGTGACTTCTTACAGCCATCTGAATATCTGATAGCAGTAACTGCAACCCAAAAGAATAATATATAGCTTGGCAATCAGAGAAAGATTCTTTAGACATGGGGCAGAGGGGAAAAACAACGTACCTCCTATTATTCATCCAAGTGATTTTCCATCCCAATGGAAAATTCTGCCAGTTTTCAAAAATAGAGCTTGTCTTTGGACAAAACTCTGATTTCTGTAAACAATAGCATGATTTGGAAAGCAACATAAAAGCTAGGAAATTAGGAGTTAAACATGCTTATGTATTAATAGTAGTCAATCCTCTTTCTTCATAATGCTTCCAGAGGCTTCCTGATGGACTGTCATCACCATACAAATTTCATTTGATTCTGATCTATTTTGGTAAACAATTAAAATACTTTCTTGAAAGTCATTCTAACCTTATCAGAATACGGTGGTAACGTACTACTACACCTGAAGATTTCTTAGAGCAAAGAAAATCTAAAACTAGTTTCAAAAAAAAAGGCTTCCCAGTCCAAATCTGAAGCCTTTTCCCTTTTTGTATCAAAAGAACAGCCCTTCTTTACTTTACAGTATCTCAGGCTACAGCAGTTTCCCATTCCAGCTAAAAGAAGAGCAAGTAAACACACCACTTTTTAATGTAAGAGAGTTATGAAAAGTAGTAGCAGAAAGGGTAAACGTATTAAGGGATTGGTTTTCTTTTTCATTTTCTTTTTTAACACCTCCCACAGAGTGAGTTATCCCAATATCCTGTTATATAAACTGCACCAGTTCCTCATAATTTACCTGTGAATATATTAAGCTCTTTATTACAGATTTTCCCTCAAATCTACTTATGAGGAAACAACAACTCAAAAACACTACAGAAAGGGGGGAAATAAATGGCTGAAGTGTAATGCATACACTTATGAATTACATATACTTTTACATATATTACATATACTTCTCATATACTTCTACAGCTATAGTTTGCTGTTCACCCAAGTTTTATTTCCAAGGCAAGTACCACTATTTTTAAAATTACGTGTGTCTGCTAAGACAGAAGTGACCTGGTCTCACTTCTAATATGCTCATGAAATTTCACTCAGAAGCAGCATTCAACCATTGCAGAGCCAAATTACTGAAGTTCTCATTACTTTCTAGCTGGTGCAGAGTCATGGTTGATATATGAGTCCGTCACTCTCAGCATTGATTTGCAGAGCTCTCTGAATGTCTCTGAGCAGTTCAGTCCCCTTAAAACATTTTTCCCTTCTCTCTACCATGCTTCATAAGTCAAATTGTCAAATCTTATTTCAATTTCTTTGCTACATTTAAAATATTCAGCAGGTAAATCATTATGTTTTAGTTATGCATCTTTTTGCCTTTAAAAAGAAAAAAACAACCCAAATCATGGCAACTAAAAGAAGACTAGGGAAACAACTAATGCAGCAATATATGACTTTCATGACTGCCATAAGGGAGAATGTTAAAGAAAAATATTGCAGATATATTTTGCTGATGTCTATTGGTTAAGCAAAGACTTTCCTGTGTCCCACTGTAGGGACTCATTGCTTATGTAGGCAGTCTGGGGGTGAAGGTCAACGAATCTTTCACTAAACATTTCATGCTCTCTTGCTCTCCTCTCTGAGTAGACTTAGGCAGATTGTAATTGCATCATATGCAGGTAAGACACACACAAAAAGAATAAGCCACTTTTTTTCTTTTAAGATCCAGCATCTTAAAGAACACTGCTTTATTGTGCATATTCATGAACACAACATATTAAATCATGAAACCATTTTTTGACAAAAGTATAGGATGTAAATTCACATAAACAATGAATGACTTAGTAACATTTCCTTCTAACAGAAACTGCATGAGTTTAATTCTGCATAAAACAAGTTAAGATGAATATTCTTCATGGGAGGTAAGGAAACTTCCCGCTCAGCATGTTTACCCAACTTGTGTGTGCCTGCACTACATCTTCAGTAGGTAATCAAATACAAGCATGCCTGTCAAAGGCCAGATGTATTCAGCTGACAAACTGCTCTACTCAACAAGGAAGGTAGCCAGCATTTCTCATTTTCTTTTACCTACATCATACTGAAATAACATCTAAAAAATAAAAATCAAAACAATCAAATAAATGTTTGCTAGCACTCATTACTATAGCTGGCATATGATTGTGCTCTAACAATAAAGGCCCTAGGCAAACACACAAACTACAGGATCTCCACATGTATTGTTTATAATCATTACCACACATGACTTTGCTTAAAAGACTTTGTTTCCTTACAATTTTTGGTTACTGACCAAAAAAGAGGATGGGGAAGAGAAAAATAAACTCACCTACAGTTCTTGCCACCTAATGAGAAAAGCTGGCCAAAATAATATTTACTACTAATTTTAATATGTCTAAATCTAAATTTACTTTCTTGTTATAAGTGCAAGTATCTGCAGTTCAAATACTCCCTAAAGCACATTCTGAATAGGACCAAAAAGTCTTGCTTAAACAACCTTTTACTTCATCCATCTTACCTTAAATTTCTCCATGAATATTACGTGTGCAATAAAGCACAATAAATCTTAACATCTTTTCCCTTACTTTCAAATAATTCCCTTGGCTTTCTCCAGCCAAAAACCAATTCAAATACAAGTTATTCTATAGCAAGTATCAGCTTTTTCATACCACTTCAGAATTGCTGATAAGTATGTTTCATTTAAAGGAATCTGTTGTAGTAAGAATGAATTCTCATCAAGGCCACTATACATTCAGAAATATCAGTATGGTCAGTAAGACTTTTACCAAGAGACATTTAGAATCAGATCTTGAAATACTTTGCTTTTTGTATTACAGGATTCCTGATTAATTATTTTAAAACCAAAAGGAATGCTCTACTATATCAAGGGCAAATGTGTGAGATCAGTTAATTTACTGAAAGGTCACTCACAAATTAGTAATAGCAGAAAGCACTGAAAAACAAACATGCTAAAAACAAACACAACAGGAGTTCTGAACCACCAAGTCCAGCTATGCCTGGACTAATAATTATGATGCCACTTTCAAGCCTACTATTTTATTTATTACTTTCGCAGACCTGGAGACTTCTAAATTCTATGACCTGCTTTTCCATCTCACAGAGATGAGACTCACTTTCTCTGGGATTGGCTGTAACTGCTTCAGACTCTGACTCATCCTTCTCTTTTTGGTCAGTTGAGTGCTAATGCTGTGGCAAGGAAGAAGCAACCATGTGATTAACGAAGGCAAGAAAAGGAAATCAACAGTATCCCCACTTCAGTTTAAATTACAGTCATGGACTCATGCATTCAGATACAGTTTGCCCCTACAACTTTATGATCAGAAGAGGTGAATGCCTCCAGCTCAGTCCTCTAGCCCAGTCCTGGCTGTGTCCCATCTCCCTCCTTACTGTCTCTAGGCTCTTGCAGCCCTGCAAGTGGAGGATGAAACAATTCCACTGGCTGACACTAGCAACACATACACACACACACACCACCCTTTGGAGAATTAGGTTTCTCTATCAGCAATGTTTCACAGCTAGCTCAGTTTAGTTTAGTGTAGCACCAACACTCTTCTATTCATTTCCATTTCTGGCATAGGTACCTGAGGCCAAGGCATATGAAATTCACCAGCTAACACCTTCCCTCTCATCAGCCTGGCCATACTAAATCTATGATTCAAAAATTCACAGTGTAATAAGAACTCAGATACAAATATACTGTTCTGCTAATTTAGGGTCAGGTACACAACCTCAACAGTCAGGCCAGATGTTTGTTTACACAGAACAAACACAGTACAGGGCAACAATCCAATATGTTTAACAAACTTTCAGCACTTCATGATTGTACAGTCACCTATTAAAAAAAGACTTAAAACCAAAGTCGAAGTGACAGCTACAATGGTGATACAGGCTCATATGGAAACACACAGTGATAATTAATCCCTTGTGAGCAAAAGCGGGCTTAGTCCTATAACAAGATAATTGAAAACTGTCAATTCTGTTCTGATTTTATTTTTGGATAGTGATCTAATGTTTAATTATATTCATTTGGTAGTTGACTGGCACTTTTTATTATACCTGCCTTCACCTGAAACCTCTTGAGATTTTTTTCTTATGTGAATGCATTAGAAATCTTATTGAAAAATGTGCTTTTAAACAAAGTTTAACTTCATTGTTTGAGATTTAGAAATAAGATTGTGTGGACTATAACATGCTGTCTCTGCTATATAAAAATCATTGATCTTGTCTGCTAGAAACACACAAATCAATACAGCAAGTATAGATTGTAATAGACTAGAAATATAGAAGTATACATTTGATTCATGAGAGGAAATAAGGAAATTTAGATAGCTCAAGGATTACTCTTTTGTGATAGAAATAATTTTAATGGCAGGGAGTACACATTCTTTCAATTGTTTACCAAGGACTGACTTCAATAGACTATTTTTCCCATAGAAATGTCACTTTTCTGCTGTTTTTACCCAGCACACTGTACTTCATGCTTCAGAATACCAAACTTTGGCAACAACACATTTTTCTGAAGCACCAACAAGAAAAGGAATGAGAATATGGGAAAATAAATAAATAGAAATAAAATAAAATAAAATCTGTAAAGAAGTTGGCATAGGTCTGGAGCTTCTTATGGAGAATGGATCAAAAATGCTAAAGAAGACAAGCAACAGCTTGGGAGGAAAGGGTCTTATTTTACCTGTTTCTCTCTTTAAGAAGTCAAATGCAGATGAAAGAGGTCTCTGTCCAAAAGGAGGAGGTGGTAAAGACAAGGGAGTTATTTCAGCATTTTAAGTGAGATTTGAATAGTTAGAAAAAATTATAGAACCTTAAAGAACCTTATAGAACCTTAAAAGTTCTCTTTTTTTAACCAAAAAAGCTCACTCACCCTGATCACAAATATAAGTTCCTTTAAGAATCCTGTAAGGTATTCAAATACAGCATCAGTGTGTCATCTACTTCACTTCAAAAATTTACTTTTCTTTCTTCAATTGCTTAATTTAAATATACCACCAAGGAACTCAGAAAGTTACAGAACCTTATTACTTATTTTGTAAGTAATTACAAAACTTATTTTGTGGAGGCAACAAAACTTCAAGCTAGTATGATTCTAATTCTTTCCTTGACATCCATCGTATGTTGCTTCTCAATTATACCATATTTTCCTATGTGCCTTCTCATCAGATGCATTTAAATTGACTCATACACTAAAAAAAAAATAATTTAAATGTTACTAAGTGATGTTGACTGACAGTACACACAAGCACTAAAAGACAGTCCTGCATTTTATTTATGACTATAAACATCAGATATTTGATACAATATGTGATCTGTGGTTAAATACATATTGCCTTCCTTCATAAACAAATATGCACAGAGGAATAAATGAATAAATGGAAAGTATTTAATCAGGAAATGTCTCATGAGAATTACAAACATTGGGAGAAAGGTATTTTTGGTGGTTTATTTATCTTTGGGTATGCTTTTTTTTTCTGGTCACATTTGTACCATGTTCAGATTTCTTAGTGGAGGGGGAAGTTGCTTATACTATAATAAAAGTTCCCAATGGTAAATACTCTTTTCTAGGTAAGTTAAGAAATGTCATTTTATCACCATGTTCACACTATTTCCTTTTGTCTATTGTTTCCCATTTGCAAGTATTTGAGGAGGCAGGTACACATACTAAGTATACACAGAGTATTTGGACACAAACTGTGCCTCCTTTACAGGCAGTACCTTTACAGATGTACAGGGGCTAGGATAAGGTTATGAAGTTATTTCATCATATGTTTTATAGGAAGCTGTTATACAGGATTTTCCTCAAACATAATAAAAAAAATTAAGCAGCATTCCTATGTGACAAGATCTACTAAGCAGAAATGTTATGGTTTAGACAAGTTGTAAAACCATGACTGTAAGGACTATACTTCCAACAGCTACAATATTATAATTTGATTTGATGTTTTTTTTAATGAAATAACTTCCTGTTTCATTAAGGAAGTGGACAAGTTCATTTTAAGTGACTACAAATAGCAAACTGTTAGTTCCTTACTTAGTAGTGTTAAAACTAGTAGTTAAAGGATAAGAAATAGCTGGAATTGTTCTTTCATAAAATGCCTGAGATACCTGGGTCTACATATGATGTCCAGCCAGTTAGAGACTCTGCCTTGGTCTAAAGGAATAGTATCCCACAGTAGTAAGGCTAGCTCAGTATTTCCCATTTTCAGCATCAAGTTTCAGCTCTATAATCTATAATCAAGCAGTGCATGAAAAACCATTAGTAAGCATGTCATCAGCACAGCAGAACCTTCTCATAACTCAAAATATTTGGCTGAATCTCACAGCAAGTATAAACTGGCATATTAAGCATTTTTGTCCTCCAGCTCTTTTTATGTGACTTCTGACCATGTTTTAAATACCCACAATTCTTCAGACCCTACCTCCTAAAACATAATTTATTTTAGAGCATTCTTTCACCAGAAAATCTAAGGCAGGGAGAGGTTACCCTCTGCAGTTTAAGGAAAAAAAAAACAAAATTTCATAATATGTCACAAAAAATGCACAAAACATACATTCATAATACACACCAAACCAGTCATGTCTTAAGGAGATCTGATGAGTTTAAGGAAGAATACCAATATGGGATCATTTGCAATCACTGATTCAGAAAGACAAGCTGAATTGGCCTGCATCCATACAGCACACCAACACTTTAAAATAAATATTAAATAGTGGCAACTACAAAAGAAAAAACTGTTGCTATATAAACAGTTTCCAGCAGAGGGTCAATGTATTCGCTCTTCAAAATTCCCACAAGCTAGCCACAGAAAATTGGAGCCCTCATCCCCAGGAAGACAGTGCAAAGATTTTATGGCCACTCTTCAGTTCAATAAAAAGACCTAACTGGTACGTTTGAATGGAATTTTGGTCAGGCACAGTTTAATTACACTGATATCCTTTTTTCTATCAGACTGACTTGTGGAAGAACTGAGGGTTGCAATCATTTCTTCAGTCTTGAACGACATGAATCAGACATAAATCCTTCACTGGAGCTACTGACCCCCTGCATGAATGCAGCCAGAAGCTGGACCAGATGCAGATGGCTAAGGCTGCTGAGGCAAAACTGAGCTAATGCCAGAAAATTGTGGAAATCAATCAGAACAGTAGGGGATTACTTCAATACTTTTGCTTGCCAGTACTAACAAAATTATTGTAATGAGAGTATGGAGCCTTGCTCTGAGGTAGAGTAATCAAGACACAGTGCCATGGCTTCTATGAAGGCAAAATTGGTAGGAGCAGTGGCCAGGTGAAATCAATGCAGAGAATATTGTTACTGAGCTGGTGAAACATATTTCTAACAGGACAGAAGGAAACCTTTCCCCTTCTTGGAGTAAACACATGGTTGGTCTTTTACAAAAACTTGTAAGTAAATTTTAAGGAGAAATCCCCAGAAAAAGTCTATGTTTCAATTAAGTGATGAAAGTGTGCACAACTGTTCTGGGGAAGAAATAAACTGCATTTCTTTTCATACAAGATCACACCTAAGGGTCTCACTAATTCTTGAGAAACTCCTATTCAAATGGAGAGTCATAAGTAAGCAGTATTTTTTTGTCTCTTCTGTTCATACAAAGAAATACGTAAGAAAAGACAGTTCCAGTTATGTTCATTGCTATGTTTACCAAAGACTGTCAAATCAGGACCAGATTACTGTAACATAATCCAGCCAGACCACACAAGGCCAGCTAAAATCTGAAGGCAATGCAGAAAACAGCTGCTTGTTTAACCTTGTTATATGCTGGCAAAATAATACAGCTTGCCTGTAGATTGGCTTCTAGCTCCATATTTTTTCTCAGAGAGCAGTTACTGTTTAAAGCCCTACACAGGGTACCATTTGTCTACCACCAAACACCCAGCTAACACTCTACGTAATAATCTTTGAAGAAAAATCATAAATGATCAGCTGTTTTCTATTAAAAATCTTTGATTCCAGAGCTCACTCCTCAGCAGAAGGCAAAGCCCGCCAACTATACCAGACCAAGTTTGCATTTTTTCTCCTCACATGGGAGGGAATACTAGCTGCAGGGCTTACCATGAAAATTGGTTAAGCATCATCGAGTGAGAATGTCAAGATCTTCCTTGGGATGTGACGTGAAGTTGTAGCATATTTTTCAAAAAGTGTCCACAATTTTTGCCTGCTAGATTTTAAAGAGCACAATCTCATATATTCCTCATTGAAGTTTCCTTCTCACTTCTAAGAAACACTTCCATTTGTATCAGGTCAAAAATCGACTTTTAAAAATCACCTGCATAAAATGACTGCAGAGACATAGATTTCTGATAACACAAAGAATTTTCTCGGAATATTTTGATTATCAGGAAGAACATCAAAAGATTACTTATCCCCAAATATGACCTCAGCATTAATTTTGTCAGTAAGCCAGAAAAAAATGAGGACACTGTATTTTTTGAACTTGCTGTATCTCCCTCTGACAGTCACGAGTCTACCAAGAAATTCTGCATATTTACTTCCTTCTATGAAGCCAAGATTTGCAAGTTTTAAATAAGCTTTATTTACTTCCTTCTATGAAGCCAAGATTTGCAAGTTTTAAATAAGCTTTTGTGCAATTATTGAATATCCACTTATCAATCAGTTTTGTGACTTCCTAATACAAAAGGCTTACATTTGCACAAATCCAAGATTTGCTACCACAAAAACTGGAAAATAAGTTACTTAAATATTTTGAAGCATTTTAGCTGTTTTCACTTACTGGAAATGAACATTGGACTTAATTCCAAATAAAACATTGCAGAGACAACATCCTTATCTAGTCATGCAAGTAAGTAACAAGCTAGTCCTATCTGAAGGGGTACAGTGAAATTGTGCATGGTGGGAAAATCTTATCATTAAATTGCTTTGTCATTGCAAAACCAATGTCTAGATCAAGACCATCCATAGTATTTCTATGACCATAAACCCCACAGAAATATTTGTTTGCAATTCTCCACTGTATGAGACCACCATCCCCTGCTCTTCCTCTAGGAATACATGCCATGATAGGCTAAAAGCTGGAAAAAAAACCCACACACACACACCCCCCACCTTTGCTTCTCATCATTAGCCCCTCCTTTCACTAATACCTAAACTAAAATCCTTAAATCCTAGAGAGCAACCTAAGGAGCATTTTCCAGCTACTCCTACTGTGGCACATGTGACATTTTGGTAAAGAATTATCAAGCGAGCACAACATTACCAAATCTTTCTGAAGAAGCTAGTAAGTTAAAACTTCAGCTTCAGAGTGAGGCAGCATACAGCTTCTGACCTCTATGTGTTTTTTACAGAGAAAAGTAACAAAAGCATTGTCAAACTCAAAGTCACATGAAAGGTCATCCAAGCATAATGAAAACAATCATCTGTAGTAAAACACAATACTGTGTAATCTGTTGGATGGAGGGAGAAAAATACTGTCTGCCATACTAAGCTTTTAAAACAGAAGACAGTGTTTTCTACACACTGACTAGTTTAAATAATTCCTTTTGTTTTCTTTGACTTTTAAATAAATGAAAATAGATCAGCTCACTTTCACCACAGAAATAGAATAATGAAGACTTTAGTCCTGACTATTCAAAAATCCCCAGAAGTTTGTCGCTCTACACCCAAAACAATTTCCCTTACAGCAAGAATACGTGGCTTTGGCCAAGTGAAGATGCAATTCACAGGGTAACAATAAAATGAAATAAACATTGTCTGTATTGAAATAAAAAGTTTGGGGTCATCCCAACATCTTACAAACAGCTGTAGTTCAGCCTAGTCTTTTGTTAGTGCTTGGGCAAATTAATAAAGTCGTCATCTCCTGCAAAGACTCTCACTAAAGTATAGAATAGCACAAGGTCAAGATTCTATGCTGTGAATCAGACATCAAAGAAGCATGTACAAGGAATATTCTCATTTTCAATGAATGCTATAATAACTGTAAAATTCTGCAAGGCTTTTAGTTAGCATGTTATATACCTTTTTCTTAATTTACATCACCAAAAAGATAAAACTTGGTTTAACAGCAATATTATATTTCTCCACAAAACATGTAAACTCATCAATAAAACCCTATAAATAGTTTAGGAAGGATCTATTTTCCATAGAATCACAGAATCATTTAGGCTGGAAAAGACACTGAAAATCAAGTCCAACCATAAACCTAGCACTGCCAAGTCCCTAAGTGCCACATTTACACACAGTTTAAACACCTCCAGGGATGGGGAGTCCAGCACTGGGCAGGTGCCATTCTAATGCTTGACAACTCTTTCCATGAAAAAGAAATTCTTAACATCCAACCCAACCCTTCCTTTACACTTGAGACTTGAGGCTGTTTCCTCTTGTCCTACCACTTGTTACTTGGAAGACACCTTTTCTACAGACTAAATCAGTTAAAACTGATTTGGTAAGATTTGATTTTCACCCATATATTGTCTTTATTGAGAATATTTTGTACTTGACAGTGACATTATCATCAGGACAAAGTGGAAAATGACTGATGCACACTGAACCTTTTATTTTTAATTACTGATTGATATTCTTTATGGTGAGAAAAAGATACTGTGGCATTAAAATAAAGCAAATATTAAAAAAAACTAAAACAAGACCAAACAAACTCCCACAAAACATTTTTTAAATTAAATACACTAATAAACAACAGCAAAAATACAGACTGATGTTATGTATTTTTCACTTGTTTATAAATATAACTGCTAATATTTTAACCAACACCTCTATATTCTCATCTAAAGATCTACTTTATGTAGCAGGCATGTACATGATTCCTGTGAAAGGACAAAAATAATTTATTTGTTCACTTTCCCACATAAAAATCAAATGCAGATCATTTCCATCTATTGACCATAAAATCCACATCAAAAATCAGCTACCTCCATGCTAGCAACCATTATACTTTGTTTCTGGAAAGTATAGAGCTGTAGTTCCCAATCCTCTCCATCGAAATCAGCAAAGCTATTTGAATAATTTTATACCAGTTAAATGATTTTCACATGGTATGGAGAGAGTATATGAACAAACAAAAAAGAGCAGTGTACATTATAAGGTTTAAGATTTATGGTGATTGCTACAATTTCATACACCATTTAATATCCATCCTGATTAACAACATCATCTGTTTAAAAGATTTCTATGCATTTGAAACACGTAAGATTTAGTTTTACTTTGTTAGGGAGTTTTAATTCTTATTTTTATGAACGTGAGTTGATGGGGAATTCCAGCAGTAGGCTCATAGATCATCAGGTTACTTTTTATCAAAACAGGATTAACAAATCATCATTAAAGGACAGCTATTCCAGGTCTAATAAATGTGGATGTGCAAGCACAGTAACATGTTTCTGACCAGCCCACACCAGATTCTTTGTGAAAACAGGCAGTAAATACACAGAGAGGGATCTTTCCACCAATACATCCATCCCAGTACCCACCAACCTCTGCCTTAGGAATTTCCTGAGCCAAAGGCTGTATTCATTTTAAAACTGATATTGACTTTTTTTTTTTCAAATCAGTAGACCAGCAGTCACATCAGCCTAAAATATGACAAATCTGATGTTACCTTCTCCCCTCAGGCCTTACCTTTTGATCTCTGACTTCTTACAGATAACAGTACTACAGCAACACAGCACTAGAAATACAGGATGAAACAGCTCCCACTGCTCCACCCAGCTTACCAAAGACTGATGAAGTAGAAATATCATGTCAGAGCAGCCAGATGGTACCACTGATGTGTGAAAATATTCCAAAAATCCAAGGTAACAGCTGTCAAGACAAACCTGCCAACTTGTAACTGGTCTGTAGCTACCCAGCATCTTGGATCCAATGCATATGGACCAAAAATACATAAAAATCACCAAATGAAAACCTTTACTTGTCCTTTTCTACTCCTTCTCCCTCTGCCCCACCCCCCCTTTTCCTCTATCTTCTTATCTACAACAGGGAAAGTGAGGATCAGGGCTCAGTCACAAGAATGAGTTGCCATTTTTTCTGTACCATGCCAATCCAAAATATTTTTAAGTTAGTAAAAATATTCTAGAGCATTTCAGAATCTCATAAATCTCTTGGTCTGTTTGGTATAGCAACAAAATCAATGAAAATCTCCGAATTTAAAACACTAGGTGTTTTACTCCTTTTTTAAAAGGCTTCATTATAGACATTTGCCATAAGAACCAAAGCTTGTTTACTGTGAAATGCTACATAAAATGCAACTGGAACTGGAATGCTGGCCCTTTTCTCCTTGATCTGATGTCTCCCTACCAGAAACTAATTGGGAGAATAGGAAAAGGCCACCCAACCCCTTATTTCTGCTTTTCTTACTTCTTTTCTCTAAGCATGTCAAGCAGTTTCTTGGTTTTCTATTCTCACTGTAACAGTTACTATTTTCTGTATTTAAACAGAAAGAAAAAAAAGGGAGTTGAGTCAAACATACAAGAGCTTATTTTTTTCAGCTTCAAGGTTCAGGAAACACCAATCTTCTAAATTATAATAGTGTTCAAAAAAGAGCAAATTATTGTATTAATATTATTATATCACAATATACTGACCTAGTTCAGTTTAATTTATTTGATGTTAACAGGCTGTTGGACAAACCAGAGCTTTGATGTGAACTAGTTCTACCCTTTACAAACTGTTTAGTAAGAGAAAAGGAACAAATAGAGCCTTTGTTAACAAAGCAGTTTCTGAAGACCACATTTAAACACCAGTCATGTTATTCTAAACAGTCCAAATTGGCCTGCAAAAGCTTGATATAGCCCCTTTTTGATAAAGACAAATGAGTTTGAAAACTAATCTATCAAAATGGATTGTGTTTAGTCAAAAAACAAAAAGCCATTGTCAACAACAACATCCTTTTAAAGAAAGCCAAAAAGTCTGCCAGCTTTTAATTCATGCACAGTAACCTACTGCATCTGGCTTTCCAAGGACAAGCCCAACCCTATAATTACCCAGCAGTCACAACTAGTTTTCCTAACAAAGCTGAGCCTACACAGAAATACCAGTTATAATAAAGATGCATTGAGATTATTCTTCCCTGTGTTTTCCAATGCTAAAAAAAGGAAATCTCAGATAAATGCCAAAAGGAATAAAAGCACAAGCAATTCAATCCTAGATCATGTCACACATGATCAGCATTTCCTGTTTTCTAGCTCAGCTTCCACCAAAGGCAATTATACATTTTCAATTATAAGAAAAAAGAGTTGCATTAAATCTTACATCACTTCTGTAGCATACTTTTTAAAGGGCAGAAATAACTTCACTGCAACCATAAAATTCATGAGGGATTTTGCTGAAAATTTCTACATCATGTCACGTCCAAATATAACTCCTGTCTTCACAAAAGCTGCAGGGTGACAGCAAATCATGCTCAAAATAAACTGATTATTTCTTATATTCTTGTTTAATCTCCATGTACTGGTTTCTTGACACACACAGAGTAGCATTATCCAAAATGTAGAAAGCAGTTACAAATAACACTAATATTGTTTACATTGTGGATTATCTGTTAATCCAGTAATACTGCAAGAAGAGAAAATAAACACTGTGGTGAAATGTCTTATTTATTTTATTTTGCTTCATATAAAAAAAACCCATGTTCAAATGACCTTTGGATTGTCTCTTCTGCTCCCTTCAAGCCTCCCTAGCCTGTAGGAGATGCCCCTGCCTACAGACATGTTTTGCTTGCAACAATGCTTTCCTGCAGCCAGAAATTTCCACAGGAAATTCTGCAAGTGTGCCATTACCAGGCTTATTTGGATAGACTAATGAGAAGGTCACTCAGAACCAAAGAGAAAGACAGACCTTTCATAAAAGAACAGCAATACTAAAGCTGTTTATGATGTTTTAAGTATCATAATGGCTCTCCTTTTCTGTGAAGATGGTGCATTTCAGTTAGGAAGAAAAACAACACTGATTTGAAGTCCCAAGGAATTCTTTTGTAATAAACACACCACTCCACTCAGTATTGTTATCCTAGCCTCATCTCTACATGTGTATAAGACATAACTGCTGGAAAACTATCAAAATTACTTCAAAATACTTAATTATTTATTTCACTGTCACTGACTTATTAAAATTTCAATTTGCCATTTGCTTTGAAATAAGTAAAAAATAAAGATTCTTATTTGCATTTAAATCTAACTATCTTTTTCAGTTTAGGCACTGACAGTTCCTTATAACTAAGGGAGTTTCAGAAATTCCCAAAAGCACTAATTTATTAAAAGAATTTTATTCAAAATATTTTGGCACAATCCAAAAGCTATTTAGCTTAGACAGGTAGGCTGTTGGCAACAGTTGTTGAAGCTTAAATTACTAGACTTCAGACAAGGAATTTGTCTCACATTGGAAGATATAAAAGGGAATACATCTGAAGTAGGTTTTCCTGGGTGCCGTCCATTAATACAAATAACTGCATAATCAAATGCTGTTTACAGGATATCTTTTAAATCACATGGTAGTTGTGAATGGATGAACTCTAGCTCAACATTTTTAATTTACAGTGTATTTTCTATCCTTATGCTTTTGCACATAAGTCTTCAAACTTATTTCCCAATTATTCAATCACAGAACCACAAAGCCCTCAAAAACTGAAAAGTGCAAGGGTTAATTTGGGGAATGTTTCAGTCTCAGAATGAAGCAGCAAATGAGTTCATTTTCATCTGCTGCTCTTCCTTTCTCAAAAGAAGCTATCAATGACAGCTTCCCTGGCAACAAGGCACAAACACACATCATCACTGGTTCAAGCAGCTAATCAAGGACAGATGTCTCAAGAGAGCATCAAAGGAGCCTTCTGCATTTCCAAGCATGTCTTACTTTTCTGCAAATAAAAATATCCCTATAGCTAGGAAATCCAGCTGAATTCTCAAAGTAAAGACAAGATTTTTTTCCAGTCCATCTTTCTATACTTTAATTACAGGTTCCCTGCCAGTTTAAATAAAGGAGCAGACACATTTGCCACAGCCATATGGAAGCATCAAAGAAGAAGACTGTTTTCATGGGAAATACTTCTAAAGTAGTTTTCATCCTTACTTCCAAAGTACTCTAACATTCCCTTATGATGCTGAATGCCTTAACTTCTAATAAACACATCAATAATATTTTCAAACTGGTTTCAGAGTATTCTGGCATAAAGTCAAGCTTCATTAAAGGTCTTCTCTCAGGGTTTCAAAGATCATAGACTCACATGCCCCCTTCTGTAGAACCTACACATACAGAAGTCTTGTGTGATCTATAAGACTTCAGTTTCATTTTCCCTAGAAAATGCATCGACATCAATAAAACCCCAGGCAATCCTGATTTCAGTTACCTTTCTTTTGCATAACAACATATGTCTGTTACATATGTGAAACAGCTTATTGAACAGATTATTGAAAACTTTTAACAGCATATGACTACAGTGTAACATTAATTAGTAACGCTTTAATAATAGCAGTGCTAATTAATTCTTCCTAAGTTATAGCAAAACAGCATGTGCAATGCTGCTAGTGTTAACATTCCATGGTGTACTTTTCATATTGAACATACATTGTGCTGATCATAATTCCAACATAACATCTCCCAGAACACAGAAGAGCTAAGACAAATATGTGGAGGCAGATTGATTTACCAAGACAGAATGACATGTGAGTGCATGCAGGCAGCTTCTGGCAACAAATCAGTGTGGGAAAAATTCAAGTTTTGTTCTCTGTTTGCTCTTAAGAAGCAATGAGTACATTCACATCTTGTTCCAAATTCAATTAAATCAATGATGGGACTCTCAATCTACTAGAATCTCAACACACAAGGTTGAACAAAAGGTCACAGGGTCAGAATGGATACCCAAGTCAAACAGCACATATATGCTTGGGCACACGATCCCCCAACAGATCTGCAATCTGGACCAGAACAGTAGATCACCATCACTATGTAAAATTATATTTCAGCCTTATAAATCTTTCAGGCATTCTGGATATAAAATCTGTTGGTTTTCTTTCACATAGATCCAGTTATAAAAGCAGTGTTAGTGAGAGAAGAGCAAAATTGACTATTTAAAAAAGGCTAGTTAGTTTCCAAAAAGACCAAGTGAACACTGTAGGATCCCATGGCCAGATCTTTTACTGCATCTTTTTTCCTGAGAACTCAGCTTTATTTGGAACAATAAATTAAAGTCAATTTGCCTCACTATTCTGAATTCCACAATTGATCATTACCTGTATTTAATCAATATCATTTGCTTTCATGAGCTAGAATAGTCAACTGCCCTCCCTCTTGAAGGTCCTCCAAGTTCTCTGTGCAATTTTGATTCTAAAAAGTGGGACTCAGAGCTTCTCATTTGCTAGTAGTAGCACCGTAACAAGTAAGCAAATTTTGTTGGTCTAAAGGAGTTGTTTCTTTTTCTGCCATAAAGAACTAAGACAACTAATATCTCCCCACTGAAATGACAGATGATGTACAACAGCTGCCCACTGGAAAGGTGAGACACCACTAGAAAACTTGCCAAGCTGCAAATACACCCCTTAATTCATATTGCTACATGTAAATAAATCATTTCATGAGACCCAATGAGACTTCTAATCACTAAGAATACTAATTATTACAGAATTATCATCAGATAATCAAGCATTCCCTACTTAATCCTAGCTCAAGTAAAAATCAATTGCCATTGAATGACAGCATGTAACACACTCCTAGCTTCACATCTTGGGAAGCTGACTGTGGGATCTCTGGAGTAAAACAGTTCAGGAGAAGGCAGCAGATTAATACAAATTACTGTTATGATGCAGTTGTTTGATACAACAAGCGGGATGCAACAAGCTTCATCTTATTTCTGCCCATGCACCATTCCTCCCTTCTACCACAGCAATGCAAAAATGGAGTCCAGAGAAATCTCCTCAAATTGCACACTGAAAACACAACTCCACTCAAAGGGGTGTCAGCAAGACAGCGTGATTAAAACCATATAGCGACATATATTCACAACTTCCCACTTTCCCTATGTGTATAATTAAATAATTAATATAGAATTAATTAATAATAATAATTAATATAGAATATAGTGAACTACACAAATGAGTAGGAACTCACCAGCCTCTCATCACCTCCATTTCTCACACTTTGGCACACTCACTTAAATTTCTGCAAATATCTCTATGCTCATCCCAAAAAAACCCAAGAGATGCTCTGACAAAAAACAGTGGTGCTCAAAGGCTGTCTCAGACCTAGCTAGAAAACACCATGTTCCCTTATAAGGAGGCTTGTTTTTCTCTTTCTGTGCCTTTCTTATGAGTCTTCACATCCCTCTCATCCATCTCATCTAGAAATTGAATGAACAGAAAATTAAATTTGAAAATTTTCTAATTTCTTGTGAATCTACAACTCTTAGGTAGTAGTAAAAAGAGTTACTAGAAATCATACAATTTTGGATCTACTAAACTGGGCTGGTCGGTTTGCTTATATCATGGACAGGGTTGCCAGCATAAATGTTACTTTTTCTGTTGCCTGTAGTGCAATTCCTTGATTTGAAGATAAAAACTTCAAAGAAATCCAATTGGCAACCCCATGCTTGGAAAGTAGATGTGTATACGCTTACTCTTCTTCCAAACAATAGGCTACTTCATGGTCAAAAATCTTTTACTGCTGGGGAAACTCCAGCTCTTTCAGTTTGCTTTTCCAGCAGATCTCTACCAATGGATCAGTTTCTTCCAGAATGCAAAGCTACCAGACACATCTCTATTTATTTGGCAGTGTTTTTCTGTATTTACACAATTTGTGTGGTTATGAAGATTTATTATCTCTCTGGTCTTGTACCCAGATACAGATCTGCTTTTAGCCTTGACCCAAGAGCATGCACTATGATTTATTATCCACTGATACTACCAGCAACATCCAGGGCCATTGTGAGACATCAGAACTCTACCCAAATTCAGCTGCTTCCAAGATGATGCAAGCTTGCAGATAAGAACCATTAATGTTGTACAACATCCTGCTCAGTACTTTTTGTTTACATGTTCCTATATTCTCTCATTTCTGCCATGGCAAGATATTACGAAGACAGTTTAATAATATATAGGAAGTACATCCACTAACATCATCATTAAGTCAAGAAATTTTTTTGGTAACTGTGTAAAGTTAAACAGGAAAAGGTATTTTTCAAAACCACAGTCAACCCAAATTGCTTCTATTTTTTATACCTTGTGGTTCACTCATGCTGAAGATGATGGTACAAATCTTGCTGTGATTCTCAGCAACCACTGCTAATTCATTTCAAGTATATTCTTTTTATAGGAGACGGTTAAATGCACTTATTCCTGATTTAACTATCAGGTACAAAGATGTTAAGACAATAAGCTGAATTGTCTTCTTGGACATTCCTGCCATCACTCAGCACAGGAGTCAGCCTAGGTACATCATTCGGGCAATTGGACAAATTATGGTCCTGAGTAAACTCACAGAATGGGGGCAAACTGGTGAAGCACTGCACTAACCTTTATCACTGGAGTTTTTCACAACTATGGCTTTCCAATCAAATGAACTGGAACTTACATTAAAAATTACCATCTGACTGTCTGATATATCTAAAAGGATAGTTTTATGGAAAAAAAATGCTATGGAATGAGAAGCAATGATCTTGTATCATTAAGGCAGCAAATTATGTTGGACTCATATCTGTCATTGGTCCAAATCCACTCGGAAAATTCCAAAACTATCATTATATTCCCACAAGTTGCTTCTTCAGCTACTATATAATTTTTTTATAAAACTATAGACTGTACTTCACTTTTTAATAGGCAAAAAAATAGTATATACATGCAACATTGATTATAAAACCTAGGCAAATTAAATCTCTCATTTTTAAAGATATTTGGTTCAGATTTATGCCATTTAAATTATCACCAGGATAATGTACATTGTCTCAGGTTAAAAAAAAACCCAAAAATATTTTTAAAAGCCAAAAAAATCCCCCAAAAAAGTTGGAAGTTAAAAAGGAAAACAAGCAATTCTATGCTGTTGCAAAGCTTCTCACTATCAGCCAGCTCATGGAATTTTACTCATACTCATGAACTATAAAAGCAAACCTGACTCTTGCAGAAGATTAGACAGCACAAATGCACACCATGCAAATTGCTGTTTAAAATACTGATTTTTTCATTTGAGAACAAGCTTCAAGGCTGAAATTACTACAAAATGAGAAACATGTTAGCATTACTTAGCCTATATAATTTCTGCATAGCAGCAAACATTGATGTCACAGACAAGGTGTGCACCCTTCTTTACTCTCTTCCCAGACTAAAGACACAAACAAGGAAAGTAATTTTCACCCACAGCACTGAATGGATGTTGACAAAATGCAGGTTAGCACTTTACCATTTCTATCTTGACTAGGAGCAACACATCACCACATCTTATCTATTTACATGATGAAACTCTGACTTCAATGACTTTGTGATGCATAAAAATACCCATCAAAGAGCGAGCATCCAATCCACTTTCCTCTGAAAGTTGTATGAAAACTTGGCCTTGATGGTAATAGAATAAGAAAGAAGATGAATTTTTTTATTTGTGAATAGAGGCAAAGCACAAGGTTTGTTGACAGACTGAAGAATATTCTTGTAGCATGTGAGAAGGAAGAAAGTTTTAATACTGCAGATTTCTATTTTAAACTAGGAAAATACTGCCAGATTTCCAAAAGGGATTATAAAAACTTTAATAACTGCCCACAATTACTTTAAATTCAGACGGGACATAAGTTCAAATCCATTATCTGCAGTATCTATGATATTAGGGACACATTTCAATGAACACATTTAAAATTTCAAAATGCCCATAAACCAGCACAGAAAGTTTCAAAGGATCTGTAAGAAGAAATACAATTTATTGGTGTTTACAGGATGAAAAAAGTCTAGTCAATATTTCTATAATCAGGAGGAAAGGGGAGGAAAAAAATTAAATCAGTAAGGCAAATTAGATTATTTCCTAAAGAGAATATTCCTCAATCTGACTCTGCCGGTCAATCTACATCTAACTTCTCTGGGGACAGCATGGGAACTTCCAGTGTAGGTGTGTAAGGAGAGGCAAGCAAGAAAGCTATGACAAACCATCCTGGCTGTCAATGGCAGAGTTCTTGCACCTCGTTTGCACGATCTGCTGCCAGCCACTATTGCAGAATATCCATAAGCACTGTCATGTACTGTCATGAAACTATTTGAGACAGCCTTTGTCAGCTCCAGGTTGCTGTGGCACAAGCTAAGTGATCTCACACCAGCTGACAGCACATCACTGCTACAACCACGTTGTGACAGCTGCTCACCCATACTAAAATACAGGATCAATTCAGTTATGATATTGAACAAGTATCCCGGTCTAATTGTTTCTTTTTCCATCTTATTTCTACAAAAAATCTTAGGACTAGTTTTAAAGAAATAGAACATGACACACCACAGTTACAGTTAAAGCAAAAAGATATACTCATATATTGGGGAATACGGAGAGACCACACTTTAGAGGACTAAATTTCATGTAGGTAGGTATAATTTAATTGACATCCACTGAAATGCCTACATGAGACAGAACTTGTTGCACCCTCAGTTGATACTTCAACTGTAACAGCGATTTAGCTCTACAGCATACCTTAGACAGATATTATCCTCATTTTCAGAGAGACTCTGAAGCAGCTCAGAACATAGTAAGTCAACAAATAGCACCACAAATACGTGGTTCTCCATCCCATATTCAAAGAGCAGGCTGTATTCCAAGAGCCTGGTATTTTTCAACTGACAATCAATCTACTGCAATGTCATCGTGAAGAAAAAGAGGTTTTTGCCTTTTCATCCATTAAACATGTGTAACAAGTCTCAGAGCTAATTAATAATCCTTCCACACAAAATCCTAGCTCTGCCACAGCCAAAACAAATAAACAAAAAATGCTTTAAGCAACCCCACTGCAGGTCACCCTAAAGACAAGGATAGAACACTTTTCTGCCAACAGCATTACGAGCAGGTATCAGGCTTATCCTCCTCAATTAGAGGCTTTTAAAAATGCTGATAGAGGATGTAAATGGCTTTCATTTACTACTCAGATCTTTTATTAAACATCTCCATGACCTGGATTCATGCTGGCTTTTCCTAAACATAAAAGGTACCTCACCCCACACGTTTTTTTGCATGTACTCCAGTTGCTACAACCACTAAAGCTTTTTATCATTACTGCTTCCAGTTCACTTCCATAAGGGTGTCAGAAAACAGACAATAGACTGATGTGTATCACATGTCAGAGACCATTGGGTTTTTAAAAAGTGTTTTGTGGATACACTCTGAGCAGAATTAGGCAAAGTAATGGTAATTAATGTCCTGGCCACCTTTTCAGTTTTACACTAAAAAATAAAACTAAAAAAACAATTAGAAAGTAAATAAATATTTTTTTTTAAAAAATCCCACCTGTTGCAAAATAGCCTACACTACCCTGCCATTTATTTCTCTAAACTGTTTTCTGCCATCTTATTACTTTCAACTTAGCACAACAGAAGAAATGTCAAGTGAACAAGAAGTATACAACTTTCCTTTCACACCCCCCCCATGCTGGCCTACTCCAGTCAGTAACGTTTCTATCAGTTTATGCTTTTCAAGCTGTGCTGACTTGAATTCCTTAAAAATTAGTCTTTTTGCTTCCCTTCACCCTCTAAGGACAAAGCTTTCTTTCCTACCACACAAAACCAAATTATTACAAATTCTACCCAACCACTCCTTGCAATATATTCCTGCTTTAAAACACCTCTACCTCATTTTGTACACCTGGCGCTTGTTATATTACAGGAAGTTTGTAAAACAGATGGTACATACAACTAAATGAGGAGACCCCAATTATACCATAAGTTCAATTTGATTTAAGTCTTACAGTCTTACTTACACTGCAACAAGCTTTGTTAGCAAAAGCTTGTATTTTAATTGTGATCGTGAACTCTAATTTAAAATCAGATAGAATGGCTGAAGCCTTTTTTCATGGTCTGGTATAATATCCTTTTGCTCTTCAAGGTAACTACTGTGACTGAAAATTAAGATAATTCCTATGGAAAATTATCTGCATAAATTATAATTCAATGAGGAAATAACAGAAAATCACTAAACCTGAAAAATCACTCTGGATAAAAGTAACTTCCTGTGATGACACAGCTTTCATTTGGCAAAGTAAAGAGAGAGGAGTCTTATCAGACTGTTTATCACCCTTACTCTAGAGTTTTGCTGCAATATTGCTTCCTATTTTATTAAAATGTTTCCTAATTTTTCCCTAATCTCTGTTATACACTATTGCTTCTAAAGGTGAGGCACAGTAGTTGCTACTTCCTCTGCAATCTTGACTTCAATGACATTGAGCTAAAAAAATGTCATGAGAAATACAATGCAAATCCTAGCAGCAATATAGAATACTTCTTTAAAATTTAAGCTTCAATTTAAGATGTAGGCTCTTAAAAACAATTGTGTATATTCCAGTCATCTTTATAGTTGCTCATTGTTCCATTGTAGAAACAAGCAGCAGACTGTGACTGCTCCACTGTGTGGTAGGGCTGATGTGGTTTGGTTCTGACTGCCCTACAGATCTCTTACGAAAAGGCAGCTATAGGAACACTTCCTATTAGCCTTAATTTTCTTATAAATACTTGTCAGATACATAAGAAAACTATAAAGAATTGTTGCTAAATCTTATTCAACTTCTTATTGAGGCTTATTGGAAGAACTACACAAGTGAAAAGCATTATTGCCATTTAACGGCATGCTGAAATCACAGGCCAATTTAAATTAAAAATAAGATCAACGTCAGATTTTCTGCATAATCCTATGTTTTCAAGAGCAGCAGAACTGAAGGGGAAATAAGGGATACCAGGCTGAAAACCCTGTGATCCCAGACCAAGGGAACAACTTACTAAATAGCCCCAAGTCTTTCCTCACCGTTCTTTGCTAAAATACCAGCTCCTTACTTTTTTACACCTCCTTATACTTACAAAAAAAATCACCCTTCTTCAAAAGAGCTAAGACCCAGAATGAAGTTACAGCACAGATTAGTCTGCATCAGGCACTTTTTCTAGTACTGTTCTCAAGTCCAGGGGTCAAACAGCTCTGCTCATTAAGTTACACTGGTTCATCCAAGCTTCTGCAAGGCTAAGAAATTTTGTCTAGCAAATCTGAGGGAGCCGTTTTGTCAGGAAGCATGTGCAAGCACCTGAAACTTTCTGTCTCAGTTACTGGATCACATCAAAAAAGGAGCTTAAAATGCTGAAGTTCATTCATGAACATTCATGTTCAGAATGTAAACAATAAAATACAACATTCAAATAAATTCTGGTTGTTTTCTGTGCTGCACAAGCTAAGACTTAGTTTTCTCCTAATACATTTAGCTTTTCCCATTGGGTTTGTGTACTGCAGAGGGTAATCTTAGTTTAGTCCCCTCTTGCCAGGTAAGACAGCAACTCAGAATCAACAATATACGTTAGGCAAGTAATCATTCATGTTTTCTCAGTCTGTCAGAATGATAGAGAAGTTAACTTCTGTTAAGTTCTTGTGGAATAAACTGGAAAGAGAGCACAGAAGAATTCTCCTGAAATTATTTTGGCAGTAACTAACACAGTATTTTTAATGATTGCAAGTCAGTTCTTCACAGCTGTAAGTGGGAAGCTTTCTATAGCTTAAAACCACACACACAGAGAACTGGAGAGCCCATATTCCCATGTCCAGATTCCCACCAAACAAAACCTTATCAATTAAATCAATAGCACTATAGGTAAAAAGATAATCACAAATCTCAGGCAGCAGACTTAAAGATGGCAATAGTCAGAGAAGGTTCTGATATAGTTTGATGAGCAGGAATATATTCCTACAATTCTAAAATAAAAAGAAGAGTCAAGAAGATTAACAAACACAAATGTATTTTGAGCACCTAAGCTTAACCAATGTTTTTACAAGTATAATAATTCCTGAAAATTATAAGACTTTGGCACTTATAGTTAAAAAAAAATATAAAAATTAAAAGGTTTTTGCAAAATAGTTTCCTGGGCCATGACTAAAAATAAATTTGTTAGTACTGGTCTTCAATTTACCATGAGACAGGGTAGCAAGGTACATTAGCTTCGAATTACACAAAGAACAATGATGGATTAAACATGCACTTGCATTTTTTTCCTGTCTCCAGGAAGAAAAACTTCACAGCCTCCCAATCACAGGGAAAGTGAACAAATGCATCCAGAGTTAATTATATTAGCAAGCATAGCATCAGAAAGCAACCTTCACCCGTATGTCTTAAACAACTCTTAACCTGCTCATAACTTTATCCTAATATTTCTTTTGATGTTCTTGATATAAATCAATTTTAATTTCCCTGATTACAATAATTATTGCATTAACCAGCACTTCCTGAGTAAGAGTAACCTACTTAAAACATTACTGAAGAATATCTTGATCAGGCAGATGTGTCTTGTATTCCAAGGTCTTCTCAGAGAACACTGAGCCTATAAGATCTCAAGGAGCAACGTGAGGATGAAATACACTTTATCAGTCATATCGTTAAGTATCTCCTTCAACTTGCACACAAATACATTATCATAATTTACTATTCAGACTTTACAAAGACCAAGTGACACTGCTTAGCTCCTAGACCTCTTCTGCCTATGCAAGTACATATCAAAATCCTTTTAACAGTGAGATTTCTTTTTAATTGTTACTAATACCTTTTATGTTGAAAATAAATTCTTTCAAAGCATTGAGTGGAATAAAAAAGCATGTACAGAAAAGTTAGAAGAACAAGTAAAATATATCTACATTTTGATAGGATACATAAACAAAGGATTTTAAGAGACTAGGACAGATTGCCTCTTGAGGCATGTACCTCTGCACTTTATAGAGACTCCTTACTACTCCTTAAGTTTAAAACAAAATCAACTACACTAACAGACAACTGGTCTTTTGGTTAAAACTTTTTGTGGGCACAGAAACTGGCCTACAGCATCAAAGTTGTATCCCTTCTTTACCCTAACGTCAATTTCACAAACCTCAAAAAAGTAGGACAAAAATAAACCTATCTGACATATAAAAATTGCACACATGTTCCTAATACACACAGATACTTCTTTTTGTACTATCCTAGACTTACAACTCTACAGTCATTCAGACTTGTTTTTACTCTTTGATCTGTGTCAATTCTAAACTGACCTGGAAAGGAAAGAGCAGAACAGCACCTCAGAAGACAGAGGTGAGCAGCACATCCACCACCTGCATAAAGAGGACTACTCACCTCCCACACATACAGGTGCATGACCTCTGCAGTGAACTGAAAGAAAGCAGCACACCTACTTTCAAAGTAGAATCTGTTCATAACAAAAAGGTGTCAAGATTGGAACTGCAGGAAAGATTGAAAATTTCAGAAAGCTAAAAATTCTTTGTCTGGTCTCTATCATCCCAGTGTGGTTAAAATACTGTCCAGAAGTGAAATTTTGCACAACAGAAGAATTAGAAGACTGCTATTTCAGGAGGTAAGTATCATCTCTGCTCTATGTGTTGCCTTTTTCCCAAGCTGGAAATGAAACTCGAGATAATTTTAGTAAGGAAGTAATATAAAAGAAGATCTTTATTTGAAGGCCTTCAGGGACAGTTATGGAAAGATGTCCACAGAAACTCACCTCTACAGGGATGAGTACATTTTTATAGGTTTTAGAAAATTAGCATAATTCATAAAAAGCACCAATTAGGAGGACAAGTGGTGATTCAATTTCCCCCGAGGTCAAGCCCCTTCTCTGGAGACCCCTTTCAGCACTGGCTGGACTTTGTCTATGAAATGTATCTCCAAGGGTTGTTCTCAGCCTTGGTTCCCAGGAAGAGCCAAGATAACATGGGGCCTTGTACCCTCAAGGGCTTGGAGCTCTAGAATTTGCTTTGTCTTTCTGCCTAGGGAAAGGCCATGGAAAATTACTGGGAAAACTAGTCACTAATACAATAGGCTACAGATTACAAACTTGCGAAGAATACAGAGAACGAAAAAAAAGATAAAACCCAAAATGGCATCGTATGGGGTTCCCTAAAATCTTCAATCCAGCATCCTTTCCCAAAAAGTTTATCAACAGTTTCATCAAAACATCCTTTAGAAAATTTCTTTCCAATAAAATTCTTGAAAAATTCTGTTTCAAGTTTACTAAACTGCCCTAGAAGTCTGCTTGTAACAGTTCATTAACTGTCACTGGATTTTATCTTACTGCTAGTTAATGACAGAGGTGGCATATACCTTACTATTCTTATAAATGTGAGGATCTGAGATTAGGAGATCTTTAAAATGGCTATCATTCTATCAAACGTCAGAATCTCTTTTATTTCTCATTAATTGGAGAATAAATTTTCCAACTATTCAAAAATGTGCAAAAAGACAATTCTGACACAGTACGAGTAGTTGCAATTCTATGTAAAACACGAAGCCTATATCAGGACTAAAAGAATTCATCTTAGGCCTGATTCCCATCAATAGAGTCCCTCACAGGTTTAGTCAACATGGTAGGTACAGAGTTTATTCAATTTCTTAAAGTGGTTCACATTGTTCTGTCTGCTAGTATTAACAGGACCATAAATGTATACAAAAACTTTAATTCTTTATCCCACATCCATTAAATGTCTCAAAGGACTCCAGGCCACCTCCTCACACATATAAGTAAAAGCTGAAGAATAAAAAGCAAGGACTGATTTTATCTCAAGGTTATGGAAACATCATTAAACCATAAAACCACGCTGTCAAAAATTTATCTTGACATTAGAAAATGTCTCAGTGGAGTTAAAGCCTTACCACATAATTAGCTGCAGATAATTCTATTTAATTCTGAGGATCAGAATTTTAAAACAGTCACAACCTTGATAAATGGCATGTTAAATAAACTGAAGCTTGCAAGAAGTGATCAGATAACAAAAATGAGAAAATTCAACACCAACTCAAAGGACAGTTGATACAAAAGCAAGTTGTCTAGTAAGGACAGGGCAACACTGTCAGAAAGAAAGGTACATAACCCTTCTGAAACACCTCCTCATCAGCTGGTATTTTCCACAGACCTCATGCAAACTGAAAACACACTGGGGTGAAATTCTGACCCCGTGAAAAGAAATGGCAAAATTTTCTTTGATTTTCAATGGCAGTTTCTACAAGTGCGCACTCAGGGGGATTCTCTAATAAGATCACAAGCAAATGAATAAAACTATAATTAATTTTCACAAAGACAAGAGCAGTGGACAGCAGAGAAGGAGGACTGTTTAAAACAGCTTCCAAGAAGCTCTTCTGACCCAAATCAGGTTGGAGATTTTCCAAGAACCATCTGGAATTTAGCCACCTCACCGCAGGATAATTTTTCTCTTTTGTCTGACAGTCTGTTTATTTTCCTTCTTGAGGATCCAGCATCAAACAGAATAAAAAATGACCTTTGACTGCATCTTTTTGTGGCATGCAATGAAAGAACTGATCCAAAAAAGTTCAATGTTAGAATAAGCACCTACTGAACTTGAAAGGAATGTTGGAAGTAGTTGGGAAAACAAGATTACATCTTGAAGTTATGTATCTGCAGTATTTCTTTATTCTATGACCACACATGCAAGTCATCACAGCTGGTCTTCTTCAGAGTTATACTACAGAGAAGAGACTGCAAAAGCCTTATCAGAGACTTTACAGTTCCAAAGTCTTAAATTTTACCTGCTGAGAATAAGCATCCCTATTCAGCTTTAAAAAAAAAAAATTTGCATGGACATCCAGCTTAATCTTCCAAAGAATATTCCATGGGAATGGCAGAAAACTGCTGCTGCTACCTCCCCAGGGATGGGGAAATACTAAATTAATATTTTAATACAATATCACACTCATAACAAACTCGTTTGACAACCAAATTGGGAAAGCTGCAAAATGCCACATGGAAAATTAGAGTGACAACAAGCTTGACAGTTGTGCTTGACTGAACTGTGAACAAGATACTAATTTTACTCATGGAAAGCACATGGCTGTTGACTGCTCTTTTCTCCCAACCACTCACCTGTCCAGTCAGATTCTCCTACCCCTTCTGCCAGTTCTTTTTAGTGTTAATGATATCAGGTATGTGTACATGACAGGTCTTTGTCATGTGCTTTCTGTTTTCTCAGAACAGATTATCACACAGACTAAGCAAAACCAGCAAAAGAAGGAAATGAGCCCTAGTTTAATGGACAAAAAAAAAAAACTAAACCAAAAACAATGTAAAAACTCAGCACATTGCACTGCATTCACTAGGGTGGGAAAAAATTCACAGTCAACATATGGAATACATTGAATTAAAAATATCTTTGTGATACCAAAGCTACAGTGGGGAAAATGTTATTAACAGGAGAATTCCCAGTTCTCCCATTAACAAGATATAGAGATGGGAAATCTTGGCTTTCACTCTGCCCTTGATGGTCACTTACATCACCTTGGTAAAATACACGGGAGGGGAGAGGAGGTGTACATATGTGCACATGCTTATGCATGTGTGTACATAAAAAAATTAAAAACCTTCTTTAAAAACCTTCTGCATTTTCATCACCAGTGTTCCAATGTGTTTAGTAAACATCACACTGTTTTTATAAAGCCACATGGCCATTTTCCATCTTAAGCTTATTATTACGTAGAAGGCAACAACATTTGGAAAGAATTTCTTACAACCTGCAACTCAGTTCAAACTGAGTAGGTAGTGATCATCTTCTGATAATCAGTTTTTTCTTCAGCTGCACAAATTCTGTATACCAGATAACACAATGTGCATGTTTCACGTGAAATGATAAAGTTCCAGCCAAACCAGCATGCCAACACAAGACAATCAAACAGCTTGAGTGGAGACTAGGGAGTACTTAAGGGGTTTTATCTATGCACCCTTTTGATTGGGTCTATTTTAGACTGTGTGATTTTTCAGGTAAAATTACAACTTTACATCACAGCAGTCTAATCACCAATGAAAAAATCCAGGAAAAAAAACACAATTGATTATATTGCTCCTACTCCTGTCCACAAAAAAACCCCAAAAAAAAAACAAAAACAAAAAAATAATTTAAAAAGTTCTGTTCTGTAACTGTGCAAACAGATTTTTCTTACGTGTTAAAAAAATAATTTATAGAATTTTTAATTTCATTTCCCCCAAAGTACATACTAAAACAACCAAAACATAAATAAGTCAAGATAAATCTTATGGCAGAATTTATCAATCAATTAGAAATAAAAGAAAATTAAATTGATTTAAAACTATGAGTACTCTTCATGTAAAATATTTCTACTCTTCATATAAAATATTTCTGCTAGCATTGTTTGAATTTAGTTTCCTGAATTAAAAGTAAGAAAATATCTACACCGAAAGCCAACAATATTTAGTTAGTAACACAATAAACATTTTACATACTGTAGAATCTAATTTTAAATACTTTATATGCAGTCTTTCAGAATAAATAACCCACAGTTCTCTGCAAAAAGCATCTTGTAGGATACATTACTATCACAAACATTAGCATATGCCTCTAAATTACAAAATGGGATGGGAGTATATCTGCAAATATATTTCACTTTGCAGAAAAATTCTAGGCTGAAGAATGATGTTATATGCTCCTTATTACTGTGAATAAATTACTCAGGTTGATTGACTCAATTATATTTGAACTTCCTTATTTTTTTCCTCAACAACATTAACATGGTGATTTTTAAAAAGGAAAAGAAAAAAATAACCTCTGGCTACTGCTTTAATTTTGAAGTGCTGCAATTATATTAAAGTTATACTTCTGCTTAAATCCTAACTGAATAAAAAGAAATAGTTTGAATTCACTGTGTCATATATCACATTCTGAATATATCTACTGAACTCCCACTCAGAAATAAATCGTGAGCACAAGGAAAAGATAATTTATGAGTTGTCAAGCAACAGATTTTTAACACTTACTTTTGTGAAGATCTGAAAAAAGTCAATTGCAGGTGGCAATTGAGACTCATCCCGGATCTCAGTTTTCAAATACAGTTGCAAAGTCTGTGCAAGGTGCCTGAGGCCATCTTTCATTTCTTCACTTAACCGTTCAGCATCTTATGGGGAAAGGGGAAAAAAAAGTAGACCAGGTCATAAACAGAACATTTCACCAACATTTTGAAAACATCCAATGGCAGTCTAGACATTTCCAGTCCAGGAATTAATCTTGACAAAGGGCAATTTTGACAGAGGGCAGACATTTCTCATTTTTTTGTGACAGTTACCTATCAACACACAGTAGAGTTTATCAGGTTGCTACTGGCAAATCATATGATACGACAGCAAGTTAAAGATCAAAAGCCAATAGATAAAGCAGATGTGTAAACAGATGTAAGACATCACATACAAAAATTAGGCATCTGGGTTTGTAACATTAACCACATCAGAAAAATGCTTGGAACTTTATGCAGCAGTACATACTTTTATACTGTATTCTCCATAGATGTGTCAGAAACACTTTATGCTAGCAAATGAAACAGAAAAGTATTTATGAACAAAAAGAGTTTCATACAGAGCAACTGGTAAACAATAAATATGAAAGAATAGGAAGTAAATATCACTTTCTTATAAAGGTAAACAATAAATATGAAAGAATAGGAAGTAAATATCACTTTCTTATAAAGCACCACTATTCATGTTTTACAGATAGAATCACAATGCCTCATTTTCTAATTAAGTGATTATGCATGCATCAGGTCTCTGATAACACAGAAAGTGAAACTGCTGCTGCTCTAGCAAGTTCACTGCCTACCTACCTGCTTCACACTTTCTTTCTCCTACTAGTTAGTACAAAATGGAGAATGTGAAGCTGAACATATTCAAGCACCAGTCTATAACAAAAGGCAGAGATTTATGACGCACTATGAATCAATTTTATCACTGCATAATGGTGAATTGTTATTTTATTATAAACATCTATAGATGCTCACAGCACTACCCAAGTGCAGCTAACAGTGTGGATGTCTGCAGGTGATTTTGCAAGCATGAGTGAATGTAAATGTTAGAAATCCAAACATGTTTTTCACAATATACAGAAAATCTCTGGCATAGAAAAGTACAGTATATATGAGGACTGTGTCTTCAAGAGAAGCAGCAAACTTTTAGATGACCGAAACAATTGATTTTAAAAAATAATGAAGAAAAATTATAAACACACATTTGCAATTTCTTATATTATATTCCTTTGAAAACAAAAACACTTTTCCTTCAAATGTAATTATTCAAGACAACATGTTATTTACTTGCACTATCTATAATACATTGCAAAATGTATTAGAACAAAGAGAGGAAGGCATGGTTTGTTTCGCTATTGGCAAATAAAACAACCCTAGACTAAAGAAGAGAAATCACATAAGAAGCATGCTACAAATGGACACTGTAGCTTAGGACAGATGTGAACATGAATACCAAAACCAACTGGAACTTCGGGGAGAACTGATAGAGGTGGAAGCAGAATGCAATTAACACTGGAATCTGTCCAGGACATCAGAGCTAATGATTCAGAAAAAGATCCCATGGGAACCTTAATGGAAAATGATCAAGACCTAGTTTTCCAAGCACATAAGAAAACAAGGCCAAAAGCAAAATGAAATGAAATTTGTGAATGTTTTCTTTTTTTGTTTTTAAGAAACTTTTCAATTGTTTAAGAAACTTGGTGTGAGAGACAAAATGCAACAAAAGGCCCATGAAAAAATTTCTAAATAAAGCAGGGGGATTTAATTATGTAACTCTGATACTTATACAAGTAGTAAAACATCTTCCCCATAATACAGCACACAAACTATTTTCTGAATACTGAGTCTTGGTAAGTAAAAACAAAGATGATTTCTGAATTACTGTAACATACAGAAAGCCCAGAGAACTAAAGAAGGGAAGAATAGCCTTAAGATAAATGACAACTAGCAAAAATAACAATGCTTAGAGAGACTCCTCCTATTTAATCTGAGTTTCAGGGCATATAAAGGAATTTCAAGGAACTATGGATGTTGGAAAAGAACTTCATAAAGGGCTGGATGCCTCCACATCCTTTGTGGTTTTTCATGTATTATATGTTTTAGCAGAAAATTATTCAATAAGTATATAAAACTTTATATTATTCTATTCAGTTTATATGTCTCCCACACTAAAAATCAACCAACAGTAAAAAGTAATGTTGAAAATTAATAGTGTAAAGCAAAATGAGACAGCACAGTGTCAATAACAATTTTCAAAAATAAAATATTTTGGAATTACAAGTGGCAGCAAAAAAAACCCAAAAAAAGATAAAAAGAGTATCAATGAGAATTCTGTCACATTTCTGATTAGTGTTGAAACATTATCTTCTATTAAAAAAATGCTTCCTGAGAATGTTTTTGTTTCAGATTATAGCCTGTATTCATAGTTCATGTGATTCTTTTCTCAAAGAAAGAAAAGAATTCTATGTGATTCATAGTTTAAAGAAATCTTTTCTCCTATATACTTAGGCCTCTAATGAAAATGCATTTCTGATTTTCCTATAGTACACAAAGAAACAAAAGTTTTATCAACATCATTCATAAATTATGCAGCAAAAGGGGAAATTGTTATGAAATAACAGGAGCTTCTGGAGCATACAGAGGCAGCAAAAAACATCACAGCAACCCAAAACACTTTTGGATTATTTAAATTCCAAAACCATAGAGACCACCTATTCACTCTAACAAGGGAGCCAGGGAAACAACACAAGTAAAGACTCAGTCAAAACCTTTACATAAAATTATGCATAGGCCATTTGTACTGTAGTCTTAAGTATCAACTTCAATTAATGTGTTAATGTCCTAAACAATGGTGCTGTGGAGCTAAGAAGATCCCACAAGAATTGTTACTAAGATTCAGAGAAAGTACAGATGAAACACTACATATGGATCTCTCATTTTTCTTCTCCTAAACTGACTGGCTATGTACCAGCTGTTTCTGTATCAGTGAGATGACAGTCATCCTATCTGTATCACAGGCCATATCATAATTTCCTTCAGAATGAAAATTTCAGCAGAAGCTTCTGGTCACTCTACAGACTTTGGTACCATTTACCCTTTGCAGTTCAGGCCTGTTCAACACTAAGCTTCTCTCCAGACAACTTACCACACCATTCCCCTTGTCTCCAGTCTAGTCAAGGAAAGCTGAGATCATCTCCTAAAGGGTACTGAGAAACCTTAGTTTTGTATGGAACGATCAGTTACAAAAAAATCTTTGCCTATGCTAGAGAGAACTGCTGTACAAGTGATCAATATTTAATTTTTAAAGGGAGACTCTTCTGTCCAGTACCTCCTGTGCCACTCTGCAATCAGCCACTGGTACAATAAAGACTCTTTCCTTGGATCCCAGCAGTGCAATGAAGCATAGAAGTCCATACTCTACATCATTTTAACTTACTTTGAAGCATCTGTTTTCCAGAAACCTTTGTTACACTAATTGAGAATATCCATTTTAGAAAACCACTATGTTTTAAATAACTGAAATTATCCATTTTAATTTGCTGCCTTATTAAGGTCTTTTGCCCTTATAATTTGGGAGAAAGCAACAGTGTCAGGGTGTTCAGAAGAAAATTAATACTATGTATTGCAAATTTTATGTTTATACAGATTTTATTTCTAACTATACCAATTGATCAAGCTGGTTTGTAGCCAAAACTCTGAGTAATACTAAAAAACATTGAGGTAATCAAAATATTCACATTACTCTCCAGAAAATCCCTCTAAACAAGATGCAAAAATGAACCAAGGATGCATTTCTTCCTAAGTCTTCAAGATGCCAAAAAACATGAAAAAAAAATTTCCTACTGCAACATTTGCTCTGTTGAGAGGTTGTTATAAGCATCTTTTTCTACCCAAGCAGTTGAAACTTGTGAAGCCACAAAAGTAGTAACTGCACAATGTCATCTTTTTTCTCTATTGAAAGGTCACGTAGAAGAAAAATATACACATATCCCTTTTAAATTTAACTTTCCTATTTCTGGAATTTATTTAAGCTTTATGCAATAGCAAATAAATATTCAAATAGTAAAATCTCAATGTAAAAATATATGTACTATTGTATAGGTATGTAGAAATATTGACACTGCATGTACTAAGGCAAACATGGGTAAATTAGGAAATGAGCAGGCAAGATGTTAATTGTAAAATGCAAAAATAAAAATACCAAAGCAAAAAAATCAGGTGAAGGTTTTGCTTCAGGACAACAGACATGTTTCCTTTTATCTCTGAAATAACTGTTCTTTCCCACAAACATTTTTGTCTTTGATTCTGTTACTCTACAGAGCAAACCTACAGAAGGGAAGCTGCAAGAAAATCAGATTGCCCTTTCATAAAGCAGACCTTGGAAGTATTTCCTGAAATCTGGCTGGCAATTACTTACTTGACTGAAGATCAGAAAAAGAGTAGAGTCTCTCAGAAGGGCATACTGATTGTCTGAGCTGTAGAGGAAAAACAGATAATTAACACTTCCATAGCATGTTTTATCTTGAAAACACTCTACAAGACTGATTATTCCATGTGATAAATGTGTAAGATAATTAGGTAAGGCCAACAGAATCAACATAAATCCAGGACTTTGCATAAACTATCCTAAAAAACTAAATTTCTTTGTTGCTATAAGACTTTCTACAAATTTCCATTTTTTTTACACTTTGGCAGCTTACCTTTAGTAACTTACTTTAGCCCTTCAGAGCATAATTGAAATCAGTTTATGAGGTTTGTAGTTTCAGAGTTCATGTGACTATAATTAATGCACAGTATTACTAGGTACATATTTGCCCTTTAAAAGCTATCATGCACAAGCTCTTCACAACAATGTATAAAATAAATGGGAAATGGTATTTTATCACCTCAGACCGCAACCAAGGCCCACACATTTACCCAACACACACATCATCATAGCAGGTTCAGCAAAAAAATGAGCAAATCCCTTTTGATTTACAATCCCACACATTTATAAGCTGCTTAAACTAGCAAAAAACTATCAAACCGTGTGAATGTCAAACACCCAGGACTTCCAAGAGAGTTTAGAAGAATATTTTAAAAGGTAATTGAGATTAAGAGAACCCAACATGGAAAGCATGGCATTATGCCCTCTAAAGAAAGGGCTAGCTACCAGTGCTTCTGTCCTTACCGCTCTAAACAAGGCCGAATGAGGCTTCCATTAGGTTAATAGAAAAGTACCAATAGTAACATCAGTAGTATTGAAGGGAAAACAGTCGCCCTATGTTTTCCCTCCAGGCAGGAATAAGCTTAGAATGCTACCACATAGCTATAGGAAAATAAAGTCAATAAACATGTCCCTTGAGCTTAGTTATGTCCATTTTGGAATCTCTTGATCCTCTCAGCATTTCTGTAAATTAATCAGCAAACTTGTAATGCAATTTGCAGTCTAATTTTTTTCAGCATTCCCAGTCACTTCAGCCTTTAGCTTATAATTACATTAAAACTGTAGAGTAAGAAAGCATTTATCAGAATTTGCTGCACTGAATCAAGCTAAAAGAACATCACTTACTAGTTTAAAAACAATCCTGCCAGCAAGTCTGACAGAGTCTGGGGGAAAATTTGGCTCGATGCTCTTAAGACACCTGCATTCCTGCTTGTGGTCCAGCCAAGCTTCTTTCTATCAGGATATTTTAAAAAGGAAGAAAAAGAAAATAAAGTCCATTTTATTTCACATAATCTGTATCCTACTTTTTTATATGTACAAACATATTTTATATTTATAATTATCTACAGTTATATATGCACATAAACACGCTCAAAACAATACGCCCTGATTCTCATTTGTTGTGGCATGAAGCAGCAACAGTATGTAGCTGCTTACTTCCCAAGACTGCAGAGAACTAGAAAGGATGCTATCTAACACACACAAAACTCTAGGCACGTGTTCACTCAGCAATCAAGACTGCAGAGGCCCTCAGAGTCCATTCACTGCACTAAATGCAGCTGCTCTAATGCAATGGCCAAGTTTTCAGTGCTGCAAAAACTGTCCCCAAATATCCCTGAGCTGATTAGGAATCAATGCCCACAGCTGGGACAACTGGTAGTGATATTTTTCACAGTTCGGACCAGGAATGGTCACTGATACCAAAACAGAAGACAGAACCAAAAATATTTTAGTTGCATATATTACCCAAACCTGAAATTTTGTTTCATGGGCCACTTTGATTAGAATGGCAGAGACAGACTAACACTTCCATAGCAGAGAAGAGTCAGGATGACAAGATAAAGGAAACATTAAAATATGTCTTTTTTCTCTCTACCATTCATTGTTGCCCCAAGATTACTGCAGAAGAGCAGCAAGAATGAGTCTTCAGCTAAAGAAACATGTTGGAAGAAAATTTCTGATCACTTTTCTTTCCTGCCTTCTGTCTCCACAAGCAGAAAATTCTGTTTATAATACACAAAAACTCCAAGTCCATTCATTAACTTACTACATATTTACACATTTTATTTGCATACTCACAGTTTATGTTTGAAGCCACACAGCTGTTTCAAATAGTTTTAAAAGCAAATTAAAAGAACCAGGCACAACAAAAATTTCCTACAATGACAAGTACTCAGAGCCAAGGGGTTCTGAAGGTGACATTTTCTCACAAACATGCAGAAAAAAAGAAAAACCCAAGAAAACAGTTTCTGTTAGATGAGTGCCACAGAGAAAATTGTTGTCTAACGTTAAGTACATGTTCAGCAATTTAAAAAAGTAGAAAATGGCAGAGCTATGTGTAAGGGCACATCAGACCTGGAGATGCTGACATGTGAGTTATAAAGACTCCAAAGGCAATCACACAACTGTTTCTTAAGCTGCATTTAAGTGAAGGAATTGTTTCAGGTAACTAGGTTTCAGCACCAGTAGCATTTATTATATCTAATTCAGGATTTTTTTCCCCCTGTGACTTACATGTAATAAATAAATGGAACTTTTTATTTCTTTCAGATAGATGAGAGATTTGTGATTTCATTTCTTTTACCCATAACTCTACAAGAGGAAAAAATGACACCAAGAAGGCATTAATCCAAATATAGTTAGTGTCACATGCTGTCTGACAAATAAAAGTTAAGTATTTAGTGCTGAATAGAATTATCCTTGTCTAGAAAAAACAAGGTCATGCTTGTAAATGTCCAGACATCATTCTGTGCAATATAATTATATTGGCATTTTTATCCATCTTAAACTAGAAATGTTCCTAGGAGTAAGCCTTTATCTGTCAAATTTTTTCCTGTACATAAATGTTGCACAGAATTTTAAACGTGCTAGAGGTGACATCAAAATGATTAATAACTACCCAACCAATATAGCTATTATGAGATGAAATATGCTGTACCACATAGCATCATATGCCATGTTTCTTTGAGAGCATTCCCATGTGATAAGAATAGTTCAAACACATGCCTTTCGTGAAACAGCACTTTGGCCAAAACTGATGCCAAAAAGGAATCACTCTGATTCCTCTGCAGAAGGAGCTGGAATGGGGATTGCCAGTCACTTATTCCCAAATGGTCAGGGAGAGAGAGGAAAGCTCCAAATGCATTAAATATAATGAAATTCAACAATATTTCTTCTTGCTATCCATACAACATGGATACAAATTACAGGACAATGTGAAAACAAGGATGTGTGACCCTGGAGAGACCTACTTTTAAAGAGAGTCTCTAACAATACTTATTGGTTGGACTTACGTTAGTCCCACATTTCTTGGTGGGAGGGTTTTCTTAATTCTGTGTACCCCAGCTTTCAGTAAAGGTTTTTATATCCTATATCCAGCATGAGTATAAACACTGTAGTGCAGAGACTCAGCCACCTGGTATGACCCCTCCCCTCCATGACAGGGAAGGTCTTCCAATCTTGCAAAGATTTCTTTTTCCCCTGTTGGAAATGAACACTAACAGAAGGAGGCAAAGAAAGGCAAGTGAACTGTACAGGGCAATACAAAACACTCCTCTTCAAGGCTTCACTACACTTAGGAATTTGGAAAGAATATCCTTCTATCTCCTCCCAAAGCATTGTCTCTCCTTCAATCTCAATGCACCCCAAGTGCAAATCCTCAGGCTTCACCCAGGTGAAGATGGTCAGCACTCACATGGCTACAGAGCTGGTCCAGCACAGAGCTCTGTGCCGGGGGCAGATTGGGAGTCTGCCCACTGAACCAGCACCAGACCAGCTCCAACACCTCCCTGCACAACCCAGCCCAGGATTCCTCCTGCTAGCTCAGGTCACAGGCAAACACCCCTCACAAATGCCTGCAATGTCTTGCATATTTTCCGCTGAGCGACTTTGCCAATGCACATCCATCTTTCACAGACATATGCTATTGCTGTCTCCCCTTGGAGCCTGAATCTGCAAAAGATCCTAAAGCAATGCTGATGAAACAAAGGTTTCCCTTTGTCTTCTATGCAAGATCAAAAAAAATGAACACTTCCTGCAGATTAATGTGCTAATAAAAAGCTGTTGAAGACTAGAGCTGATTAACCAAAAAATTAAAAAAAAAAAATCAAAGCAGGATATTTTTCCATTGGGAGGTTTTGATCTGTTAAAAGCAAATAATCTGTAATTTCCAAGAAATTGTTTGAATTTTCACATAATGTCTTTTTTTTGTAAATTATGACATTTACTTTTATTACATTATTTCAATAATGTTTGATAATACCACATTCTGAATTCTGCCTGAAATTACTCTTCCATTTTTCAGGGATTAGCATCCATATCATTGGTCCCCAATCTATGGGGTGCACCATATTAATAAACATTGCCAGTGGTGATCTCAACAGTGATTATGAGGAGCAGCAGATGTGATAGCCCTACCTTTGGAGAGACACCCAGCCAACATAACATTGCTAGAAGGCAGGTAGCCCTTGAAAAGAGGCATCAACAAGTGGAAAAGGGGCTACAACAGAGAAATGCCAAATAGGGGCAAAAAAACCAATGAAGTCTGACTGAAAGAAAAAAAAAAATTAAAAGCAAAAACTCTATATGTACATGATCCTGAAATCAGAATTTAGTCGAAAAAGGTCATCCTAAAGGATCTCTTGTGATAAGTTCCAGTTCCACATTTCTAATATATTTCAAATTAAAGTGGTAAAAGTGAAAGCAGCTTGCTTCAACTGGCCTGAAAAAGAAAAATAATGGGAATTTTTGAAATTTGGAACTCACTCAAAATCTTTAAATAGACATTATGGAGATTTGTAAAAATTGGATATTCTGGTTTGTATATAGGTTTTTTGCAGAACTGCTGGCTCTGCATACATATTCCCTCAAAAGATAACTATTTTCACTGCAAGACCCAAAAAAGAGAGACATTTACAAGGACAATTTCTTCTCCTTAAGGTTAGCCTGAAGATAGCTTTTTGTATCACTTGACATTTTAAAATAAATGAAGATGTTTACAAGTTATTTGCAGCTTTAAAAATGGTTATTTTTGATACACTCTGAAATATAAATCCCCTGTTACATTTACATTGAAGCTTCTTTCACAAAATCCACCTTTATTCTAGACCCAGTATGCCTACTGAGATGAACCTGTTTTAAATAATATTTTTATATTAATTCCGATTTCATTTAATACATGCATTACAAAACTCCAGAAAAATAACAGGTTTTAAGCCTAAGTGTTTTGAGTTGCACTATCACACATGCAAAAATAATCAAATCATTCTGCAACTAAGTGTGAATTGCAAATTCAGCTGCATAATTTGCATTTCAAAGTTATCTGTATTTATAAAACTAAAATAAAGTCCTGTTTTGCCAATATTCACCTTTTAAAATGTGCAATATGTGGTTTCATCAATACCCTGCTGTTTATTTGTTGACCAATTAGTTAAATTAGAAGTGCACATATTAATGAATTGCACTTAAGCTACAGAGGCTAAGTAGGGCACAAAGCATTTGGTTTAGCTTTCCTAACAGCTGCTATAAAACCAGAGCAGCACAATGGTTTAGCTGGCTTATTAGAAGAAATATGAATCAGAGGACAGTTCTCATGAGCAAAGAGATCTGACTGGTATCAGTTTTATCTGTATCACCTCTTTCAAGTCATCAATCCCAATCAATTCACTGCTTTGACTGCAAGATAATTCTTTTTTTCCTGTCATTCTCTATCGCTACCTAATATCACAGGATATTACACACATTAATTCAATATTAATTTATTTATATAAACAGTTCAAATAACTATGTAGCTGCAAATACACAGCATGTTAAGTGCAGATTACTTTTAGCAGCAATAGCCTGTCTTACTGAAATCCCTTCCTACAACTATGGATGGCTTCAAGCATGCAAACCCCAGAGCTGGAAGCACAAAGCAAAGATACTCAAGATGGCTTCAGGTTATCCCTTATGAATCCTTGAAGAATGTTCACACAGTTGTGCTCCTCAAAGAGGAAGCTCCAGTTCCTACCTCCATTGCCTCTACACCTAAGCTGGAACAGGTTATTGCATTACACCTTGCAGATTTGCTTTCGCAGGTCAATGTCAGCAGTCTCATTTCACATTAGAGACCTGCCAACAGAAGCTTTACCAATGACCCTCCTAGAAGATATTTGTTTTAAATTTACTTTGCAAATACTCTGGTCTTTTATAGTCTTTAAGGCCATGTTTTTCTTATGATGTCCCATAATAAATCTACGTGTGGCATTAGTATTGATGCTACAGTAAGCACCTAATGTACGTCGCACACATTTGCCATACAATGAATCAAAATGACAGATCTTCCTCTTTTCCCTCTCCATATGTTTTAATCCCCAAAAGGAGGGATTTGTGGGATCTTGAGAACACTATAGATTATATTAAAGCAGAACTGTTTATAGGAGCACACGGTATGTGACAAGATCAGCCCTGAGGAGAAAGACTTGGGGGTGTTGGTTGACAAGAAGGTCAACGTGACCCAGCCATGAGCACTTATAGCAGAGAGCCAAATGTGTCCTGGGCTGCATCCAAAGCAGAGTGGGCAGCAGGGGAGGGATGGGATTCTGCCCCTCTGCTCTGCTCTGGTGAGACTCCACCTGCAGTGCTGCATCCCCAACATAAGAAGGACATGGAGCAAGTCCAGAGGAGGGCCACAAAAATGACCAGAGAGCTGGACCACCTCTCCTATGGAGACAGGCTGAGAGACCTTGCAGCAGCCTTCCAGTACCTAGGGGGGGCCTACAAAAGAGCTGGAGAGGGACTGTTTACAAGGGCATGTAGTGGTATGACAAGGGGGAATGGCTTCAAACTGAGAGTATATTTAGCTTAGACATTAGGAAGAACTTCTTTACTGTGAGGGTGGTGAGGCACTAGAAAAGGCTGTCCAAAGAAGCTGTGGATGCTCCATCCCTGGAAGTGTTCAATACCAGGTTGAATGGCATGCTTTGAGCAATGCTTTGAGCAACCTGATCTAGTGNTTCACAGTGCGAAACTATGAGGAACCATTTAAAACTTCAAGTGTTCTATAAGGCAATCCTATAGATCTAGTCAAATATAAAAGTTAAGATTTTAGGCCTTTGAGAACTTTTCACCTTTGAGAAATATTTGATAGGATAGAATCACAGGATAAGCCAGGCTCAATGGATCTATGGAGATCTCTAGTTGCAAAGCAGGGTCAGCTCTGGGGTCAGACCCAGCTCAGAGCTTTATCCAGTAGGGTCTCCAAACCCTGAAACACAGAGATCACACAAACACCCTGGCCAGCCTGACCCACTTCTTGGCTGTCGAGAGCTTTTCCTTGTATCCCATGTGAACCTCTGGTCTTTCAACTTAAGCCTGTTGTCCCTTGTCCTCCTGCCATGCACCACCTTTCTTCTTGAAAAACCTCCTCAGAGATGCAGTTTTCCTTAAGGCATTCTCTTCTCAACACATTCTTGATCCTTATTTTCTCTTTTAAAAATGTAATATAAAATTTACCACTCTAAAAAGTACTCTTGAAATATAAAATGGTTTACTGCAAAATTGACTTAGAGCTTTCAGCCTAAAGACAAGCTTAAGANCCTACGATGCTTTCATTCAATGATCACTGGAATGCAAAAGACTAAACTTAAAAAGTTATAGATCATTACTACTAGTCTACTTTGAACAGTAGTTGCTTTTCATAATTTTTCTCTATCTAGGAAAACAAAAAAGTAACGCACACCCTCCCCCCCAAAAAAAANGACCCAGCTCAGAGCTTTATCCAGTAGGGTCTCCAAACCCTGAAACACAGAGATCACACAAACACCCTGGCCAGCCTGACCCACTTCTTGGCTGTCGAGAGCTTTTCCTTGTATCCCATGTGAACCTCTGGTCTTTCAACTTAAGCCTGTTGTCCCTTGTCCTCCTGCCATGCACCACCTTTCTTCTTGAAAAACCTCCTCAGAGATGCAGTTTTCCTTAAGGCATTCTCTTCTCAACACATTCTTGATCCTTATTTTCTCTTTTAAAAATGTAATATAAAATTTACCACTCTAAAAAGTACTCTTGAAATATAAAATGGTTTACTGCAAAATTGACTTAGAGCTTTCAGCCTAAAGACAAGCTTAAGAATTCTCCTCCCCCTCTCACCAAGTAGAGTCAAACACCACACATTTCAACTTAGTTTTGTACTGATCAGAATCTCATATTTGGAGCTATAAAAATACTGAAATAAAACAAGGCAGCATGTTTACCGACCCTGTCCAAAACTACAAATTAATTGCAGTGTGGAGGTATGACAACATGCAAAATGTATGGAGACCCCATGAAAAAACTATTCAAATGCCTATTTTCTTAAACCCTTTATAGCTGTTATTTTTATCTTACCTGACAAGACCTACCACAGTATTTAGCAACCTTGCACTGAGAGCACCTGTGCAGTTTTCCATTCCTGTTTAGAAAGAAAAAAAAAAAAAAAAGAAAAATAGTTATAAATACAGATGGAGTTTTGTATTTATCCTTCTTATCTGACTAGAAATTTCCAAATATTCCAAGTCACAAAAAAATCTTAAAAACAAGAATAGTCTAAAATGCCCTGTAATGCAAGAAAAAATTGTGCATAGTTATGTTCAACACTATAGTCACAATCCTTTACTTGTGTCACTCAGCACCTCTGGGGCCACTTTGGATCAACAGGAAAATTATCAGATGTGCTTTTGTGATGTAGCTGTAACTCTGAGAAGTTTGATTTTGTAGATAACATCATAATTAGAGCTGTGCAATACAGCTAGCTAATCTATTTACTATCTGAGTCTTGTCTTAAGCAAGCAAGCATCACTATCTGCCTTAAACAAGACCTTGCTGTGAACCTGCGGCTGTGACATCAAATTTTATCTTTATAACACAACCCGAAGTTGACATGTCAGCAGAAATTTCTATTCTAAGAAAACATTTCTGATCAGTGAACAATGAGAACAAAATAAAAATTCATGGGGGAAGTATAAAAATCCAATGAAAACTAGGAGAACTACCAGACCTACACATTACAATCTGAAGGTTAAAAGCACCTCCTAACTGTAGTACTGTTTTCTGATACTGTCTTAATTTAATTGTATGACTTAAGAAAACATCACTAAAGTTCTGTACAATTTTAGACAGTAAGTAAACATTAAATGTGAAAGCACACACAGAGCAAATCTTGTACCTCAAATACATAAGTAAAGATATTTACTTTAAGTGAGTAGAAATGAGACAGATTTTGAGGCTTCCCTTCCCTTTTGTTCTCCTGTAGAAGATACTGAATATGATGCATTATTCTGGTAACACTGCAAAGTGTTCACTTTCATTTCTTAACGTGCAAGGCTACTTATGTGAGTCACGGTCATTCATTAGGCTGGGAAAACAGTGTATTTTGTTGTTGTTAAAACCGAAGGCAGGCAATTTACATTACAGACACAGCAATTATCTGGGCTCTGTGGACAGCAAATCCTTTACTAGTTCCCCTCAGACTTCCTCCTGGCCACCCCTCTGACCTTAGGGAAGAAGCACAGGTACCCCACTGGGTGCCACTATCCCTTTGTGAGCTGCACAGGGCTGAACACAGCTCACTTACACCCAACAAACTATCACCAGGAGTTATTACTCAGTACCTCCTTCTCCATCTTTCTACAAGGCAAGGAAAGAGGTGTCAGTCATGCCACTGCCCTCTTCTAAAGGTAATTTTAGTAATGGTACCTTTGTGTTGCTATAGTGTTTTACATTTAGCTGCCTCAAATCTTATTATATAGATTAATTCAGCTTTCCAATTTAATTGGGAAATAACTACCTAAAACAGCCCATGTCAAACTGAAGGGGCAAGTTTAAATGATCAAATGAAGGACTTGATTTTGCAAGATCCCTGGTGTCTGCACATCAGTACCAGATTTGCTCTTTTCACTTGCACTCCCATCTGATGGGATGAAAAGATGTAATATTCTGTCTCCACTGTCACCAAAAGAAAACTCCTCTGCTGTTGTCAGCCATTTAGAGACTGTATACCATATAGTCAGATTCCCAGACCAGCTGCTTTACAACATCACCTTCTTTTACTTACACCATTCAGTTGTTCCCAAATCCTAATTTCTCTGGGTAACTTCAAAAAGGTAGGACACTATCCAAAGGCCACATGTAAACCAGACAGAACCAACATGCCCACAAACTTCAATCTAGAGCTTCTGGATAAACAATGTAGCCCACTTATTTCAGCTATGATGCCAAAACTGAAAAGTAGAGGCACACCAGGAACACCATGGAGCATCCCCTAGCAAAAACCAACCTCTCCTTTCCCTGAAGTCCCACAACTGACAAAGGTATTTTGCTGATATATCAACATTTCACTATGTTTGAATTTTTGAAAATAAGAGCTGATGCATTATCTTAGGACTCTTACAGGCATTTGGGGAGTTTAGACAGCTGCATTGGTAAAAGATTGAGAAGAGCATTATGAACAGATCATTACATTCAAGCAAAAATCTTTTTATTTGTACTGCATAAAAATCCCTATTTTGTTATACAGTATTTTGTAGGTATTCATAGTAATCACCAGGAGAAAAGTAAATTATAAACATTTCAGATATAAGTAGATGTTTTCCTACAGCATTCTCTACCTTTCTACTTGAAAAGCCAGCCCCGGAGGCAGAAAAAAACCAGCAACTGTTGGATTTCTATAAACAGAATCTCAAATCTTGTCCATGCACAATAGGTGTTTGATTTTAAGGTGCAATGCCTGAGGATGATTCAGAGTTAGAAACAAGTGTGAAATCTTCATTTTGCCAGCTGGGCAGAGCTGCTTCATCTTCAAGGCTGAGCAATGACACAACCTTAACCACATTCTGTTAGAGGAGGCTATATTTCTCAATTTAGATTAGAAGCTCATGTCAGAGTAACCTAGAACAAAAAGAAACAGCCAAGCAGGTAGAACTTGGTTTGCTCTTCAGCTCCCCATATGCACGGCCACAGCCCTCAAGACAGCCACACTGCAGCATGTCCCTGTTGCTTTCAACAAGTCTGTTTTACCTGGCTGTAGACTCTCATAGGTCACTAAGAACCTTCTGGCCTCTGTCTCTAAATACCGCCTTTGTATTCAATATTCTACACTCTTACCAGCAGCCTCTATGAAATCTCTTTATTGTTACACAGCATTAGCTGAATGTCTGAGTGCTCATCCTTCTACTGAATGACTGAGCAAAAACACTTTGAAGGCAGACTTTGTTTGTTCTACATGTTATTCATCAAAACACAATAATGAGTTCAGAGTTGTATAACGGAGTATGCGCAATTTTAGTCCCAAACACAGTGAAGTACCACATAGTCCTAGCAGCAACAGCTAAGATGCAGATTTTCAAAGCAGAGTTAATTAAAACTTTCTGGAAGCTGAATTTAAATGAATCAATACCCACAACAGTCAGAGAAGTCTTTCCTACAGGTCTCACATTCTTCCATGAGAAGGCTAGATGCAACAACCTTAATACACTGCAAGCATACCTGGCCTTGGTATATCTCTTGGCAATTTTCCAAGAGACGCCAGGATTTACTGGAATCATTAGTGTCAAGTCACCAACACGTATTCCATCTTTCTTTTGTAACACAACTAGCAGACATGTTACCACAAAGCACCAGATTCCCTCAGCAACCTCAGAAGTTTCAAAACTTTACATTAATATTTCCTTTGTATCCTTTGTCCCCAAGGGTTAACGATGCTGCAGTAACAAACACATACACAAAAATCTAAGAATCATCACTCAAAACTGGAATTTTTGTCAAACTGACACTATCAGTCAGATTATTTGAATAAGGTGACTCCCTCCTTGTGCCATTTAATGAACGAATTATCCATTCATCTTCGAGGTTTCTTTGAATGACAAGGAGATGTAGAATGCTTGTCAGAGAGCTGAATAGTAAAGCTGCTAAGGAAAGCATTGCTTTCTCTTCCAATCCTTCTTCCCCCTCCTGGACTAAAAAAAAAATTCTGTTGTATTTATAACATCTCTGGATTGTGCTACATGGCATACTAAGTGTAAAACAGCATGATCTAAAGCACAAATTCCTAAATCCTTTATAGTCAATATGTATATATTCATATATAGAGGATTTGTGCATTTTAGAACATTTTAAAAAGTAAGGCAATTTCTCTGGTTTATTTCAGTCCTTCTTAATATTTTATTGATGTCATAGGCTTTATTCAAGGAATTTTAAAGTCACTGTCAGATACTCCCATGCATTCCTTATTACCTGTAAACTTCACCTGGAGATAGTATCAGGTCCCTCACAAGGTACCTACTGCATCTCACCTAAAGTGACTGATTTCATGGATGAGAAATTGCACAAAACTTGATCTAATGGATTCAGTTATACTTTAATCTCTAAAAAGGTTTCTGCTGAAATAAAAAAAGGAAAGATGCAGCAACTACAAAACAATTATTCATTTTCCAACATAGTATAAACAAGATTTTGCAAATGACCACAACCCCTTATGAAACAACAAGCACAAGTGAGCATCTTAGACTGTACTAAAACAAACAGCCAAAACCAAAACAACAACAAAAACCAAAACCCACATCAGTAAAGTAAGCAGGGGTTGTCAGTTGACCTCTAGCATAGTATTATGGTCAGGTTAAGAATCTTCCCTCTAAGGAATTTGGTTATTGCTAAATCTTGTCATCATTGTGTTCTGCAAACATGGTTCATAGAATTAGCTCCTCCAATGTGTATTGAGAAGGCAAAAACTCAACCCCAAATGCAGAGGTGGGTATAAGAATTTCCAAGAGATTCATATGAACAGGAAACAAAACATGAAACAGGGGGAAAACAAGTAAGACAGTGCGACTGGAATTGCCCCAGTGGGCATACCCTTCCCAGAAAATTATTTTTTTTCTTTTTGTTTTTTAGCACATGTTTAAAATCTTAAGACGAAGGTGGAGACATTAACAAGGGTTTGCCTGGACTATCAGGTCCTATCAGAGCCACACCTGCACTCTCATAACTTAAAAAAACATGTGCACTTTAAAAAATATCACATAATAACTTCTGCTTGCCAGGAAATGGCCTAATAAAATTTCATATAACACAACAAAAGTCAAGCAAATACAATTAGGCTACTTAATTTATAATGGAAATGCATCTACACTTCTCTGCTGATTGCAGGCACTTGACTTTCAGCCCTCCTCACAAGATAAGTGTCAGATATAATAGGACTGATTACCAGACATCATTCAACATGCCTTTCTACATAGTTTATTCACACTTCCACTTCTGCCATATCTTGTAGGAAAACAGGACTATCTCACACAAATCCCCTCCTGCATTTTTGTTGTTGATATTGTTTTTCAGCTAATTATCCTGCCCTGTATATGTGGCTGAAAAGAGCAGCTCTTTCCAATGCGTGTCAAGTTGAACTAACTTCCTGAACAAATTCTTAGACCTTTGCAATTCAGTCAAGCCTGTCAAATGCATAAAGTCTACTTGGATTTTCTCAAGTATGTGCATTTCAGACCTGTCACAAAGTGAAAGCAACCAATACCTACAGTAAGCAAAGAAGTCATTCATAATTTTAACTAATATGCCTCTGTCTTCTAATAATAAAAATAAAGTTCTGAAGAGCAAACAGCCATCTTACATTTGGTAGATTAGAGAGCACCAGTGGTTATGTTAAATGCAATCACAGCTTTCTTTCCACACCCCTCTCCCAATGATGAGGTGTAGCAACACAGCTGGTCCCCAGCTGTTACCCCACTGCTGACTCACATGGGCACCAGGCACTGTGAGGAAGATGGCTCTGGGGACAAGATGAACAGCGCTGAGGACCAACCAGCACAACCCTGGGGCATATGCATCTACAACATCCCAAATCCAAGCCCTGGGCAAGCAACAACTCTGCAGCCAGTGAGCTGTGCCCACAGCAGGGGTTCCCAGCCCCTCTGGTGCCTGGGTGCTGACTTGGCTCAGCCTGGCAGGCTCATGGCTTTCCCTTTGCCAGGACCCTGAACCTGCTTTGCAGTCTCAGATGAGTTGGCAGAGGAGAAGACACCTTCCATGAGCCCCGTGGCCACAGCCTCTGAAATAAGGCTGCCAGGCTTTTCTGCCCCAAGGTTATTCTGTACACTGCTCTCAGGTCCCACACTGGATCTGGGCAAACAACAGTACACCAGGTAAAAAGCCTTTGAACTCCCTGCTCCTAAAAGTAATGGAAAAATCTCCCATATTCTCCACTTGCACATTTCATTGTGTTAAGTATACAAAATAATATTTTTTCAACCTCAGAGTAGCACTGGGAAGTAGCCTTCTGGGTGGTAGAATTAGAGTTAAAAGATAGCAACTACAGCTAACCATCAACGACTAGAGTCATTATTCAAGTGAGAACTAAGACCTTTTATATAAGGAAAAACACACCTGCTTTATTTCCAAATAAAATGATCACCTACTTCATACCTGAACCTTTTACAGAAGTGGTATTACATTGTCCAGGTTAAAAAAAAAAAATAATAAGAGAGAGAACACATGAACAACCAAAGCAGCACCTATGCTGTTGACGAAAGGTTAGTTAAGACAATTTGCACTCTAAAAGACACTACTTACTAAAAGAAAAAAAAATTGGCACCCAGGATGACTCCCCATAACTTAAATCTTGGTTTCTGAATTCTTACTTGTGACCCTGAATGCCCATTTTTTGTTATTTTCTGTAATTCTTGTTATACCTAGACATCTACTTAACACCCTGAAACATTTCTGCATATATTCTACAAGAAAAAAATCAGAATTCAAATGGATGAGAAGAAAGATGATCCTTCTGCTTAGAATGGGTGTCAGTTCTGTTCAAATCTCACAAACATTTTTTACATATGTACTGTCTGTATTTGGTTTTAAAATATACACTTAACAGATGTATGGGTCATACGACTTTAGCTGACAAGAGCTTCTGAATCTTATTTTCTCTCTGGTTTTGTGTATGAGGTATATCTCCTGTCATTCTTTTCTGCATCTTATTTTTTCTTCCAAAGGATACCTGATCTGCAAACTGTGAAAAACATATTCTAAATAAAATTTGTAAGGGTCTACAGTAATTGCTTCATTGCAGTATAACCTTTCCTGACAATCTACATTGAAATTTTAGTTTTTTCTTCTTTTGGAGGTTGCAGGAGCCAAAGTCAAGGCTGGAAAAAAAAGGCAATAAAAAGACATCCAAGTACTAGATTTCATTTACTTCTATGTAGAAACTGGTCTTTGTGTTCACCCAGTGATAGAAGTATTGCCAAATTTGGATAAGAAAGTGTTTACTTTTCAAAACCTCTCTGCAGATTTTGAAAAAGAATGGTGAGACATTCTTTGCTGAAATTGTGAAGCTATCTCTAGCCACAAAGAGATGTTGCTCCCATGGTTAAACTGAATAAAAAACACATTGATTTTTTGAAAATAGAGATGCTAGAAGTGTAGTATTTATTCTGGTACAACCAAGAACAGAATTATACTCCACTCCACTAAGTCAGCAAATGGTGAAAATCTTCAGGTGTGGTGTTTTCCACTAAAATTAGCTCAAGAACCTATAAGAAGAAATATCAAAAAATATGGCCCTCAAATCAGCATGAAATATAATCTTACCTTTGAATTCTACTTCTCCACTCAACATTTACCTCTCATCCTAACCTACACATGAAAATACAAGAAAATCTCTCTACTGAAAACCCAAAGATTTACCTTAGAAGGAATTTCAGTAGTACAAGGCCCTTAAACTTATTCAGCAGAAGCACTCAGCATCCCCCAAAACAGTGAGTTTTTTGTTCTAGAAGACAAGACTGGCTTTGGAATATAATACCTTTTACATTTATATAAGTACACATACTGTATATGTACAAACACACACACTTTATCAACGTCCACGATGAATAAAACAAACACCATTACAACTGAAATCAGTGGTTGTGTGAAAATACTGCAATTATTCCCCTAGCAAAACTCACAGTAGTCCCCCACTGAGAGCACTGAAACAGCATCACAGCAGAAGTTGGCTCCAAGAGCATCAGGTAACTACTACAGTCTGTGCCATCTCCTTGCCCTGCAAAGCTACTCTGACACAGCTGCCCTCAAATCAAGGCCATCTCCAGGATTTCCCAGCAGTGGGCACGCCAACACGCCTCCAGCAATTTCAGGCTTAAACAGATTATTTTCAGTCACACACTACATTCCTTCCACCTTGGGATTTCAATCAAAGAAGAAAGCCAAATACTGTGGAAGACTAAGATTATATTTCAAAATATGAAAAGGTCATATCTATAACTTAGAAATCTGGAAAAAGAGCTACATGCAATATTTTTATATGCTCATCTCTGGAACATGTGGTTAAAATCCAATGAAGCCGAGTATAATAAAACATCCCATCTTTCACTTCTCCCTATAAAAATGATTAATTTGTTCATTAATCTGCTGTATATCTAAGTAGTTTTTTCTTCAACCCATAGGTCAATGTTCCACCAAAACAAAGCTGTTACTCTAAAATATCATACTGATGTAAATATTTACATCCTGCTAGTATTACCTCCTGGGACCATATGGATGTATAATTTTCAATGAAATACAAACCTCTCTGACCCTCTCAGAGTATGTTCATGAGCTTTTTTTCTTTTTCAGCTCCTTTCCTTTCTTGACCACACTTATATCTTTAGCATAAACATTTTATAGACGTCCTACAATGCCTATTCACTTGCCTTTTTTTTCCAAATGTGAACATCTATGCCCAAAAGATCTTTCATTCCCTATGGAACACATTTTGAAAGTGATGAACGAAAAAATAAAATATTTCAGGCAACAATCTTTGACAGGCATAGTTATACAGATAGGCTCAAAATAAATTCCAGTGCTTTTTGCCCTGTAGATTTAGAATTGGGAAAGGATATACATGAAGTGAACTTTTCATTTTCAACCTGCTCAGCCCTTATGGTCAGATCACATCCAAGTTAAGATTCAAATATAGGTGACTGGAACAGAATAGTCAGTTCTGCTTGCTTATAAGCAGAAGAAACTACAAAGATAGAAAATGGGAGTAAAACACAGGAAAAATGTCCTTTTATCAAATAGCAGAAAGGGCAGAGAAACAGCTTGTTTCCAGCTCAGGTGCAATCTGATAGCTGATATTGTGAGGTCTCAAGACATCTGAAGTGGTCTTGTCACGAACTCATAAAATCCCAATGAAGACTTTGGCATTAAAAGAACATGAAAATGTTCTCGACATCTGTAATCCTCCTTCCCAGCTCGATTCAGCTCTCCAGCACAGGATGGTTTTCTTCTGTACCTGTTTCTCTTGGGATGCACTTTAATTGCACATAAGTTTCCCTCAGACAAATGCACTTCTCATATCAAGTCCATCTTCACCTCTTCGAAATGTAGACTATACTTGAGAGTACCATTGTTTAATCTCAAAACATATTCTACACAACTGTGAGACACTGGGGAAACTTGAAGAAAGATCACTTTTAGCAAATCTATAAACACCTGTAATGAATTTACAAACAGCTGCCTAGCCAGTTCTCTCTCAGTCTAGTTGGATGGATAGTCTTTTAAATTACCATTAACTGACACATTCCATCACATTTTTCTTCAGATCTTTGTATTTTATCAGTTCTTTTCCTGTCATTTCATTATCTCCAGCTTTGCAGGCATTTTACTTTCCTTGTCACTGTTCATATTTTTTCTCTAATTTACTCTATTTCAACACCTTTCCCATTTCAGAATCCCCTTCTCCTTTTCTAGATAACAAAGGCATTGTTTTTTATCTCCAAGAAGTCTTATTTTTTCCCCACCAGGCTTAAATCCTTTTTCACTTTACACTCCTTCCAGCAATTTTCATTTCACATCAGAGTGGTACTTCCAAGCATTGATCTGAAAACATTTTACAAAGCTTCTTCCTATCAAATGCTTGAATAAAATCTCTTATGTCATATCTCTCACTTGTTTCTCCAACAGATTTTGGATGCCAAGAGAGAAGGGATGTCTTCCCTTCTGCGTCCCTCCTTTATGTATCACTGAAAAGTAGATTCCATAGGTCCCACACTAATGCTTAATTTTGGAAATGTTCATCAGTAAGAATTAAGGTATTTCATATTAGTATAGGAACAGCAATGCTACATAGAAATTATTCAGAAAATGCAGAACATATATATATATTTACTATTGACTCCTATAACGCAGTTAAAACCAAGTTGTTGTTTTCACAGAACCTGTGTTGCATTGCTACTGATGGAAAGCAAGACCTTCAGCCAGGACTATACATATAATAGCTAAAACTTAAAGTTAAGCTTTACAACTAAAATGTCCTGAAGTCCATTCATAATGCCACATTGTCTGGAAGAAATCTTACTGTTAAAAAACATACTCACTAAACTTTTCACATTTCAAAGCATAAAATCCTTAAAGACTCACTGGAGCCTCATCAGCTCTCAAAGGTCTTTGTAAGGGTCTCCTGTGCTTTAATTAACCTGTTTGTACTGAGACTCCTGCAGGTACCCCCAGACTCAGCAGAGCCACTGCAAGTTCAGTGTTTGCAGCACACCCCAGGCAGTGCCAGGCCTGCCCAGAAGGCACCTGAGAGAGCAGAGGTCATGCCCCACACACCTGGCAGTGATGCCTTGGGCACCACCACCCAACAGCAGGGAGCAAATGAGGTACGTGAGCTCATTAGCAATCCCAGCACAATGTGTGCAGGGGGACACAAGTTGTTTTCAAGGCCTCTACCAATTATGCCACTGTAACAGGCAGGGAAATACCAAGGCTGAAGTGTGTGGTGATATTTGTTCACCTCCTGTTTGCTTCCTCCCCTGCTTCACTGGTGTCAATGCCTCTACAGATGCAGGACAAGGTGCTGAACCCATTTCGTACTCAATATTCTGAATTTAAGAGAGTCACAGACATGACGAAACTGGCCATGATGCTCAGACTACTGATCTGAGAAAGTCTCTCCAGGGCTGGAGTCCCAAAATAAACAGCCAAGGGAAGTCATAAATCAGTTCCATACATCATTTCATACTTACTCTCTGTGCTCTGGTGACATCCGATGGCTAAAAGCGTAATAGATGTTTCTTCAGTTTCAAAGAGCAGTTATCCAAGTTTACTTTTCCTTTTTTTTCAGTAGAGAAGAAAAAAACCAATCAAAATAAATCCTCTAACTATACTGGCATCCATATGTTTTCAGGGGGAAAAAGAGTAATTATAATTTAACAGCTGTGAGCCCTAGTGCTAATTTGCCTAAGTCTACTTCCCACCCATTCTACAGAATTTTTCAGTAAGCAAAACCTATGAAGGTTTTTCTTAACCTTCAAAGTTTTAAAATTTGCCCATTTCCAGCAAAATGGTCTTTTTAAAGAGACTGGCCCAATTCCAAAATGTATTTTAGAGCCCCATGTCATCACTACCTTCAGCACAACTTTTCCTGCCGAAGAATTGACAGTTTGATCAGGAAGGCATGAAAACCCAGGAGTAACCCTGAAAATTTCCATCTCACTAACTGATGTGCTTGAAAATATGCACATGCTCAGGCATGCCTGTAAATGGCAGCACTCTCTCACAAACTGGTTCTGTAATTAGTATTGCTACATTTCTAACTACAGCCAATACCTTCACAAAAAAGACCTATTCAAACTACAGAAATGTCAAAATAATTTGGTGTCTCACAGAAACTATTTTAGAGAGGAAGAACAGATAATACTTGCAAAAAAGTTTTCATAAATTCTTGTGGAACTGTAGAAATGAATATAAAACTTGAACTACTTTTGTTCCATCTTGAATTTTTAATAAACTTCCCATGCATTTTTAAGTGAAAGCATCTCCATTTATAGCTCATTTTATCAGGCAATAGAATAATCATGGTGCATAAACATGAGAAACAACCAAGTAATTTTAAAAATCTGAAGCTATTATTTGAATTTAAAAACCTATTTCTTAATTAAGTCATGGGAATTTCAACATACAGCATGCTTCCCCACACTTAACAACCAGTTCTCATGTTTCTCTTACAACATTCCATAGCAAATGTTAAAAGAAGAGGAGCTGCCAAGCCATAATATCTGTCATAAGGTAAGAGATTGCATTTTGCCTTCCTGCTGATTTGTCCCAATGACTGTACATCAGTGCACACCTTTCCATTTCAAAAATTGCCACTAGTATTGAAGAAGCTTTAAATTGGCATAGACATAGCAAGGAGGTTTAAACTAATAAGGAAAATCGCAAATTGATATAGATTGGCCATGGATTTTGCACAATTACCTAGTTAAAATTGAGTTTTATGTTCCAGAAGGTACTACCTTTACATCATTATAAGTCTTCAGTTAAATTTCATTTTCTCCATAGCCAAGAAATATGAGCCTTTAATCATTATACCATAGCTTTAGCAATGGGTCATGAGTGAAATCAGATTATTTGTTTCAGTTCAACAACCATGGAATGAGACTCTGCAGAGCACAGTACAGGAAAATGAGAAATATGTTATTCTTATTTGCAAAGGAAGAAAGCGAAGGTTTATTGTGATAGGCAATTGCTGAGAGAGAGCTGGAGATTTTGGTAATGTATGTCACTGCTGATATGGCTTATAGGTATCAGTAAAAGTTAAATAATCAGAAGCAATGCTCTGCTTTGCAGAATAAAAGAAATGCCTGCAGTACATGTTTGAGAAAAATGAGCCTCTGGTAGTTTCTAAAGTCAACCATGCCTCAAATCAATGAGCTGAAAAACCTTGTGGGAAGAAATGATCCATAGCAACCACGGTGTTTTATAAAAATTTCATTTTCATCAAGATTGCAAAATCAAAAGTTTTTTAAGTGCATGCATATACACGAATATATTCTTATCCATATATATACTACCTCTATTGGCATTTTATTCCTATTCTGACTTTTCATCTCATATCTGTTATTTCCTCCTGTATCTCCTGAAAATGTTACACTCTAACTCATCACCTTTTCTGAACATCCACCACCACTCCTGCAGTAACACAGCGAAACTCAGAAAAGGTTCCTCAGCACTTTGGGCACCTGCCCCCTCCAACAGCTCTGTTGGTGCACACAAGTGACTTGTGCACATTAGAAAGGATGGTACAGTATCAGAGGGATCTACATAAACCCCACATTTAGCTTACTTTACTGGTTGAATTCTCCAGTCAAACTTAACATCCAAATTGGTTACTTTGTCATTATGAATGGAGGGAGAGCCAGATGTTCTCCTGTGCATGCTTCATTCAAACACGCTGCAGCATGCCAACACCTCTAAGTAGCTTATGTTGACTCCCCACTGTTGTTATACAACTGCAACACGTACTTAAGTTAAAACTGATCCGAGTATTTCTTATGAAAGCATCAATATGTGTTAGTTGTACATGAGAGATGCTGAGAAAACATCCCTCCACAGGACAGATGCACGAGCAAGTGACTTGCAGACTGAGAGGCAAACATCTAACCTCTGTCACTTTGGTTCCTTAGGCTATGCAGGAAACAATTGCTCAAGAAGGTCCCTTTTTAATGTCTGATCAAAAAAAAGGCAAAGTCAAACTGTCAGTGTAAACAGTAGGAGATGTGGTGTAGGTTGGGCGTTTGGGATTTTTGGTTTGCTTCATTTTAATCAAGACTCTGGCTGTTAATAACTGGGGGTATCTCTCAGCTAGCAAGTGGATTAATGCCTCTGATTAATTTCACATAGATTACTAAAACAGCTAAAAGATTGCAAATTACACCTACAGTTTTAGTTGAATATAAGAATTCCACATGAAATTACTTGACTTCTCCTTTTGGTGGAGTTCTCAAAACCAGAATACCATCTGAAAAAGAGATCAGCTGGGTTCACGAAGAAGGGAAGCAAAGAGAACACAGCTCAGTCAAACACCAAAACAAGTCCCACTACTAAAATACTTGTCTGAGGAATACCAGCACTAATGCATTTATAAGTGCTGCATGTACATGCAGTACTCTGCTAATACAAAATAAAAATGGTAAGAACATCCCAATACAGGAATTATAAAACTAATGACAAAAAGGTAAAGAATACCTTTAACCCAGCACAAAGCAGTTCCTGTTACCATGGAAAATTCACCTTTGAGGACAATGAGATTTCTTCACAGCTCCAAACCATGGAACAAAATTCCATTCAGTTAAGGAAGCACTCAGATTTCAAGTCCAAAATCTAACCCATAGATGATTCACACTGATCTGGATTATTTCATTTAAAAGTAAACTGTAATTTGAAAAGGGCATGTAGGGCATGTTGTACTGGTATGATGGCTTTCACATTGAACAGGTTATGTTTAAAGAATAAATGTTTATTCAGGACAGTCAATTAGAGAAATTACATACTTTAATTAAGCTGTGTTCTTAGTTCAAAATAATTCTTGATTTCTTCCTTAAAGCAGATTAAATTTTCAGTCTGCTGTTACATAGGTATTTCTGATGTTCTGGAACATCCTTATTCAGCAGGGCTGAGTTGAGGCATCCCCTCTGCTGTGCACCAGTGTTTCTGAAGTCAGGCTAAGTGCATGCTGGTTTCATGTAATTAATAAAATGTGTTAGGTTCACATCAGTAACCTCTGAATTCTGTAGAATTTCTTCATAATAGAAACATTCACAAACTGAAAAGCTTTCCTTTATGCTATTATATATAAACATATGGATATATATATATATGCCAGGTGTCTCCCAATTTTAAATTGGGAGCATATTATGGAGGACATTGGCACAGAATAATTTCTTGAATCAGGGCTACATTTTTGTACTTCATATAATGCTACTTTTTCACCTAACTTGATAAAAAGATCCCAGCATGATACTAGGTATTTAAACTTTTGAAGAGGAGCCCTTCTCCAAGAGATAAAAAAATAAGGCTTTGTGACCACTGCCTTCATTTAAAAACAAACAAAAAAATTCCACAATTTTTTTGGCAAAAAACCTAATTGGGGTTTTTTGCCAAAAAAAAAAAAAAAGGTAAAAAACAAACATGATAAGGCAAGGACTGATGGATGAATCACACACACAACCATCTTATACTATTTTTCTACATTCCTCATCCTAAACTATGGGTAAGGTGAACAGCAGCAGTGTCTCAATCAGCAAGAGACAGCAGAAATTCCTTAACCTACCTGACTGTAAAGGGAAACTGCCAGGTTCATATTCGTAATGACTTTTAAGAAACTTGGGTGGAAATCTGGATTAGAGCATATTTGGTATTAATTGTTCTTGTAAAACTCATGAACCTTGAAAACGTCTGTGAACATTTTAAGCTGTGAAGTGAGTGTCCAAGACTAATTCGTGTTGCAATGTCCAAGACAGAATTAAAAACAGATGTTTTAGGTCTGTCTGGAAAACTAAGGGATTTGGGGATAAAAGTCTTCTGAACGATTAAAGATTTTGCCAAAATAAATAAATATGTGGTCATCTGTTAAAACTAAATATATATAAACACATAACCCCAAACCAAAGTATACACCCCATGAAAATATCAGACAGATTAACAAACTAGGCAGTGCTGAAACAGTTGTTTTAGGACACCAGAAGAACATGGCAAAACTCTCTTTTAGAGTGAAATAATTAGATACTTAGTGGTGCTACCACATACAAAATAATACATTTGGGAAAAACAAAAAAAGTCATTGAGATCTGGACTCTGTTAGCTAAGGATAAAAACAGACTATCAATTTATTAACACTTGTACATGGCTTAGAAGGTGCTTTTATTTTCACAGAGATATTGACTTCGAAAAGAAAATGAGAATTTTTTTTTTTAAGTGCAGCTATTTTAGAATGCTGGCAAGAAAAATGAAATCTTAAATTAAGTACATAATTATATTTAATTTCTGTAATATTAAAATAACGTATTCAGTATACCCTAAATTAAGTGCAAACAGAGAAACTGGCAGAATAAAGCATCCTACCATCCTATAATCCCTATAACTTTTAACCAGAGTTCTTATAAAAACATAAACCAAAAATCAGTTTATGACCGTTTTTGTAGTGAATTCATGTCATGTGTTTTGCAAAAGGAATTACTTGTTCTAGGATCTCTCCTGCTCTTAAAATTTTCTCATTCTGTGTAATTACCAAAAAATACAACAACCCTCCTAGTTATGACTTGAAGAAACCAATTAATTTCCCAAATACTTACTGGATTTAAACTGTTCAAGCACATTTTCTAAGATAAGAAAAATTTTGTTTATGAAAGCAAACTTAGGATGTAAACATCAAAAAAATTTACACATTAGCATTTTCTAGTGGAAAGCATGTTTGCTGGATGAGTGGAGAGCTGCATATAAAAATACTGGATAAAGGCAACCAGGTAAATGGAAGGATGAAAACTATCTACTCTGGGAATGAGAACTGGTATTTTCTCCACTGCTGATTTCCTAGTCCAAAAGCCCCAACCTTCATAGTAGAATGCTATGACCCTGCTCCACAATGGAGTTCTACTGTGCCACTGAAGTCTTTAACGAAGTTTTCACCCACTACACTACTGCTGGATGAATGCAGTAGTAGAAAAACAAGACACACAGCTGGGTCAGTCTCTTCCAGCAAAGATTGCTATCTTCTGACCAGTGAAAAAGTAAATTAGCATTGACACTGGAAGCACAACCTCCAGGTTTCAGGTCAGACCATAGTAGACTGACTGCGCACTAATAAAACGAGAAAAAAAAACACTTTCTGATGGTGTTAGCTGCAGAAAACAGGGTAATTACAAGCTGCAGCCCTTGTCCTATGACCCAGCTGAAACCAGCAGCCAACCCAGTATGTCTAAAGCTTCGGGCACCTCAGTACTTTCCAGTCAGTTACTCTGCAGCACAGAGACACATTCACTCACACATTTTGTAATAAAAACAACCCAAAACCTGACCTTGGGGAAAAAAAGTCTTTTACAAGAACTTCAGCACTACTGGAAAGCTGTTTAAGTGATCACTATTCATCATTAAACCACCTCATAATGATAGGCAGGAATTAGTCCATTCTCCAAATGTTGGACTCACTGACATTGGCCAACAAACACCAAAGCTACAGGCATGTCTGGTTCAGGGGCTAGGAAAACAAAAGGAAGAGGAAAAAGCAGGTACAGATTAGCAATCTTCCCTTCAGCTGGTCTAAAGATTTTCAATTCAAATCAAGTTTTGTGGGGACCATTCTCAGGACCCCTCATTACTCCAAGGAGCAAGCAGCATGCAGCTGTGGAGAGATGCTTACACCACAACTCAGCATGGAAATCACAGAACCATAAAACCAGTTTTGTGAAATCTCTGAAAGTCACCATGTTCCACCTCCTGCCCGAAGCAGGGCTGACTTCAGAGGCTGATCAGGTGCAGCATGATCTGTTCTGCTTAAATATAAGTGCCAATGAAAAATCCCACAATCATCAACTCCACTGGTCTTGCTATACATCTATATATTCATCTCTCCGTAATGAGTCTGAACCATTTGTACTGGTGAGCAGCTACCAACATGAGCTGGGTCACCAACTCCTCTTGGCGACATCCAGGAGACACTGACATGCAAATTGCCACCCTGGGATCCAAGAGCAAGTACAGAGAATCAAGAGTGAGTAGAGAGGGACAGAGCAGATCTCTGTGAGAGCTACTGGAAGAGATCATTTTTTAGCATCAATAAGCATAGGTCATATATACGCCACCTGAAAACCCAGACAGTTCTTTCAAACTGTCTGAAGACTCTAAAGGAACACTATCAAGTATATATGATGCATTTTAAGTCTCTTCCCATACTACAAAAGAAGAAAAACCACAAACAAACAAAATAAAAACCAAAAAAAAGGAGGGGGGAAAAAAACCCACACACAAAATACCACCAAAAAAATCAAAAGCAGCAGAAGAAAAGGATTCCTTTATATATACACATATTTGAGAATTGTATTGTTGGGGGCAGATGGATAGAGAAAGTAGCAACCAAAAGTAAAATTAAACTTAATTATAAAAAAAGAAAAATTAATATACATATTTAATCAAAACAAATCAGTATCTATAAATGGCAAAATTACATAAATTTTTTGTAACCAGGAAGCTTACTATATTTGGAATAAAAACTCAAAGTGCTTGCAATTACCTACTAATTCAATAACTACAGAAATAATGTTAAAAAAATAAAGTGGTTCTTTTGGGGAAACAATTTAGCAAATCCATCTGAAAGAGGATGGGATATCCATATACAATAACTTTGTGGGTTGGTGACAGAGATTCCTTCATTCATCATACCAAAAAAGGAAACGAAAGGCTATAAATGTTAATAGATTTTGAATATCCATAATTGATTTTGATATTCCTCTACACACACAACACCTTCCAACAGTCACTGACTTGCTGGAAAATTTGTATGAGTCAAAGTTTTTTCCATGCTCAAGATAGAAAACTATGAAGACAAACTATAATTATACAACTCTTTACTACAATACATAATTTTAAGACAGTTATCTATTCACAGTAACAAGAAGAGGACAAATATATCCTTAACTGTAGATGTTCAAGCATCAGTGACAGCTTAAATACAAGATGCAACCTCAAAACCTACATTCTCACATTGAAGATGATCTTTTCTGATACAATATTTGCAATTATGAAAGTCAGCTTTCTACAAATCCTCCTCTGTCCCTCACTTTGTAGGGGCTGAGGGGGAATTCTTGATTTTCTCCCCTGCAGCTGATCATTTGTAGATTCAACTGGACCTCTAAATGAACAGGTACCAATGAATTTCACTCACTTCTTTGTTTTGAGTTCTATGCAACTGATTATTTTCTGTAATGCAGGAAGAGGAAATGGATCACTGTCATAAATTCTTGAAAACTTTTAAGTACTGTAGCATCAGTTTCAATTCTGAACTCACATTACAGGAGGAATTTAACTTTTATTTGTTTGGAGAGCAACAAAATAGAGAATGAAATGGGAAACAAGGTAAAAGCATCAAGCAAATGCAAGGAATAAGGAGGCAGACAAGAAAACCATGCAGACAAGAAAACCAAGTTCAAAAGAGCCCAGGGCAGTGATTTAGAGGAAGAGCCACAGATGTTGATCACCCACCCTGGCAGCAGACCAGCATTTGCAGAGGAAGACAATGTGGCCAGGCTCAGAGCTACACCACCTTCAGCCCTCTGCCTTTCCACCACTGTTTAGTGAGCAAATACCACAAGAAATGCACACAACTGCACAGGTGGACACATGACCCTGCTTGACAAGGACCTGCTGCCTCTCCCTCTTCCACAGCTGTAATTTGGAGCACTCCAAATTTTTCTTGCAACCAGTCACTGCTGCCACAAAATCCTCTGACGTGCTGGAGGCTTCAGTGAGCTCAAACACCAACAGTATCACCAAGCCTTGTCAGTGGCATTGGCATTACACATTAGGCAGCTTGTCTACATTTAGTGCTACACAGGGAACTGCTTTAAAGAAAGACAAATGTAGCTAACCTGTGAAGGTTGGATACTTACTGGAAGATGAACTCTAGAATAAACACACGTGAGAGCAGTAAGGCAGATAGGCTTTTTAGGCATTTCATCTCAGCTCCATTTGTGTGTTACCCCATGATGCACTTTAATAAAACTTGGCAAGAAAAGCTTTCAGCAAAATAACAGTTGAGCTGTGTTTGCATGCCCCACAGTAGTCACACAAAGACTGATGCTCTCACTAATGTATATAAATGACTGCCTGAAGCTTGCACAGATGCTCCACTGTGCATCTGCACAGATGATGTGGTCATTTTGAAAAGCCTTTTCCCAATCTGTTACAGAATACCTGTTTCTAGTTTCCTGACTTAGGGAATAAGCTTCAGCATCAAATGGCTCACTGATAATTGCCTCATGTTCAATCTGTTACGAATATAATGCATGATACTCCTGCCTCACTTTCAGGAACAGTGGCACACAAAGCAGTAGCATTTAGGTAGATGATAAACATGGCAATTTAGTACGCTTTGGAGTCTGCACTTTAGTTCCTCCACACAAGTCATGCAGCTTTTAAAAAGTGATAAATTTTCCCCTCCAACATAGTTCCAACCATACTGCCTGTGAGCACTAATTACAGACTAATCAATGGTAGCCCATACTCCTTCCTACATGGTTTACAAAGAATGAATAATAAAAGCCTACTGCAAATGGAAACAGATTATCTTATTATCATAGATTCTGGGTCTGCATTCAACCGTTTGCTATCAATGATAACAAGAATTAATCCACAGTAAAATTTCTTTGCTCTCTCCAGTCAGGTAGAAGAGAAAACTGGGTATTTACTGCTTAGGTTTGGAGGGTTGAACGCAAGAGTTCTCAAAGACAACCTTCATCTAGCAGCAAGTTGATTACTAATAAAAAAATAAAGACAATGAATTTAAGATAACAAGGACAGAGAATTGTTGCACATATCACTGCTATTTTCACATTATTCCATTTGCATCCAATGATTTACAACGACTCGAGAGCCAAAAATGTCCCTTATAACAGACAAAGCTACAATAATAGAGAAGAATTAATTTCACAGAGTTACACTACACTTTCTCTAATTTTTCAGATACACTGCCACTCTTACCTTAAAATTTTGGGGGAAAAGAAATCATGTCTTCAAAAACCCCTGGTATATATAAACATAACTTTTACTGCTGCCGACACTGCTCATTTCAAGGGTGTGATTGTTACCATGTCTGAAAACACCATCTACGTAGCACTGGGTACGTAAAAGCTTTCCAAAAGGTGCCATGAAATGAGATGTTCCACAGTGCAAAAGAGACTGATGTGAAGGGCACCAGCTTGCACAGAGGGCACAGATGAGACATAAAAGCACCATCAGATAAAGAGGATGGGCACACAGGAAGGAGAGAGAAAAGGAACGGGGCAGCACCATCCTGGTGCAGCAAAATATGCCCAGTCCTTCTGTGGCTGCCTGGTGAACAAACAGAAATTGGTGTCAGGCAGAAGCATTGACCTTCACCCTGTGGTTTTGAAATGGTGTTTGGCTTTTTATTGTGCCCACAATTCCAACACCTTTCCCTTCTGTCTGTGTGCTCACACACACCTCAGTGTTCGCAAGCAAGGTCCTCCTCACAGGCAGGATTCAGAAGTGCTGCTCCGAGGTGGGAGAATTATGGTTCAGATGTCATAACTGTGAAACAGGTTGTCTTGACAGCCTATTTTTATTCTGCAGAGGTTTGGTTTCACTCAGAATGTCTATTTATTTATTTATTTATTTTTAAAGTACAGTTCCCTTCAAATGTATATGTAGATCTGGATTTCACAGAATGCTGACGATGAGTCAACAGCTGCAGGTGATTAAAGCCCATATTTGTGTCAGAAGAAAAAATGTTAATAACTTGACTATTTTGTAGAAGACAGGAATGATTTGCAACTAAACTGAGTTTCAAATGCATCTAAATTAAGAACTCACCTGCTATGCAAGAACAGCATCAAGATAATTACATTCCTACTCCAAAAAGAAGGAAAATTATTATTTGAACATATATCCAGATGTGGATCTGACTAAAGTTACTTTGTTTCACTGAATACGCTCAAATATTCAATATTGTAACATATGTGCATACTGAAATCTCTCAAATATTTACCATCTAACCACACTTGGCCAGAAATACTTTATATATGTGAAAGCTATAAACCAATTTAAAAGGCAATCTGTTAAAGTTTGCATTGAAAATGGTGCACAACTTTTAGTTTTCCTGCCTGATTCCCTATCTGAAAATGAGACAGACAATATAATATTGGTTCAAAGCACAAACACTGAATGAGATGACACATTATTATATAATCTGTAAATTTACAGTGAAAAAGTTCAACAAGATTTATACTGTACACAACAAAAGCTATGTGTTGTATGCTATTTCTGCCATAAGGATTATTACTACAGTAATGTTATCACTATGAAAGTAGCATAATTAGTAAACATTAATTGCAGGCATAAATAGCTAAGGCAAATGCCCCCAAAATAAGCTGCCAATTATTTTTAACTATTTCAAGTAATATCTCCTGTATTTTCTAAGGGCTATGCCTGTTAATTTAAAATTGCATTTCTTTTTTTCCTCTGTTTAACAAAAATGAGTCAGTCATAGGGTAATCTTTGTTCAAAAATAAACACACACACAGACATCAATATGTACAGTAAGTTCATTCTTTCTCCTTTTTCTAGCGGCCACGTGGCAGCAGCCCAACCAACCAATTAAAACAAAGATTTAAAATGGGAGTTGGCAAACCCATAATTTTTGGGTTTTATAAAGCAGTGATAGTATCAAGAACAAACACATTGAGCATGAGTTAAACCCAAGAAGGCAAAAGTAAAATCTCTGATAATTGATACCTAAGCACTGCTTTGGGAGAATTACCTGTGAACTTAAAATCACCTTGAAGCTTATAAATGTCTTGTAAGATTGTTTGTACTATCAAACCTATCTAATAAGGGCAAAGTGCATGGTGACCACTGTCAAACTAATTGTTCAATCAAGAATCAGTAAGTAAAAGGCATTAGCTCTGTTATGCTCCATTGCATACAGTTACATCTTTGGTAACTGCCCCGTGGGAGTTTATGGATCCTACATGACCCCTGTCGAAACTCAATTGACTTCTTCCCTGCAAATTCTATTAGAGTTGGTCCCTGCATCACTACCCACAATAATCAAGAGCAGAGAGACTGATTTATGTATAAGCATTCTGTTTTAGTCAATAGAATAAAAAATAGATGAGGTTGCAAGATGGCTGTTTAAAAAAAAATAGTCAACCGCATCCCATTTTGTACGACAAAAAAAAGATATTTTAAATCTTTAGTTTAAAAACTGGAAAAGCTTCAGGAACAAAGGGGAGGAGAAAGGAAAAATATTTTTGTCTAAATATTGGTCCTTCAAAAAGTACCATAATTCACACAAAAAAATCATAAACAACTAATATAGTATGCAAATGTAACTGCTCCGAAGTTTAGTTACAGCAAGAAGCATTACTCTTACAGATTTTAAAAGCTCCTAGTAGGAGCAAAAGTGAATAATTTATTGAGAAAGCATATGCTATTTATTAGCAAGTTTAAGTATCTGCATTAACCCTTTTTCAGGGCTTGGAAACCTCAAACAAAGAGCCCAAAATCCTTCATTTTCCTGCAGTTATTGACTTTCCTCTGCTATAAATATTTAGCACTGTTCAACTTCTCAGCTCAGCTTATATTTTCAAGACATTAAAACTGACCAACAACCTAAAGTCTTCATAAAATGGAACACTGGTACAAAGGCATTAACAGAACTTCATGTATTTCTTTTTCATTTTCCTCCTGAATTTCTACAGTTTAAATCATCCTACAAGGAAGGATCCAAGTAGCTTTATGTATGGAAGTTGCCCTCATCATTATGAAACTTCTAATAAAATCTTCTGAAAAATAATTATCATATGATGAGAAGTACATGCTTAGAGAAGAAAAGCAGGTAAGTTTAATTAGCCAAATTATCATACTCTAATACACAGGACAATGAAAGCAAGAAACACACCAGCTATCAGTTTCATGGAAATCAGAGAATGATGAACATAACCACACTAAAAGTTCAGGAGGTTATGATGAAGGTTATGGAAGTTAGGAAGGGACCATTCTCAGGAATGTTTACATGTACTGAAAACAGAAGGGCAATATAACATAAAATGCAAGAGATAGACTACATCAAAACCAAAAACATTTAACCACTGCTAGTTTAAATGCACTTTGGAAGCAATTTGAAGCCATGCAAAGATAGTCAGATTTCAAAGAGTAAGATAATTTAAACACTTGAACAAGATATCAACATAGAAGCTCCAGAAGAGTTAAGCAGCCAACGGGGAAAGTGAAGGGAAGGATTTGATCAGTCTCAACCACAGGAATTATGTACCTGCAACACAGAGATTAGAAAACCTGCAAATACAGCAGAACTGATATGAGAACAGAGCCTTGCATAGGTTGACTTCACTATCCCAACAGCAGAATCCCTTTGCTGATTTGTTTTAAATGGATAAATCCTTCCATTAAATATATTAGCCACATCCTAATTTTAACCAGACAGCAACTAATATCTCCCTGAGATTGGAGAAAAATACACACAGCTCAATAACCATGTAACTATTTTTACTGCCATAATTCAGACCACTAGAAGTTAAGATGCATTCACTCAACCAGGCTTTTTTCACTGTAGCTTCATGAATACAGAACATGTCTGTCTAAATCAAATTCATCTAAAATTTGGACAAAAGACAGGAAAAGTTAAATTCAGATAAATGCATACTGGTTGTCAGAAAACCACATATTTACAGCAAGTTTTTCTTCAAGAACAAATCTTGCAGGTTTTAGCCAAAATGTGCAGTACCTATATGACCACAAGCCTCCCCCTCCAAAGAATTCAACATTTCGTCTTCCTCCAGTGGCATGCAGGTGTTTAAATACCAAAAAAATATCTCGGATGTGACCAGATCAGCTGGTAACCATTCCTCAGCTACATACATAGAAAGTGGTCTTCTTGAAATACTTTTTTGCACAACAAACTGCTCTACCCTTGCTCTCTCTCACATCTCACCCCTCCATCCCAGCAAACTGCAGCACACACAGTCCATTACACTGCTGGCCAGCGTGCTGTGCCACCCCACTCAAACTAAAGCACACACATCCCTCCAGGCAAACTTCTCCACTTAATGCTCCATCTCAGCTACTTCAAATTTTGTATCTAACAGCTCTGCAAAACCCTGAGCAGAGGGACCCAGCCCACCCTGAGCCTGACGGAATTCACCTTCACATGATGTCATTGTATTTCCTTCTATAAACTTAATTAACAAAGCAAGCCATATTCTAACAAGAAAAATACCGAGGAAAAAAACCTTTCAAAGTCTAAATAAAAGTATGAAGGCCTTAAGTAAGGAACTGTTTATTAAAGCGTCTACACTGGCATGAATTTCAATTCATGTAAGATACAGTTACTGAGACAAAGTAAGTGAGTGAGACAGTACAGCTAGTGAGACCAAGACTCAAAGATCAAAAGTAAGATCAAAACAGTAACAGTGGAAAGAAATTTGTGTATTTGCATATCTTTAAGTTCTTTTAAATATCACGAATAGACCATTCTTTAAAAAATACCTGCAACAGATATGTGCCATAAATTAAAAGCAAACAAAAAGTACAACTTCAATTCTCATTTTAAATTTGCCTCACAGAGAATATTTATTAATTGCACTTAGAAAATATACTGCTAACAAGCCTCTGTCACACAAAGTATTTAATATTCATGCAAAACTTACTACTTTCATCAAAATAAAAAATAAAATACACCTCCTAAAAATATACCAAAGCCATATGACAAAAACTACACAGTGTTTGCATATGACAAACATTACAACCTTTAAAAGAATATATAAATACTTCAGACTGCCTATGAATCTTGGAATTTTATCCATTTATTTGGAAGAGCTAACATAACGATGGCAGCAGTCGTGGGATGCCTAGAATGTCAAAATTTCCCATTTATAGTCACTATTGTACTTTCCATACTCTAAAGACTGATTACAAGTTTAAATATGCTTTTTAAGGAAAAAAATCCTGCTTCAGTGGAAGAATGACCACATCAAAGCCAATCATTATGTTCTCACAAATACAGTTTTCTTAATGAAAGAAATTAAGAAGAATACTTAATCTGAATAAATTTATTGCGCAAGACTAAATATATTACCCAGGATTAATGTACTTAACTTGAAACAGAATTATCCTTTTTTTTCTACTATTATAAGTACACTCTTGAAAATGTCTTCATTTTGTAATCACAGATGACTTTTTACAGACAAACAGTATCAAGTCTGTTTTTTTTAATGCAGTACTGTATTTGAAATATCAGTTGCACAACAAAAGAAATTCTAATACTTGGACACAAAGTTTTCTCTGGCAAACTAGAGCTGCCCTTTCTAAACAAGGAAATACTTGTGGGACTCCAAATCTTGTCAGCCACCATGCAGTGCTGTAAGGGCCACTTATACCCAACCTGGTGAGTAGCACCATAAAGGCTGCATCACTGTGTGAACACCTGACAAATAACTTGGCATCCGAGGGATGAAAACCCTACAATTTAACAATTAGATGCAAACCTCCTAACAGCACCAAAAACCTACTTAGGACTTTAAAAGAAATGTTATTCTTAGCATAGTACACAATTTCAGTCAGTCTGCACTAGTTGAAATCTGAGTTTTATCCTATAAAAACTACTTCACCCTTTGTCTTTTGGAACCAAACCAATCCAGTTTTCAGGCTCAAGATCCGTACCTTAGGCATAGAGCTAAAGTTTATTTCTACCAGTTACTTTCATTAGTTTCCAAAACATTCTGAATTTTGAACAAATCTGAAAATGCACACAGATATTTGTATGCATTTAAAAGTTACTGGTTTTACTCAGAAGTAGACTTCACCAAATACCTAACTCAACAAAGGTAACAGAGTTTGAAACCCAACCGTTACTTTTTATTGTTTCTCACATAAACCCCATGCCAAAGAGTAATTGGAAACCTTAGTCCAGATACTTGTCACTACTTTGTGCCCTGCAGAGCACCCAAAAGCTGGGTTAAGTGCTGTGCTGCTGGCACCCAGCGAACAGCACACCTCATTGCTGACCTCTTATTAAAAAAACACCCTGTGGGCTTCTCCTGAGGAAGCCCTTAATTATTCATAACAGGTACACAGGAAACAAGAGTTCATTTCTCAGGGGGTTTTGAAGAAATCAAAATTGTCTCCTCTAATGGGACCATTCCCATCGTTCAGATCAGCAGACACACTGCATGTGATGGACTATGAATACAGATGACTTGCAGCTATAAACACATCTTGGAGTACTCCCCACAATCTTTGAATAAATTTGCATTTATTGTCATTGATTTGTGTTGTTCTGTATGAGAGGACAACCACAGCATCAGCTTAGATAAAAATTCTAGTGTATCTAAAATCAGACATGCATGAACTACCACAAAAATTCATGTAAAAAATTACCATTAAAATTCATAACTGACTTTTGGGAAAATGGGATCCATGCAACATCAGAAACAGCTAAGGAAGTTGTAAAATAAACATAATTTAACAAACAGACCCAGGATAATTTGCATATGATGAAGCCCAGATCCAACACCTAAAGGAAGTATACTCCAATGTTCATATACTAATTAAGAAGAAACAAAGCACAGTTTGCTCTGTTTCTCTTTTAGTGTTAGCAAGACAAAGTTTCTGGATAAAAGGGGAAAGCTTGAGGCTTTTAACCACATTGCACCTGATGTGAACACGCAATAGAATGAGCGAGCCATCAATCTTACCCTACCCTTGGGCCACCAGTTACTGCCAGGCTGCAAAGTCCTAGCCATGTTGCATATACCCAGTTTTTTAGCTCCACTTAGTTACAACAAAACAGGGTTTCTTAGACCTCCCTGCAACCATTTCCTCTGTGTCATTTCTGCAACAATCTACCACAATGCATTTTTTTCCCAGTGTTACTCCAGAAGGCCAGCTGAAATTTCCAGTTATTTCAGGATACTCCAGCCAGGCTGTGGAGGGGAAGGTTTGGTATGCAGTCTACCTTTACTTCATCAAGTGGTCTAACTCAAACATTTCTGGATGCAATTACAGGCAACTGGAAATCAGTGCAGTGAGCCAAGACAGATGCAATGTTCACACTGCTCTGAAAGGCCAGCAGCAGAATAAGATTTCCCCTGTCAATCCTGAAATAATACAGCGTAGTGGAATGGCACATGGCTGAAGGGTACACTGCAGTCCTGCTACTTCCAATCAAGATATTACTGGGGTGGAAGAGAGGTTTGTGCATCTTTAAGGCACACGTTTAAAGGACACAGGAAATAGAAGGATGCTTAGTACAACAGGAGGTAATGCATTCTTCATTGTTCTATTTTGTGGTAAGTTTTGTTTTTGTTTTTTTTTTAAATAGCGTGTAATCTGGGATGCTACAAGCCATCATATAAGAGGGGACATTATGACAGCCCCAGACAAGGTAACATCCCATTGTTTACTAAAATTGATCTATTCTCTCAGTAACCAAAAAAAGAAAGTTAAACTATCCTCTGCAGAGGCAACAGCAACAGTACCCATCATGTGGCTCCCCCCAGCTTTCAGTTCTTGAGCCTACTCTTCTGTGGACTCCTGTGCCCCACAAACTTTTCCTTAAAATGCCAGGCACATTCTCTTTTAAAAACATTGTTTTATTTTGCTCACAAACGTGATTGCTCTTGCATTATTTTAGCCTAGGTTCCCCTACACTTTTCAGCTTTTACAGCTGAAAGACACTCTCCCCTACTAGTCAGCAACAGATGGCCTTCACCAGAATTGTTACCTTTTTCATTAGTTTTTTTGCAGAGTAGGATGCTACTTGTTTCCACAGAACAGCTGAAGAATACGTGATGTTTTTTCATTATGCAAACTAGTCTAAGGAAAATAGTTCTGAACTGCAAAGTTAAAGCTAAATAAAAGTTCTGTCCTTCTCTATGGCATACCAACTTTTTTTTTTTTCTGGTATATATGACAACCATGAAGAAAGAATGTTTTAACTAGAACTGGCAATGAATTCTACTTCTGAAAACTACTTCTGGCAGAAGGTAAGACAAAACTCCTGCAACATTCAACTCCCTTAAAATCCATACATATACAAGAGATCTGTGAGCAGAAAGAAAAACAGCTGGCGAAGTCTTTTTTTATCAAATCAATCTTTCCTCGCACAAGTGTGTCACATGATCATATAACTGTTCCACTCTACTCTGTATGTTTTAAATTAATTCTGAGCCACCAAAGACATTTCACAGAAAATTCTATGATCACCGAAGTGATCACGTAGAGACAAATGATGTGAAAATACTGTTATTCAAAGCAACCACAGCTCATATAGAGATATTTTGTACACAGCCTGTTACAATTGAACATGCAAGACTGTAATACCACCTAATTTTTACTTACTAAAATCCGCAATTTGGTTTTTTTCTAGTCACAGTTTACTTGTTATTTATTTCATATAGCAACAATGTAAATTTTATATCTTATATCATATATTCTAAAGCAGAAGGTGGTTTAAGTCAGATCTGCACACCTTTTTCAGAGCCTAACATCCTTCATAATTCCAGTTCTTTGTAGTCATTTTGTTTCTCATTAGCAAATTCATTTCTTTTCTGGCAGAGTAATTGACAAATGCATCAAGCATCAATAGCCAGACCAAGGAAATACTTATTTCTCAGGTAGGTACAGAGCTTTAAATGATAGTTCATATCTACAGTAGTTTTAAACACTTCAGCATAAGAGGTTCCCAGTTCAAGACCACCTTCTAGTCACAGAGTGGCTTGTGGTCCTTGTTCACATTCTGCTAAACAATTCCCAATAAAACAGATCTATCACTGGAAGATAATTTTTCATTTCAGTGTTGACCATACTTCTTCATTCACCAGAAAGATAACCATGAGCATGTTTACATCTGGGGTAGAACCTGCAGATTAAAGCCAGTGTGTCTGAACACAAGGAACTGATCCCATCTCATATGATCAGTGTGATTGGAACCCTCCTCATCTTTCAGTTCTGAAAGTTCTTCTCCTTTCCCAGTGGGGTTGGGGTTTTTGAGTAGGCCTGCAGAGCTAACCTTCAGAACAATATCAGCCATGCAATGTCATCGGATGGGATCAACTCTGAGGAAGGAACAAAGACTTAAGTACAACTGCATCAATAGTAACAAAGACAATTTATCAAAATCTTCACTTGCTATTAGAAATTAAAAAAAAATACGGGCACATCTGAAGATATAAATCACCTCTTCTATTGCTGAAAACTTCTCAGCATTAGGATATTTAATATATCAACATTCAGAGAAACAGTCTAATATCTTTTGGTCGCAAAAGGGATCCACATTTTGTATCAAAAATGTTATACAGAATAGTTCACAAAAGCAGGAGGAAAAAAAACCCTAACTAAGAGATCTTCCTGTACATAAATCAGGCTTTAAAATTCAAACTCAATTTTCTAATCAAAATCCAAATCCACAGTACAAGTTTTACTCAAAAGTCACTCTAGCAAATCAATTGTTTAAAGATCCTACAGTCCTGAAAAATGCTGCAGGTTTCCTTTTAGGTCTTCTGCAAATAAAAGGGTAAGAATTTAAGAGGCAAAAGAAAAATGTTGAAGGGCTTAAATAAAAAAGCAACTCCAAAATATATTGAGATCTAAAGGATTTATTTTCCTTGTGCCAGGCATGTGAAATGCACATTTCCCTAGTACTGTAACAGATGTTCCGAGTTCTCATGTAGTCTTGAAGTATAATTTTCCAATTCATTGCAGCATCTTACAGAAATGAAATAGCAAGAGTAAGCACTCATTTCCTGAAACTTGAGTTCGAATACTGATTAGGTCAGAAATGAAGTGAAATTGCTCAATCCTACAAAATAACCCATCTCCTGTACCTTATGTCCAATGTCTAATCCCTTCAACGGGAGTGGACACACCCAAACACCTCCTAAGTTCAGATCTCGTGTTCACAGAGAATAGAAAGCGACAAACCTAATTCTTGCTGAGAAATCTGATTGCAACTGCAAAAATATCTTTAAAATAGAGCGCCATTTCAAATTTCAGATTAGCTGAAGCATGTGGAAGGCATCAACCAAAATTAGTGTTGAAGAACACCAGCTCCTATTCTGCTGGAAAGAGATACACAAGCGTACTATGGCCACCTAGAAAACAAAACCAAAGTATCATGAAGCTGCAGTTAAGTTTTGGTGGGTTTCACTTGCTTTTCTTGCTACTAGCCATTTTGCAAGTGGGTAGACAAGCTTCACTTGTAATTTCTCCTTTTTTAAATTTTAAACTTATCTACACAGAGAAATTCAACATTTGTCAAGAAAGATGAAGTTGTCTAAGTCTTACAGCCTAACTAAACACTGTTTCTGAGTCTGTGTTTCTGATTTTTTTAATTGTCATCTTTTCAGTGAAACAGAGCATGCAATTAAAAAACCTAATCACACCACTAAGACTTTTTAGACAAATTAGCTTTCCTAATGTTGAGTATTTAAAGTGAGTTTAGGAAGAGTGTTAGTCAAATGCAATTTAAAATTGTTGATTAGGTTTAAAAAAAATAGCAAAGCAGAATAGTGATTTTGCATGACATAGAAAAGCAATTTAATTCTGGGTATTTTTTGGTTTAGGCTAGGGGCTTTTTTCTACAATTAAGGTTATTGTAAATTATTCTCCAGGCATATTTTTAAGTCCTAATCATGTCCATTCACTTCTTCAAACTCCATTTAACTTCTTGATTGTTCATTCCCTGGGCTGCTACTACCTGTGTCCACTGGAAACAGCTTCTCTTCACAACAACATCTTGGGAAAATTCTTCATCTTATTGTGAAACAGCTTTGTTTACACAACAAACCAGGACACATCTGTCCTCACTATGGAAACATTTTGGCTGTGGAGGCCTCAAAAGAAAACAAGCCACAGAGGACGTTGGTCATCGGTGAAACCCTAACAGCTGAATTCACATGGTAAAAGGAAAGCACATTTCCTGAAGAGAGGGCCAGGCTCTGCTTCGACCAGATAATCCAGAAACAGCATGGAGCACCTGACCTCCACACCTAGCAGCACCTCTCACAGCACGACCTAAATACCACTTCAGGGGGTTTAATTAAAGCAAAGCACAAGGATGCTACTGCACTGACATCCCCCAACCCCACAGCATAATTAAGCAGTTTACAGTCTTTCAGGGTGAGGAGAAGAATATCTTTGATTTGCTGCAAAGTCCACTGCTGAAACAGGCTAAGGAACTAGACAGAGTAATTGGAAAACATCGCTCCTGGTGGACAGTTCTATAGGAACGACAGCCACATCGACATACAGTGTTGATGCTGTACACATTTCAGAGTCAATTTCCTGTCAGTGAGGCTTTGTCAATACACAATTATGCAACAGATCAAAAACTAGTACAAAGCAAGAAGAGAGTCCAAATGCTTTTAATGTTTTTCCAGTAACTGTTATGACGTTTTTAAAATAGAAAAAGATATAATTTTATTTGAAGGGTTCCTCCAAAAGGCTGATATTGAAGCCAATACTGTATAAAGCTTTGTGGTAAATCTCATTAAGTAACAGGTCTATTTGACGGCCTACAATCACCATAATTACCTTGCAGAGAGTGCCAGTAGTAACTGCACTGCTTTAGTAGAAACTGGCTTCCTCAAATGCACACCATATTTATTTGCTAAATAGAACCTCAGTAACTTTAAAATAAAAATCAAGAAGAAGGAATTAATGGATTTTTAAATAAATTTTATCTAAAATTGATTGGGAAATAACTTTGCAAAATTAAGAACTAAATTTTTAAAGACTGTTCAAACATAATCTTTTATTTATTTCAGCTATGAGGTAAGTTTAAGAAAACATCATTCTCCCAATAAAAGTAATCCAGAATTTTTTTATTGCGTAAGAAGCATACATATGCATAAAAAGAAAATACACCCAAACAAAAAACGATGCTCTTTTGGAAATTACCAATTATAGGAGTCATACAAGCTGAACAAAACTAAAACCTTTTTCTGTCTTTATTCTAATAGGAGATAACTGCAGGGGTGAGTCCACAGAGATTTTATTCTTCCTTATTGTGAACTCACATCCTCAACAGAATTAAACAAGAGATACACATGTCAAGGACAGACATTATTTCATAGGTACAAGCCTAGGAAAAACTGGAGGTCATTCATTTTCACCAGTCAGAATGAATACTAAGGACTCACCACAAGATAAATACAAAACACCTGCTTTACTAAAAGCTATTACAAGTTTGTGGAAAATTGGAGGCATTTCAAAGCTGATAAAAGTTTTACTCGCAGAATGGGGCAGGATGGCAGGGGAAGAGAAGGTTTCCTGTTGTGTAGTCGTGGGAGAAAGCACAGCCTGGAATGACATTCTTAAACCCACAACCATTGATGAAACATTGTCTTAAGGCAAAAATTCTACACAATGAGTTTAAGCATGCATTACAGTTTGTAGCTAAGTTATTATCTGCAATAAACTGATAACCATTCATTAACTTCTGAGCATAAGAGACAACTGGCAAGCTATTTCATGCCTCAAAGAATTTACAACAAAAGGGAGGCAAACAGTGCAGGTGACTTTGTACTGGGAAAATAAAATGAATATTTAAAAATGCCATTACCTTCCAGCTATAAAATGGTTCGACATGGAGATGTTCCAACAAATGCAGTTTTTAAAACTGATTCTTAATCCTTATGTGCTATAAGCAGAAAAGTAAGCATAGTCTTTCAATTAATAACAAACAGCTATTAGTAAAGTACTTTTTGGTGAAAATTAATATTAAGGCCTATATGAACAAGCACTGAATATGTGCTTCACAAGCAACCCTAACTATAAGGGTCACAAAACAGTATGTGTACTGACAGACACAGCCTGTAAGACTCCATGGGGGGAGGTTAAAAAGAAGATATGAAAATTAAAAATTAATAAGTCTACAGCACAGTAGTTCTGAACAGACATATTCCCAAAGTCACAACTTCCAAGGCAATCTCTAAGGACAATATCTTTTGCTCCATAATAATTTCTAACGCACTTGGGAGTGCTGTAAATTATTTCATCTGCCTCAAAGCAGATTAGGGGAAGGAAAGTTGCAGCAGTGACCACAGCCCTGTGTCAGCTCCCCACAAGAAAAAGCCAAACATCACTGTATTCTGTGCACGCCAAACACTGACATTGCTGAGAGCTACTTGTTCAAAGACAAAATATGTCCTTTAATAATTCAACTCCCCCTGAGACTCAGGAACAAGATAAGAGGCTAAAACCAACTTTGGAACAGGATATTCAGAACTGCAGGTAACATCCACGTTCATTGGTACAGACTGTGATACCTTATGTGATTTTTCTCCCACCAGGCAGCACAACCACCCCAATGGCACCATGCAAACAGCCTCAGGCTCTCCAGCTACATGCCTCACATTGGTGCTTTTATCTCACAGCCCCTGTGACCAAATGCAAAGACACAACTTTCTACTGCCCAGCTCAAAATCCAGTTTGCCTACAAGTTCATGGAGATCTTTTCAATTAAAAAAATCTTGTCTATTTAAACCATTTCTACCCTCTCCATAAGATGCTTTGAAACTTCTGGAAATTCAAATCTCATACAGAAATTATAATTATTATTATTACAGAATCTCTTCCTAGTCCTGCATTTTCCTTGTCATTTTTTTAAAATGTTCCCAAGAGTCACACAGAGGGTCATAGCCATGTCAATTTCCAGGGTAACTAGGACTTCAGGTCTCACCTTTCCAAATCTGAGATTTTTACACAAAAATTGGAAAGCATTTTTCATAGCTTTTCATACCATAAATACATTGTTAACTTCAGCTTCCATCTGCTAAATTTTTTCATTGATTTGATAATTGATTCATACCACAATATCATCCATAGCAGACAAGTACTTTAAAAAACTGTCATGTTCTTCCCTTATGAACAGTTTTCCCAGAAATATTTAATATCTCTTCTGCTATGAGCAGCTCTCCAGGTTATGTCTCTTGAGTCCATTTCAAGTAAACAATTTTTCACACCGACATTTTCTTTAGTCTGTTGTAATTCACATTCCACTGGCCTCTTTACTGTTCCATCTATAGAGTCAGTTAAGCTGCATTTGTTTTTCCACACACCTTTTTTTTTGCCAAGGACAAGCAAGTTCCACAGCTTTTGAAACTGAAAGGAACAACCATAACATCCAGCAAACTGCATGGGTCATAAAGTTTTGCATGGCAAAGCTTTCAGCTCTGGCACAATTAGGATATATTCACCAATTTTTAAAAGCCGTGTTAATTCCAAGTGTCCATATAAACCTGTTGGTGTTGGACTGTTTCCTAGTGGTACCATTAAATTTATAATAGATATGCTTTCTGCTGCCTATAATCACTTTTTAAGATTTTTCAAGTGGTTTAAGGTCAAATATTGCCCTTAAGGTGATATACAAACATATAATTTAGATATTTTTATTCTATACTCTATCAACAACTTCTAAATATATGAGTGAATGCAATAAACCTCAAACCTCTCTCAAACAGGTCTAGGAAAGACCTTAAATTTAACAGACAAAAGAAGAGCTCTAATCCTCCAATTATGTATCTGAACTATAAGGTTATCCTTCATCTGTTGTGCTCCTCATACATGCATTAAAATACATAAATCAGCTGACAATATCTTCAGTTTTATTCATGAGCAAGACATTTAAAAAAAGAGGTGAGCACAGCCATTCTTTGATTTTATTGACCCCTGCCTCTCCCAAGCCGTGTTCAAAGACTGTCCATGGAGGAGAACAGAGAAAAATGCCAACCAGTCCTTACAAGTGGGTTGTGAACACAAGTAATGTGACATGTATTATTGCGAAGGGAATTTCTAAAAATGTGGTGAACAGCACCAGAAAGTAGTAAATGCTCCCTGAAATACCAAATAAAACAAACACTATCAAAATAAAAATCCAGTAACTTCCTAATCAATGAAAAATTAGTTAAATACAGAATTTGGCACACACATACCAAATTCCACACATTCATTCATATTTTATCCTAAATTCCATAAAGGGCATTACCTAAGCACTAACGAATCCAACCTGTGTCATATTTTATATACATGCAACAGGATTCTGCTGTCAGTACACTTTTCAGTAGAAAGGTGAATCCAGTAAAACAACCCCATGCCAAATTTTCACAAAGTCTTTAGAGGGGTCTAATTCTTTTGCATGCAATGCTCAGCAAGTCTGCACTCCTTATGGAGTTTCATTTAAAACTGAATTTAAGTAGTTTTGACTTATCAGAACATAGAATAAAGCAGCAATCACATAAAACAGTGTAATTCAATCAAAATTATTGCCAAAGCAGCAATGGCTATTTATCGGCAGCAAAACCCACATACAAGCAACACACTGACTACATGTCTAATAAAATACTAGGTATCCATTGGAAGTGGCAAGAATAACTTCTTTCAGCAACTGGGTTGCTAACTAAGAGACTCTGTAACTTTCCTGCTATTTTTATACCTGTCACTCCTTTTAGTGCTCATCAGCACAATTCATCTACTTTCTCAGCCGAAAAGGGACATTTAATAGTAAGAGATACTTATTTACTTATGTAAGTATGATGTGCTTATTTTGTGGAACAAAACCAAAACTAAAACAGAAAGAAGATCCAACATAATACTGCAAAGATCTTACTGATGATAAAATACATTTCATAGCTATATCTGTTTTATATCTGATATTATACATATCTTGTGTGGATTACTGCATAGCCTCTTTTTCCTGGGGCAAAGGAAAAAGATAAATCAATCATCACATGTTGAGTTTCAAACAGTATCTCAAGAAATTGTTTCCATGGCTATTCCATCTGTTATGCAGAAATATCAACTACTACGACTGTTTTAATATGACAAGTGGATAAAATTCATAAATAGCTGAGTAGCCAATCTCATTTTCTAAACCAACATAGATGCTTATGACCATAAATCTCTGAAGTGGTTTTCTGTCCCACTTCATTTTTTCTCTCAAATCTTTCAATCTGTTTTTGCTTTTTCAGAAATCTGGACTAAGATACTTTCAACAGCTGGAGGACTTGGAGTCAATACACCACAGAAATCAAAGCCAGCTACACAAAGTACAAATCCATGCCAACATTCACTCAATGCTTAAAATATGTGTAGCCAGAGTTTGATAAAAAAACTTAATTTTTTTTTTTCCAAAGGAAATTAAACTGTAGTGTACTAGCCTGGCATAAACTTTCTGATCCCATACAATATTCAATAAATACTTTAAACACAATTATCTGCAAAGTGGAATTTATTTCTCACACACAAGGTGCATAGAAATGGAGGAGACAAAAGTTACGATACACACTTTTATACACAGCAAGTCTTTCTTAGTATGCCACTTATCTCAGAAGGAGAAGCAGGTTCTGTTTCTGTGATGGAAAACAGCAGCCAGGCCACAGAAAGAAGAAGAGGTGTAATAGTTTATCTTACCAGGGAGGACTAGTACTTAACAGGAGAAAAAAAAAGAAAAAGAAAAAAAAACCACCAAGACAGCACTCCAGTTTGAACCTTTATGTTGAAGTGAGCTGCTTTCAAGTTCCTCTTGACTAATAAATAAAAACAAGTTTCTGTCCAAGAAGCACAAAACACACTGAACAAGTATTTTACCCTAAGAAATACAGACAATTTATTTCATGCTCAGTTTATCCTGAGAACGAATCCCTCCTCCCTGAGGACCATGCTTCACCAAACATCTCAACTTCTTTCTCCCTATTCTACCACGCTCCTTCCCGCTAACCAAGAATGCCATCACCAAAGAAACTGCATTTTCAGGTTCACCAGTGCACACTCCGAGCATTTGAATTAGAATGAGACATTTGAATTAGATTGTCTGAATGAGACATATTTGGGTGAACTGTAAGAAGGGGCTTACAGTTGATAAGACCGTTTTAATTTCCTCTTTTTACTTAGTGATGATCTTTTACTCCTTTTCTGCACTTTCACATCTTCTGATTCTGAGATCATAACCACTCCTAATCACATCCTCATAAGTAGTGCTCAAGACACTTGCTGGCTGTTTTTGCTTTGAATGCTTAAACCTGATGGCACAGGCAGCATACAAACACTACATGAACAGCCGGGGCAAGCCTGCCCTGAGTGAAGGCAAAATTGTGTTTCCTACCTATTGAATGCAGGATGAGGAACTCAGAGGCCAAGCAGATACTTAAAAAAAATACTCAGCCTTTAATTTAACTTAAGATTGAACAATGAAATTAATAGCAAAGCAAGCTCTGAGCTGAAGGCAGCTAGCAGTTATGATGATAAAGAAGAAAGCTAAATACTGCATGAATAGGAATTATTGGTGTTCAACCAATTGTGCCGCTTGACAACAACCCTAGAGTTATCAGGACATCCTTGGGAGTGATTCAAAACTTCCACTTGGCCTCCGAAAAAGAAAAAATCTCACAGTCAGCCACAGAGGTGGTGTGAGAATTGTGACTGATGGAATTAAGCACAGATCCCAAAATGAGTAAAATCAGTTTCAGAAATGAGGTCAGAAAGGTTGATAAACTCCCAGGGAACCAAGACTTCAGTCAAAGAGAAAGTATTTTCTTGGTGGTAAGAAACAACTGCAAGTGTCTGCAGTGTTTCTTCTGCTAAAGTGAAGGGAGGATATGCTTCTGAGGAATTGAAATATGACTAAAACATGCCTTTGTAAAGAAATGCGAGTGGAGTCTCATGGTCCAGGACAAGGCTGGACTACAAGGCAGAAAAAACTGTCCTCAACATTAACAAGCCAGTCAATCCTGCATGTCTGGAAGCCCTACTTCCCCAAAAGACATCCATAAGAGCTCTGAAATTCCTCTAGCTGTCCTTCTTAGAGTTTCATCTTTAGCTACAGCAGACTAAAGGCCAGCTACTACCAGACAGCACAGCCCTGACCACCAGACCTTGACTCCCATTCAATGGCCACTTCAGCTCTGTTCCCCCAGCAGTAAGCTGATTCAAGAGCACTAAGACTTTTCTGTTTTGGTGAAGTATGTTTTCCATCAGTTGATCTCTCTGCACTAGTGTATCATAGGTCATATGAGCAGCAAAGTGCCAAATGAGAAGCAGAAGGTTCATGCAGGAAGGAGAGCAAGGACTCAGGAGAGCAGTAAGAATGCTTGCCCTTTCAACAGCTCCCAGCCAGCACATCAGGTAACTTGTCATGCAGATCCATAACCCACTTCAAAACATGAATGGCTGGGGCAGAGAGACATGCAGAACATTCTATCAGCCTCACCCATCTAGTTTTGGATAATTCAAAACAGCTGTTGCAACTGAAGACAACAAGGTTCTTCAAGGGAAAGCAGCATCATTCCATACACCATACAGGCAAAAGCACACAGTGGCTTTTGAGGACAGCCACAATGGAAGTAACCACTAACAATTCATGAATTCCAATACCTATGCACAAGATATCAGTAGCAGTTCTTAAAGAATTCAAACAATAAATTCCTAATGCAGTACCAAACTTTGAGCAACTCACACACAATTAAAAACTTTCTTTGGGAAATATCTGGAACTGTGTCATTACATTAGCTAGAGGTTACCATATTTTAATCACTTATATTTTCCCTTCTAGTGCTTATTATAATTTTGTACTTGCACAATTACAGTTCAACCTAAGGAAATGCATACTAAAGACATTCCAATCCACAAGCTTATTTTCATCATTTTATCAATAACCACAAGCAAAGAGTATTTATACAGAGCATATCAATATTTTAAAACATTAATATTAGGGACTCCACCATGCAGAACAGAAATACAGTATCAGGTGTGGCTTGCAGATACACAGTAAAATGTAAATTGAGTAAAATCTACAAGATGACTACAACTTAAATGGTCAGTCACAGCTTGACAGGACAATTTTGATACAATACCTTTCAAATTACAGAGCACTATAAGCATGAAAATTGTATACACAAAATCCCAACCCAGTTATAGCTTTAGGGGCCCTTTAAAGCACGTCTAAAATTTTCATTTTCCATAAATGACAGGCACAGCAATAAAAACTCTTGACCTGGGAGAATTTATTTTTAACAATGCCTCTCCCTTTTCTGTTTCTCCTATTATTAACAGAAGCAGAGCCAGATTGGCAGCAGCAGACATGAACAACGGCCTCGAGACCACAAGACAGGGGAGGAAGCAGACTAGCATGACCCATATATTACCTAAAGCAAACTCAGAGTATCCAAAGCAGTGAGGAGGCACCAATTGAAGACCAAAATACTATGCAATGAGAAGAAGGGTTTACAGCTAACAGAACCTGAACTACATTCTCAAAACAAGCCTCCAGGATAAATGAACAGTCAGACAAAAACACCCACCAAGGGATATTGCTAACAGTAACACATGAAACTCCTGACCACACTAAAATGGGTGCTGTGAGGGAAGTAAACCAAACCAACAGGCAAGCCAGGACAACTTCTTATGAATGCTATCCTGAATGCCAGAGCTTCCTTCTTCCCCCTGCTTCAACCTGACTCCAAATAGAAGGAATGGGAGATGTAGACTGTAAATGTAATTTCTGCTACAGACCTTCTCTGGATGAGACACTGCAGGAAAGCACAGTCTATATCTTCATTGTCTCTCACAAAAGATTTTCCTGGCAGCATGGGACAACACCCTGAAAGCCACTTCTATGGCTCCAGCTACAGAGACAAACATTACTGGTGGTGGTGTTCAACTTCTCAGGTCTTGGGAAACATTCGCACAAATGTACACAGAACCTGAAATTACAATACTTTGTATAGCTTCTATCCCATATACATGCTTTGCTCTTACTTCACACTTCAGGTACATCGAGAGTCAGTGCTGCAATTTCACTCCTAACTGTCAGGATGCTCCATCAAACTACAGCATATTATCCCCAGGATTATCCTATGCTGGAAGCACAAAAACATACCTGCTCCTAATACTCATACTGTGATTAATAGGATTTTTTTTATATTCCTCTACTCCATAAGAAGTTACTCACATCTTGAAAACTGCTGGAACTCTGTCTAGAATTTTGACTGGCACTGAACGGACACCAAATACGCCATACATCTCACATTTAAAAAAATCTTATTGATGTATTGACATGGCACCAAGGTCATGATGACCAACTTTATTAATTTATGTGATAAGTCTAAGAATTATGTTCTTATATATGTTTAAGGAATTTTAAAAACATGGTTGTTCCATTTACAACCAACCATGGAAATACAATATTCTACAGGAGGGAAAAACATCTTTTTATAAAAGCAAACTATAAAATATGGATATTGTCTTATATCTGAACAACTAAAATACTTAGCTATTTTCATTTGATGAGAACTGATGAAAAATTAAAAGTCAAAGAATGTATCATCAAATATTCATTTTCCACACTTCAGAATCCCTGTAAAACAAAATATACGTATAGTAGGAACACCTAAAGCAACAAAACAGGATGTTTTCAAGCAATTACTTTAAATTTAGAGCTATTTCTGTATTAAATAGGAACAGAACTATTTTTCAGATATAAAAAAGGAGGCAGTGTAGCTTTCATAGCCTTGTGCATTACTGGAAGTCTCATACATGCTAAACATCACATAACAAAAGAGGATCCATTAGCTTGCACCTAATCACCCAGCAAAGCTGGAAGCAGCAGAACTCAGGTGCTGTGCTAAAAAGGACACTCTCTTTGGCGCTTAAAGGAAGTATCTTAGCTTTATTAGTGAATGACAGAATCTTCACGGAGGAACTCTCATTGCTAAAGAGCCAAAATAATGAGCTCCTCTCCTCTCTTGACCTCCCTGCTGCAGTGTGAAAGGGGTTCACTTGAACAGTTAACAACTAGCTGTCCTCAGTCTGAACCACACCACTCTAAGCCACAGGCACAGTGGTAGGAAGGACCACGCAATCACAACCACCCCCCTCGTCACTCTCTGAGTCAAGCCCTGCTTCGCTCTACTTAAAAAATCCCATACCATGGTTAAAACCTAATGGTACTTTTGTACCTTCAGGCTGCCATTAACTCTGACACTCCATACTTTAGCAAGGGTATGCCAGCTTTCATGGTGATGAAGTAACACAATGTTGTATTAGCAGCAGTAGACATAATAAAAGTAATAATAATAACAAAGCCAATTTAAGAGTGTGTCAATGCTGAAGACACAGGACTGAATGCACAGTTCTGAATGTAAAGATGTTTCCATCTGGCTAATTTTAAATCAGGTGAAATCAAACAAGGAGCAGATTAGTTTAGTACCCTGTAATCACCCAACTATTCAAGCTTGGTTGTATTTCCCATACTGCAGTAACGTTTGCTGTCACATCTAGCTTATTACCACTCCTAGCTTTAATGGTTTCTTCTCTTTCTAAATATGTTTAGAAAACTTGTAGTCATTCAAAAACACATTCATACTTCCTCTTAACCCACTTCCAGAGTCTGAACCTCTGACCTTACCCAAACAAGAAACACGAATGCCTTTTATTTCATAGTCTATACATAATGTTATTCATCACTTATACTCACATATTCATTTCCCTCAAAGGCATAAATGATATAGCACTTTGAAACAGGATGGTGTTACCCCTTTTTTCCTACTTTTTCTGAGACTCAGATTCTATAAAGTTTGTTTGTTCACTCCTAAGTATCAACTAGGACTCACATTTTCTTGCAGCAGATTCTTGTAACTACAAGGCATCACAGAAATGTTTTGTGAAAAGCAAACAAACACCAGAGGTATCATTGACTTTCACTTCATTCTGATTCCTATCTATAAGAGGCTGGGTATATTTTCAATTCAAAATCTGAAAGTCAGACCAACACTAAAGAGGTATTAAAGCATGGAAGAAACCATAAAGAAAACTTTTAATTAATAAGAGAAAAGAAAAATCTTTTCTGTTGCTTTCCCCAGGAAATTGTTGGAAAAAATGCTGGCCATTCAAATTTTGTCACACTACAGATACTCTTGCAAAAAACATACATACCATCATGTTTTCCCAAGACACTGCTTCCATAGAAATACACACTCAACAAAATTTGTATTTCAGAGCAAGTATTTATTATGTATCCTATTACAGGACAGTATTTTTTATAATTGCTAACAGAATACCATTCAAACAGCTACGCTATGATATTAAACCATCTACAGCAGAGCATTTTATCCCAGCCTTGTATAAAAAACATGAACCTCTTCATTAGAAAATACAGGGTTCTATTTGAAGTAAGAAGAAATCACAAAAAGGGAGACAGTGACAAAAATCTGCCATCTGCTCTACATGCAATGTAGACCTAAAAACGACTGAAAAACTTACTGTCAGTATAAAAGCAGTACCAACAGCCCAGTAAGATAAGGAAGGGTTGTTCATCTTTCTACCATTAGATGCATTAAGTGTGTGTATAAATATGTCCTTGTATATAAATACTTCAGCACTTTAAATCCACAATAATATTCACTTTAATTGGGGTAAGACTAAGAAGAACTACTGTACTATCTGAGCTTTCCTTTCTAAAACAGAGCAGCAAACTGCCCCTAACAGCGAACCCTTACCCTGCTTTGGTACATCAGACCCCTGCTGTAGGAACTTGGCCAAGGTCATAGAATAAGTCAGCAGCATCACAAGCCTGTGACCCCAAATCCTGGCAAGACGATGCTGCCCCTCAGCAGGCAGTCCAGAAGGAAGATATTCTGCACTTCACTACCCACCTTGTGGCTCACCCAGCACTTCTCATACAGCCTAAAACTGCACCAAACATCCACTACTACAAGCCGAGACACAAACGCAAGCATAGAATTACACATCACAATGCAAAACCTCAAACATTAATTGCATATATAAAAGGATTGCTAAAACACTAAATCAGCGTTAAGAACTAGACCTTTTTTAAATTTGTGTTCCTGTACTGCCACCTAAAGATCAGAGTTAAAAACAGGAACAGTAGCGGACAGTGTGACTTTTGTCAGTAGTCCTGGAAGAAAGAAGTAACATTTTTCTGATACCTCACTTTGAACTAAGACCACACCAGATTCATCCAGATGGATGAAACAGTTCTATTTCATATCACTGTTTAGTGGTACTTCACCATTTGCCTGATTTCTATACATTCAAAAAAAAAAAAAAAAATTGAAATCTCTGCATGGATGTATATATCTCCTTTAATTAGATAAATGTCTAATTGGACAGTCTTGATCTATAAACTTTGTCTAGCCACAGCATATTTTGCAAAAGAAGACAGATTAGTGGAAATATATTTTTTACTTCTGTATTTACTTTTTTTAATTTAACTGCTATCACTATATAGAAAAAAAAAAACAAACCACAAATTAATAACCTCTCATGATATAACAAGCTGGTAATACCATTATTTCTCCCTGTAAAACATGCCCTGGTTACATGTCTACATCCGAACACCTCAGATTCACTTTTATTCCACCTGTTGCTGCACTCAGCCTGGTGGCGTCTGAAGTCTGCAGTCTCTCCCAACTTAAATGTTCAGTCACCACCCCAAAGGACCCTGATGTCACAAATCAGACTTCACAGACATAATAGCTAAAAATCTTTAGTTTGGTGCTTATTTGGGGGTTTTTTGGAGGAGTTTTTGTTGGGTTTTTGCTTTGGTTGGGGTTATTTTTCAATCTGCTGAAGATACAGGATTCATCTTATAAGATGCAAGCATCACCTGGAATACATTGTCAACTTTTTCTTTGATTAAATGAGAACCACAATCTCATATCTTTAAATAGAAGCCAAGATGCCCTGTAAAGGACATGAAGCAAATCACCTGGACTGTTTCAACAAACAAAATTTCTAAAAAAACAGCCCAAACAAAAAGTCAAACCAGAGCAAAAACCTAAAAAAAAAAAGTTAGCAGTATCGAATTTTCTCCTATCTCTCTTCTTCACGTCTTGAAAACTTTACAGGGGTTTGGCTTCTCTAGCAGTATGTTTCAGGAATTAATACACAGATAGGTATTAATACACAGATGTTCCTTTAACAGCTCCACCACAATCCAGCGTGCTGGGAAACTGCACAAGATTAGAAAACAGTTTTGTTTGTTTCCTTCTAAACAAACACAGAAAGTTACTATGCGTTTGTCAGTTTCCACATGTAAGGATTTGCGGGAGGAAGGCAGGAACTCATTTAAGGCACGTCTCAAAGCCAGGTGCTCCTTAACGGGATAAACCCGGGCAGGTAACACCAAACTCCAACACCGCCCGCTGCCTATTTCATGGAGGCTGGAGCCCCCCCAGCTCCATAAATGCCCCGGGCACGGCTCCCTTCGCCCCACCTCAGGCCCAGGGAGCACCTGAGCGGAGCCAGGGCACTCCCACCGCCGCGGGCCCGGCGGGAAAACCCCGGGCCACGCCGGCACTGCCGCCTCCTGCCAGCCCAGGAACCCTGCCCAGGAACTGCCCGCGCCCGAAAAGAGGCGACATCTTCAAAAAAGCCGTTTTAAAATAAAAAGCCCCCAGTTAAAAAGAGCGGCAGGAAGCGGCAAGCCTCGCACCTCAGCCCTGGCAGCACACAGCGGCAGAGCCTGACACGGCCAGCTCCTCTCCGGAGCACGTCTCCCTATCCCATCCCGCCCGGCACAGGCAGCTGTTCTCCCGGCCCCGCAGGCACAGCGCGGCCCCGCCCCGGCGGAAGGGGCGGGACTGGCGGCAATGCGGAGCGTTCCAGCCGGTACCTGCGCAGGCAGTGCTCGCACACGCTGCCCAGCTGCTCCTTGGTCAGGACGTAGGCGAAGGGCACGTCGCCGTAGAGCAGCTCTCCGGGCCGCACTCTCCGGCGGGAGCGGAGACCGCTGCCCTTGCCCGGGCTGTGGAAGCGCTCCAGCGCCGCCGGCTCCATCCTGCCGCGCCGCCGCCACCGGAGAGGAGAGCGCGGGCCGCCCCGCCCGCCGGCACGTGACCGGGCGCTGCCGCCGCCATCTTGGATCAGGGCAAGGGCCGGGCGGGCTCTGCTGTGGGCGGGGGCCGCGCCCGCGGGGATGGAGCCCGGCCTTGCGGCACACCTGTGCCCTGGGCTAATGCAGCGCAGCGCAGCACAGCACAGCCCAGCCGCACCGAGAGGCGCAGGGCAGCCCTTTGCTAGAAGAGGCAGTTAATAATACATATCACTGAAACCCAGAGTGGGTCAGGTTGGAAGGGATTACTGTGCGTCACCTGGCGGAACCGCCCTGCTTCAGCAGGGCCATCCCAGGGCACATGGCACAGGCCTGCATCCAGAGGGATCTTGAATATTTCCAGTCGGGGGCTCCACAGCCTCTCTGAACAATCTGCTTCAGTGCTCAGTCACCTACGCAGTAATGAAGCTTTTCTTCATATTCAGGTGGAGCTTCCTGTGCATCAGTTTCTGCCACTGCCTCCTGTCATATTGCTTGGCACCACTGAGCAGAGCCTGGCTCCATCTACCTGGCACCCTCACTTTTCCATACTTATACACAAAATATTAAACAGTTTGGTTTACAAAGGATGTGATATGATAATGATTCAGTCAAAAGACATCCCCAAAAAGTCATTGTATTTATGGCATCTGGATGTATTTCTCTATCTCACTGTGATCTGAATGCAAAGAAATATGACTGGGCCAGTAGCTGCTGGGCACTTTAAACTCTGGTGGTTTCTCACTGAGAATGCACCCCATGCAGTAGATTACTTTTTGTCAGAACCATGAGTTAGAGGGACCAGATAAATGACAACAGAAAAAGGAAAACACTTGCAGAATTCACTAAGGGCATTAATCAAAAATGTTGGTGCTCAAAGCCTGTGAAATAAGTGCATTCATTTATGAAGATTACACACATGACATAGGCTAAATGTGCTAAACTGCAGATCGACTCTTTCTGGTTTTCCTTACCACGCCTATAGAGGGAGGTAGGGCTTGTGTTTTGGAAAGGAGTGTCGATTTGTGCTGTAAAAGAACACTGAGACATAGACCTGACAGTTCTGCCAAGCAGTTGTGCAGTGCTAAAAACCACTCCGTTTTGTTCTCAGTAACTATTATTTCAGTCTGCAATTTTTTTCATCCAAGTTGCAACGAGGTAATAAGGAGTGGCAATATGCATATCTAAAACACTGCTGTTAGGTACCTAAAGCCAGAGGATTCTCACAGAAAAATATATTTTGGCATTTGCTTAATGCTGCAGTGATGTAATTCATTACCGAAAGAACTGACAGCAGTCTTGCTGTTAGTGAAGTCATTATGCATGTTACTATGCTTATTTTTAGTTCTTCTAGCAAATGTTTAAAATGTGTTAGTTTACAGTGATACTGTGAGTTTCTCAACAATTAACCTTAGTACTTATTAAAATATTAGGCAATTAGCTCTGTATTTGGCCTGTATGCTTTACTTCTTCACCTATTAAATATTCTGCATTTTCCTGTCTGTGCTGTTTCAGTTTCTGAGCAGGCATCACCCAAAACCTGTACCAAAAACAAGCTCAGTAATTACAGAAGTCAACATCTATCTCTATTAGTGGATAAATTTAAGAAATTAATGGTCAAACAAAAAGCATTAATCTAAAGGCCTATCCATGAACTGCAAAAAGTGCATTCAGAGAAGAGCTAATATAAATATATAATACCAGATGTGGCTTTCATTATTTTCTCCATTTTTCTTGATAGATTTTCTCACTTGTATGTTCAGTAACATAAAAAAACCTTGCAAAGTACAAAAACACATTGGAGGGAATGCCAGTCTTCTATCTCACTGACGCACAAAATAAAAATCACAACCTTAAAGAGCCCAGCTACTCTAGGAAAATCTGAAGTATGAATACCCAAAGAAAGGGACTTCCATCAGCTTGGCATGAGCTGTACAGGAAATAAGCCACAGAAGCTTCAAAACAGCTTTTAGCTGACGTTGCATTTCAGTTCATATGAAGACATAATTGCATTATTAGAGATTTTCTGTATAGATAAGCTTTCAAACACAACATTAAACATTTTAAGGCAATGTTGGATATTTGGATGTCTGTATGCAGGGCCTGAAGAACTCTTTCTGGATATCTACACCTACAGGTTAGAGATGAATCTGCCTAGGAGGGCCTAGGCAGATTCAGCAGTCTTTGAGCAATGGTGATCAATGGAATGCCCAACTTAGATGTTTTTGGAATCATCAGTCTGAATTTTCTCAAAAGCATAATGATACTAGGGCTATATATACCAGTAAGTGCTTATTTAGCCCAAGAATATATTTAGTTGAACTTAATCCCTGTTATCAGCATGGTGTTTTTATATGACCAAGTCATACACTGACCTAAACAGGTCAGACTTCTCAGCAGCTGTTTGAAGTGCATGACACATTCTGGACGGAAGCAGCTGTCAAGGAGTGTAATGAGGGTGGTTTTGTAGGAAATATCACTTAATTGTGGCTGATGCTGCTGAATGAGTCATATGTCCTTACTGCCAGGAGACACCGTGGTGGAGCTTTAGCTCTTCTATCTCAGGACAGCATGTTTTACTACATGAATTTAGAGAAACAGCTGCAGTAATTAAATAATTCAAGTTCTGCTCCTTAAATGTGCAATAGCCATTCCAAACAACACAGCACAAAATGGATTTTTTTTTTCTGGGATCAAGATATGGCTCAAACCACAAAATGTTAAATTTTGGATTGTACAAAATCTGTGTCACTAACAGAATAGCTATCAATTAATTAGTTGAAAGCTTGTAAGTACAGACAAATCTTTTATGAACATGTATCTGTTCACTTTCAGTGTTGGTGTGCTAGTGAAAAATTGATTCTAAAATGTTAAATTAAAGATCACTGCAGAAGCGTTTTAAGCACAAATTCATAATAAATTTCACATAGATTTTATCTGTTGATTTTTTACTGGGAAATTTACAAAACCATTCTACTTTATATAATTTGTATATAGTTTCTACTGTAGATACTTTGTATCTTCCCTGCCTCAAACACATCCATTTCCTTCAAGCAACGGAAGCAAGTTGAAGTTCTGAAGTTCTGAGCTGTTTGTCTATTTGGGGTCATATCAATAGGATCAACCACATCAGTGGTTAAAGACTTACATTATGAGTAATCGACTGTTTCATTTGGCGTATCTTAACTACCCCTAATTTCCCTTGGGCTCCATGTGCTTGCTGCATGTTGGGTTCTATCAGCTGGGAAGAGTCCATGTGCCTATTTTTAGCAGTGACAAGCTAAACAGCCCACACAAGGAAAGATGCAATAGCTGTTAAACAAGGGCACTGACTTGTCCTTTCCAGAAGAGTTGTTATTTCCATTTTCTCAATGTTTACAGAAGAAAGGTATGGCTTTGCTAATTAAAGTCATACAAAGCTCAGGTTGGAGTTTTCAATCTGCAGCCCCATAGATTGTGTTCAGCCCGACAAAACAATTAATTCAACATGCTTCTCAGGAAGCCTCAGTTTCTTCCTATCACATTTGCACATCTTAAACTATACCACACAATCTGTTTCTCAAGTTTTATGCTGATATTTCTGTAAACATTACCATTAACCTGCAAGGCTGAGCTCTCATTTCCGATGCTGAACAGGTTTAGTCACCAGTCCAGACACATTCCACCTTAACAACCCCTTATCACAACATCTACTGTGTTAATTACTGCAAGGTCGCAAATCCTTCTTCTAGATCAAAAGTGAATTGACTATATATAGAGTTCAACTTAACTGACCTCCTAAAGTGGCAAAATTTCTCATTAACTGGGCCAAGTTTTGTTTCTGTCTCTATTTGTGTTTGTTTTGATTTAAATATAGGTAAGTAGGAAAAGCTTGGGCAATTGCTAGCACAGTCATAATTTTCTTTCCCAGACAGATGGCACAAATGATGAGGGCCACTAGAAAAGACTTAGCATATCTAAAGTTACAATCAATATACCAGCTATGATATACTGGTGCTTTAATATGGAATGCCAAACCATTTTTGGGCAGCTCGTCAAAAAATTGGAAGAGTGAGAGCAACACTTAAGTGTTCTACTGGATAGTGCATCACATGTGGTTCATGTTTCAGAGGTATTAAATCAGTCTTGAGGGAGAAAAAGGCAGTTATGCAAAGGAAAGGAACATAAATAGTACAGCATTGGTTAAAAATCGTAACAGAAATGTATGATGAGCCTTTATATACAATTTAAAATTTGAAAGTGAAGGGGAAGTTCAACAAAAAGCTATAATCCTGCAACAGTAGGAATTACTAAGTGGATAGTATCAATTAATCAAATATATAGACCTAGTTAATTTTCACTCCCCGTGTATTTATTCATATACAATAGTAATTTTCACTTTTTCCATCTTTTCCATGAATACTAATGTAATTTTTATAATGGCAGGCATTTCTCTCTCCATTTCAAATTTGTGATCAGGGCTAAACATTGCTTACACTTAGCCTTAATGGTGCATTTCTGCTGAGCATTAAATCTCATTTCAAGTTCCCAGTTATGCAATATTCCTTCCACTTACAGACTCCTGGTGTCAGTCGCTGCATTGGCTCATTAAGTGCTGCTTTCCAACAGCATCAAAATAAAACAATTTTCTTTTTTTTCAGTTCATATTTGAAATGTTATCAGCATACAGTTGAAGAAATTTATTTAGGCAGTGGTGGTCTTACATTTCCTGTATAGAATATTTCTCCTGGGATGTTGGATGTGTAACACATCTTGCTGCAACAAGAGCAGGGTGTTTTGATTCAAGGTGGGGGGGACCAGCCCAAGAGACACAGCAGTCTTGTAGACCAGCAGATAAGACAGTTACCATCTAATGAGACTGAAAAAGGTGGAATTGCTTCTGTTAATGCAAGTTTGCCATTCATTGACAATTAGCAATGACTATCTCTGAAATAATCAGAGATGTAAACAGAAAGGAAGTCTCAAGTCTTGACAACCTGCACCAGAACACCAGCAAGGCTCTGAGACAGACTGCAAATTAAGCTTCAGCCTTCCCATCAGTTTCATCATAACATTAGAAAAGCCTGCAGCAGTTTAAAGAGAAAGCTGCAGCCTAGTGGCTCTCAAAGTCAATTTTTCATCTGCAGCCAGAACTGCAGGAGGAAGACAGAAATGAATGCTTATCACATCTATACCTCACATTAAGATTAAGAAATACGTTTCTATTTGCATTGTTTGGGGCACTACTGTAATCCACAGCTTGAAAATAGTTCAGCCTTCACCAAAATGGCATTTTATAAACTAGTGCTTTGCTAAGGGAGTGTATTTTTTGCCACAGCTCTTCCCAGAGGGTACAATACAGAACACAGAAACAGTACAACCTCTCAGCATTGTTGAACAACAACAGAACAGTAACACGATAAGACAAAAAGAGAAATTAGGAACAGGTTGCCTTATGGAGTACTATGTCTAAAATCAGAATTTTAATAGACTATGGTTTTGAGTAATTTTTTGGTACATCTATTACACATTAAAGAAAGATATTGGCAAAGGTTTCAAGTAAGATGATTTTATTTTCTTAAAATCATTTATACAGCACTGAATAGTCTGGTGACTTTCAGACCTAAAATAATCCTTATATACATGTAGTTGTTTGTGTATTGTATTATAAACTAGTACAGGTTGCCCCTGATTTTTCAAAAGAAATAACTGTTGCAACTTTTCCTCAGAGATATCACAATCTTTATTTTAAGCAGCTCTCAGTTAATGTTTTATCACCCTGTCATTACCTTGTCTTCTATTAACACACCACTATTAATTTATTAGCATTATGTTGACTTTAGGCTGCAAATTCAGAAAAGCAGACAACGTAGCAGACTCAGTGGTTGTGAAGACCTTTGTATTTTGTGAATCTGTCAAAAGGGCATTCAAATCATTAAGCACTAAAATAAAAACCAAACAAGTAATAATTTGGTCTGTTAATTTTTTTCGAATGTTGTACATATACAGCAACAGTGTAACAAAAAGTTGCATTTAAGTGGTACATCCAAAAGTAGCACGAGCTAATATGCTCCTGCAAAAGTTGCAAAGATTGTCCATTCCAGATAGGATTGTGAAAGATAACTGTGAATTCATTACTTTCATCCTATGTAGAAGGGCTCTTGTAACTTGCTAAATTTTTCCTGTTTGGACAAGAAATCATCTAGCTAACAGTATATCCGATTTTATTTAAATCACTTTTTATCAAAGTAATCTTCCAGAAGCAAAGGTGATCTTCCAAAAGCTTTAGATTTAAAAGTTCGTGATCCTTGTACTTGCCAAGACTTCATCATGGAAGAAGGTTTCAGCAAACATATCGGAGTTTTGCAAAGCCTCGAAAAGACGCTTGTAGTCTTCTGGATACAAGTTATACATTGCAGCATTTTTGGGAATTTCTAGTGCTTTCAGTAATTTGTCACTATTGTCCAAGCTCCATGAACTGAAACAAACAAACAAAATCATAATGGAGCATTTCTTTCTGTGAAAAATTAAAAAGCAAGAAACGTTATCTGAAGGTCCACTTCACTCTTTCACAGCCTCTAGAAGAAGCTAACCTCTTCTTGCAACACAAGTTACTTTCAATCCATACTGCAAACAAGAAGAAACCTCTGCCATTAAAACACACAAATAGCAAATAAAGCCCCCAGCAGACACAGACAATACCAAACCACACAAACCTCCTCATTACAGGACAGGTGCTCTCTCTCATTCACCCTAAATGCATAAGTCAGTAACAGGCATTACAGCCTAAAAAGGGCGTTTCAGTGCTGGAGAAATTAAAGCTAAGAATGACTCAGTATAGCATGAACTAGGACTTACACCTCCCAGGTATTTTCTTCTGTACATAAACAGATGTATCCACCCTCCCTCCATCTACATCTTTGCTATGAAAGCTGTACTTTTATAAATGTGCACATACATTAACTACTTCCCAAACAGGAAAAGAGTGTATAAATACACAGAAGATGCATATTAGAAGCCTTCAACTTCCTGACTGAAGGATCAAGTGGAGATGAGGTATACCACTGAGCTTTAAGAAAGAAATCCATTAAGGCTCTTTGCACTTGTCTTTGCTAAGAGAGTTACTGGAATTTAGTAGCTCATTTTTTCCCCCCTTTCTGGAAATTAACTTTTATAACCTACTATCAGCAAACAAGAAGTGCATTCACTATTTTCATCAGCAAGAAATCAATGCTTTTCAAACTGTGAACACCTTCCATTTCTGGGAAACAGAAATGCATTGATCATAAGGAAACATGAATAGCTTGCATAATTGGTGAAGTCTAAAGCCTAATTTTTTAATTAGATAACAGCCATTTGAGGACATCTCCGTTCCACCTCCTATAACCTTCAGCTGTTTTCATTAGGGTTACTTTGATGTCTGTTTTAAGCTATATCTCTTTCAGCTTTTAATTTCTGTAACTGCAAAACTCTTGGTGGCTTTATTATTATATCTGTAAAGTAAGTGAAAACTTCTTGCAGATACATGACCTAAGCTCCTGGAGGTACAGGAATTACTGCACATATAAATTCTAAATACTTGTCAACCTTCCTGACAGGAACAGTCCCCAAAATACTGCATAGTAGGTCGCACAAATGAAATCTTCTTTTCTACATGATTAATTAAAAATTAATTAATTAGTTTTTTTAAAAGACAGTATTTCATCTGCAAATAAATACTGCTTTGGGAATATATTTTAATATTTTCATATATTTCTCTTAAGTATAAAGACTGTAATTCTTTCTTACTTACTGTAATCTATCGGTAAGTCTAGACTTAGGCTTAGCAAAAGACTGTTTCACCATAAAAATAAAGGTAGATGCATTTGAGGGCTTCAAGCCTCCTGTAAATAGATTTTGCTGAGGAGTCAGTCGTACCAAACACAAATGGTCATTTGGCAGCCGCTGCAAGAAAAACAGAGTAAGTCACTGAAAAAATCACTTTTTAGACAGTATCTATCTTAAACTAAGATGCCAGTTAATCTTTGCCACCAGTAACATTTCTTATTAAAAGTCTTAACAAGATGATGTCATCGGAAGATGAGGCTTCACCTCCCTGTGCCTTAAACAGAAAAGGAAATAGAAAACAAAGAAACATTCTGTCACTGGGAGTTTATTTCTATATTTTAAAACTGGACTTTCTTAGTTGAAATTGACAATACAGGCTTGATGTGAGTTTTCGAGGTATTATATGGTCTATTGTATTCCTATACTATGCAAGGTATCAGACCTGCCTTTCATATATAAAGACAGAATTATGTGAGTGCAACACTAAGACACTACTGCAACATGAGGATGTTATTAAACTGGGACAAAGTGGAGTCTTCAACTGAAATAAATGTACTTCTGTATTGGCAGCAATGGATATATTAGATCTGACATTTGTACTTCTAAAGTTGTCCTAGTACATCTTGCACAGCCCACCTGATGGGCCTCTCTACATGGCTTTTCAGCAACACAACTAAGCATATCAGGCACACCCAATCATTTACACATTACAGAAATATTGCAAACCACACTTAATACAGCACCATAGCAGTTTTCTGGGGAGCATGAAACATAATATTTTTAAGTAAACGTGCTTTTATATTACCAGAATTAAATAGGAATATTCCTTTATTATACAAAGGAACATCATTACTTCTCCAAAGGAGAAAAGTAAATAACTTTACACAAGGTATTTTTGCACCTCTCAGATTTAAGTTTTGAGACTCATGCTTTTCCACAATTAACTTGCACATTAAATCTATAATAGACATGTGAATAACTATTTTCATCAAAACCAGCAGCACACTGATTGTGTTATTAACCGTGATAACGCTTATTTTGTTCAAGCAGGTAGATGTGACCATCAGTAACTTTCTCTGAAAAATACTTTACCTATTCATATTCCCTTATGCTGTTTATTCACTATATTTTTTCCACCACAGACAATAAAGATATTAATTTATTTCAGTTTCTAAGATAATAACAATTCTTCACTCCACTTCTGATGAATCTCTATACTGCCTTAAATTTTAATTATAATAGTTCTTTAAAAATACATCTGTAAATGCTGCTATGAAGTTACTTTAACCTTTAATTAAAAGTAGTTTAACTGTATCTTCAGAAGAAAAGTGTACATAACAATCTTACCCCAGTCTTTGGTATTGCCAGTCCCCCATTTTTCAAATTAGTTGCAAATGAAGACCAAGGTTCCTATGGGAGGAAGCAAATGTATTATGGAATTCAAGTGTTTTGTTAGAATAGAATAGACTGTTTCAGTTGGAAGGTACCTACAGTGATCATCTAGTCCAACTGCCTGAGTAATTCAAGGCTGGCCAAGCTAAAGCATGTTATAAAAAGGGCATTGTCCAAATGTTCTCTTAAATGCTGACAGGCCTGGGGCATCGACCACCTCTCACAGAGTTTGACCCCTTCTCTGTAAAGAAGTGCTTGCTAATGTGGCCAGCCAGCAGCCCCAGGTGACCAGTGGCCAGCCAGGTGTAGCCCAAATCAGTACAGCCCTCTGAGTGCTGTCCTTCAGCCAGTTCTTCCCCACCCCACACCCTGAACTAGCTCATCCCACAGCTGGACAGCTTTTCCAGAAAGATGCTGTGAGGGGGGGTAGTATCAAAAGCCACCCTAGAATCCAGAAAAATTTCATCCACCATTTTCCCTTCATCCATAGGGCAGGTGACCTTATCATAGGAGGGAGTCTAATGGGTTAAACCAGACTTTGCTTTGCAAACCCATGTTAACTGTGCCTGATGAGTGCCTGATTATTCTTCAAATGCCCTTCCATAGTACCCAGTAGAATCTGGTACTCCATAATGGTTGCAGGTACTGAGGTTAGACTAACAAGTCTGGAGTTCACTGGGTCTTCCCTCACATTCTTCTTTGTAAGAGGATGTGGAATAACTTTGGCCAGCTTCAGTCAGCAGGGACCTCCCCAGACTCCCAAGATCTTTGGTACCTGATGGAGAGAAGTCCTGCCATAACTTCAGTAGCTCCTCAGGACTCTGGGATGAATTCCATCAGGCCCTGAGGACCTGAGAACATTCAGCTGATACATCTGGTCCCTTACAGCTTCAGCCTTCATAAATGGAAAGTCACTGTTCCCACACTCACGGCTCTTTTGCTCAGGGGGCCAGGAAGCCTAAGGCTTATCAGTATTATTAAAGACTGAGGCAAAAGAGATCAAATGCCTCCACTTCTACTTTATCTCTGTTAGTCAGGTGACCACCTTCAAAAAGTACTATTCTTCAACTTCTTAATATTTACCTTAACGTAAACCTTGTAGGATAAGGTATTTGGAAGACAAGAGACATTGAAACCTAATTTCAGATTAGCAAAACATTTAAACTATGAAGGTAGGTTCCTAGAAAAACAGAGCACAAAGATAAATCTGAAAAGCATAAACTAACTGGAAGTTGATGGCCAAGTGATCATAGGGAACTGGGGGGGACAACATAAAAAAAAACTTTTAAAACTAAACCATAGCATGTTTCACAAAGTAAGAAGATACTGACTAGTAGGAGAAGCAGGTAGGCTTGGAACATTAAAGCACCAAGACTCGAAAAAATTTGTACTGAACACAGCTTAGGAAGTCAAAAGCATACATGGTGGCAAAATTCAGAGGATATAACAAAGCATAGACTATGACAGATTGGAAAAGCAGACTTCTAGTTTCACACAACCATTAGCAAAATGGAAAACGTTTATCTGGTGTGTAAACATCTTTTTTTATCTACCAGAATCTGAGAATAAATGTTTTTGAGTATAACGGCTTGCAGTGAACAAACTGACATCATAGCGAATAACAATGTTGCTTAATTGGAAGAGTTTCACACAAAACATAAAGCTTTATGTTTTAGCTTTTTACAAAAGTTTTCAACAGTTCTCCAACTGATTTAAACATCAAATTAGCTTCCAATTAGTTTGCAGTGGCAAACCACTATAAACCCCTTTCTAAATGCATGTTCACAGCATTAGGCCGTATCAGCTGGTGCAAAACTCTTACCTTATGCAGTAATTCAATTTCATACCCTAGTTGTGCAAGTACAGTAAGTGCTTGATAAATCTTTGACCTCCCAGGCTCTGCTGTTAATACCTAAAAAAATGACAAAGAGCAAGCATTTTTGTTGCAAAAACCAAGACTGTGTCTTTATCTAAGCAAAATCCACATGTATATATAAAACAGTAAGAAATTCAGTTAAGTCTAAAATTCCAAGGTAAAGTTCCATCAGGCCTCAAACATGTGCTTTGTGCGATTTTAGTATCTCTTGTCAGAAAACAGGGCTAGAAGACATTATAATATTTGAAGTATTCCTTCACAGCAGTTATTTGGATAACCGAACTATGCATGAATCTCCAGTATATGCTTTCTGGTCCCTTTTAAGGCAGAGAAGTTTCACACAGAAGATAAATAAGGATCACATTTCATATAAAAACCCTAACTTTGGCAGAGTTATCAGCTTGCACTGATAAGGTAATATTCCCAAGAAGACACACAAAGCGGAGTAAGTAAAATACTAGGAGACCTCACTGAACATTAAGCAACTTGCACAGCCATCGTCGCGACCAGTATTACAAATCAAACAACTCTTAGGGCAAGGAAAAAAAAGAAAAGCTTGTGATTATTCTCAAAAAGGGCAAGGAAAGAAGTAAACTGTAGCAGGGAGATTTAATTTTGTGTAATAGATTTACACAGCCTTGTCATATGATAAAAAGCCAAAACAAGCAACAAAAAGGAACCAACAATGCCTAGTTAAAGAAGGCTCCAAAAGCTTTTACTACATAACTCTTATGTAACAGAGTCCACTTTATAGCGAGAAAACTTAATTAAAAAAAAACCAAAACATGAAACCGGGACTGCCTTAAATGAATAGGCTGCCCTGTATTTAGTAAAAAATCTGACCATTTAAACATACCATACAAGTGGGTATTTAAGTGGTGAACCTGTCATTTCACAGAAGAATATACTTAAAACGTTTAATTTTTTTCACTTGGGTATTAGACACAACACTGGTTGTCTAAGCAGACCTTGAAGTCCTTGTCTACTTCAAGTAATTACAGGTTTATGATTCTGTACAAACCTCCCAGGTTCATGGAGGGGGAGAAACAAAAGGCATCCTTGAAGTGTAAGTACAGTTCTAGAGCTTCAGGACAGCATAAATTAGGAATATGTAATCCAGAAAAGGCTCTGCACCTTAGCATACAGAGCATTAATAAAAAGGAGTGTAAATCATTATATTTTGCCTCTTTTCTTTTCAGTACTGCATACAAAACAATTCAAGAGGAGAAGTCCACCTCACTGCATTGGTATTTAGTGACTTGGAATCCTCTTCACTTGTGTTTTGAATTTAGTCTCCATTAACTATTACCTGCAACTAGTAAACAAACTTGTTGCAAAAAGCATGGCACAGAATTTACAATGGAAACACCTCACAATTTACAATGGAAAGCAGCTAGTCTGCTGCTGCATATACTTCTCAAGGACCAGTCTTCACATGTGTAAATCTGTGGTTATATGACAACAGAATGTTTCTTAATAGTGCTATCACTGCATAAAGCAAACAAGTAGGAAACTGAAAATACTTAAAAATTCTGGTAGAAAAAGAATTCACTAGCAAAAACATTAAATATACAATATAAATGGGTTTGTGTTCTGTGAAGCACTACACCTTCATTACCTGTAAAATGCCTTGCACATACCGTATACTCTTTTTCACTTATAAAGAGGTTGAGTTCCACTCTTCCATATCTGTATATGGAACTGCATTCATACATGGCGAAAAGAAGTCTCCAAAGTCTGTTTCTTTCCAACTGTTGTGGTACAATTCCAAAAATTTTCAAAGGAGTATCTGTTTCACACAATAGCAGAAGTATCTTTAAAATTTTGCAGCATGTCTTAGACAATCTCATTAATTCTAATGTCTAAGCTACAAACAATTAAGAAAAGAAGGTCTGTGAGTTCACGTTGTTCAAGAATGAATACAATTCAAGCCTTAGTCAAAGATAAGCTCAGTTTGCATTAGACTAAAACTTTGAACGACAAGAAAATACCCAATTATCTGATATTGTCATGGGGGGGAGAGTTCTGAAGCTATCATGAGTCTTAAGTAAAGCTGAAATGTAGAAAGCAGTATGCATTAATCCAGCATGTGTATTAAATAGAACATATCCCTCAAGCAAATCCCAAAGGTTTTGCCAAACTGCCTATGCACCCTCCAAAAACGTGTTTGTAACATGTGGGATCATAAATATATACCTGCCCTCCAAGGAACTGCTGCTACACCCATGGTTTCAAAAAGTTTGTCAGAAGACACAGCAGGTGGTTTCAAAGCTCCCTTTGTCAAAGGATCCAGTCTGAAGAAGTCACCATGAATCACCTTTAACTGCCCATCCAGGCTATTCTCTAGGGACTGAATAAAAATAACTTTAGTTGAAGAAATGTGGATACGGTAACTAGTTTTTCAAAACACGCAACCCAAACAAAAAATGCATTCAAGCACTACCTAAAATTGTTGCCTGGTCAACAAGAGTCAAGCCTCAGAGCTGCTTCATACAGCTGATAAAAAGAACACCTTCTTTCTTTCAGCTGATAAAAATAATCACCCCCTTCACTGTGCAGTGCATTTTGATATTTTTTGTGCTGTTCAACTCGACCTTTAAGCCACATTCTTAAATTAGTAAGATGTTCCACAATTTTTTTTTTTAAAAACCACACAAACTACTAAACTAAGCAAACCACTTCTTTTAATAATTTAAAACTAGAATTCTTCATATCTATCTTCATATGGAGATATGTGTGACTCACATGACTTCAAATGTGTGAAGACACATTTCAAGTCAGGTGAGAGTCATTGGTTTCAAACCAGCACTGTAATGCAAAGCTTCTAGAGCAAATTTCTGCAGCTCTCTGTCTGACCCACTTTGAATCCATGCAAAGCCCAGGTGACCAGGAGAGGACAACACACGTAAGTGTCAATTACAGGAAAACAGATTAAATAAAACTGTGAAATAATCAAAATAACTAAGAGTATTTTTACAGATTTCTAACAGCTTCATTACAGAACTCTTGCTTAAACATAAACATCTACAATGACTCCGATTAGTTTCAAATTCATACATGAAATTTTATTTATACATAGAAAGACTGTGTATGAACTTTAATTCCTACATACACAAAATGCCAAATTAATTGAAAAATAATCTGCATTTGTGATGTACAATACCAAAACTACATACTGTTATTAGGCATTATGTCAGATGTTGCAAGTAACAACCACTGCCTAATTCTTTTTGGATCCAACAATTACACAACAATTTAAGCTAATTTCTCATTTTCCCTTTAATTATGTTTTAGAAACATGCAACTGAATCAAAAGCATACCTTTAAGTCTCTAAGAAAATCTGAGTTACTTTCCAGAGCTACCACTCTAAGACCTGCATCAAGCAGAGATCGAGTCAAAATTCCAGGACCTGAGGTATAAAAATAAAGAAAAACTTAAAAAAAAATTTTAGAAGTGCATTTTTGTTTCTAAGTGATTACCTTTAGTGATTTTCCCAACATAACACTTGGGACATATCACCTTCAACAGGAGATAGCTTGTGTTTGTTAAACACGCTCCAAAACAAGAGTTAGAGAAATGATTTACAGGCAGCATGCCCGAGATTGCTCACTGTATTACACTAATCACAGCGTTACAATTAGATACTGAGCAGCACTGGAGACAACGTTTCAAATATTTCTATTACTTTTTCTTCTGCCAACAGTAATATACTGTAAAACCTTAGCCATATTATCCTTAGAATACATTCTGCAGAAATGTTAAAAAAAAAAAAACAACAACCAACCATTAGGTAACTGCAGAGGTTTTGCAACAGCCCATAATCCTGAGTGTGCTTTTACTGATAAAGCTCGCCTACAAAACCATAGCATTACCTGACAGAAAATTTCATCTCTGGTCACTCTACAGCAAAGTTTTAACAGGAGTGACTCCAGGCTGCACCCTCACTCATTCCCTCAGCTCTGCATAAATAGACCCCCCCAGGCACACCCAGATGTCCCGGGAAGGTGCCGGGCCAGGGGTCCGGGCCAGCCCCCAGCCGGGATTCCGGCCAGGGCAGCGCCAAAACGCGATGCAGCTGCCACCCCCACCCGAAATCCCGGGAGAGGCAGTGCCCCAGCCCTCGGCGGGCCGGGGCGCCAGCACGGCCGGTGCGAGGGCAGCAGCTCGCACTGACCCCCCAAGGTCACTGGGGCGCGCCGGAGCCTCGGGGCAGCTCACCAGGCGCGAACTCGAGCAGAAGGGGCTGCGGGCCGGGGCCGGCTCCGCGCCGCAGGCAGCGCCGCACGGTGCGAGCCAGCTGCGGGCAGGCGATGAAGCGGCGGACCACGAGGCTGCTCCGCTGCTCCTTACGCACCGGCCGCTTCTCCTTCGCGGGCTCCGCTACCCGCAGGGCCGGGTACTGCCGCTCGGCCGTCACCCAGCACGGCGACGGCCCGCAGAGCAGCGGCCGCAGCCCCGCTGCCAGGAGGCGGCCGCAGCCCGCGGCGCCCAGCGGGGCCCAGCCCGCCAGCATCGCCACGCCGCCCGC